>CM065053.1:149861141-150206141 GCA_032883995.1 Coronaproctus castanopsis | reverse complement strand
ACTTATACGCGTCGACATTTAATCCGAACAACAACAAATCTTAAATTGAATCGGTCGGAGAACTACGAAATATTTATATAGCGGAAAAAAAAGGAAGACAGTAGTAACCGCTAATGCGAATAGATTACCGAACAACGAATCATATTTCGGGCGAGTGTCCGACGCTAGAGCGTTAGTTGGTGGATGACAGGAAGTCAGCAACGTTTCGGAAACATCGTGATAAGAAATCTAAATATAGAATTTTGATAATTTTTTTAAATTACTAACTTTCTAGCGTACATCTGCTACTTTGGAATCCTATTCTCAAATTTACGTTAAGCTTCGCGAACAATTTGGACGAAGTGAAAATATTGCTAGAAAAGGTTGAAACTATCAGTCGCAAATTTTGATTCGAAATAAACAAGACTGAAACGAAAATCATGATTGTGAACAGAGGGAAGTTGTTAGCGTTCGTTGATAAGATCTTTGCAGGATATGATGTAGATAATTTTATGTACTTAGGATCGATATTTTTTAATAAAGGAGGTTCAAACTGAGAAATAAAGCGTCGAATTCGAATGGGCCGTTGTGCTGTGATGAAACTGACTGAAATATGGAAGGATGGTTGTTCCATTAACGAACATACGAAAATAAAACTTATAAGGACATTGGCATTTCCGGTAGTATTATATACAGCTGAATCATGGACTTTAGATAAGGTCGGCATAACCCGACTCAACAGCTTTCACATTTATGTGATTATGTAAACGCTTCTCATGTTTTTGAGCAAACTCCTTAGTGATTTCGTTAACTATACACACCTGGAAATTCGAATATTATCATTACGTGAATATCGAGTTGCATCTACCATTGTACGAGAGATCACATTTTAACGTCGCTGTATCATTTCCCGATTAGAACGCGCAGTACAACCCCATAAGGCAATACCATATGTCCAAATCGGTTTAATGATTTGTTTGCACAATAATAGTTTGTAGGACCTATATCTACCTATTAACCAGTACAATTGTACTTTAGTTATAATTTGTTGAACCTTCATTTTGACATGTTTTTTTTTTTGACTGGTTTTCATCTTTTGGTCAGCTTAATCAGGTTTTAAATATTTAGACATCTGTATTAGCGTCCTTTATTAAAGGATAGAAGTTCTTACATTCTGGAAATAATGGATTTATAACTATTTGAATAACATTCAAGGGCAGAGATCTTAATATCGGCAATACTTTTTCCAAAAATAATCTTCTTTCTAATTCGAATTTGCAACACTGCCGTATAATGTGATCTATTGACCTTTCCAAGTCACGATAATCGCAACTCGAGCTCTCGGTAATTCCTAAACGCCATGGGTGAAAGTTCGATGATGTCCAAAACGTAATCCGTATGTCGTTTTTATGTAGTCCATCTCTATATTAATACCATGGATTCCTATGGACAGTATGTTTTGCTAATATATAGATATTACATCTCTGTTGTGTTTTTGTTGTATATACTATTGTTTATATAACCGATCGTTGTAATATAATTTTCCCAGCTTAGCTTTGTCCGCCTACTGTTATTCAGTCTACTTCTAGTAAATGCATCAACTGTCTGTGTATATGTGTATATATATATATATGTATATGTATGTAATAAGAAAAAGAGATATATGCTTGATTTGTCGAAAGTGCACGTGTTTCCCTTTTCGGGAACTGCGAAATTCGGTGTCTACACGCGATTTCGAAAATAATATCGAAATAAGCCGCGTTCTCGCGAAGAAATTTAAAGTTATAGTCAAATTTCGAGTCCATCTACTGTAGTTGAAATCACTACAACATTAAGCACTGATAGTTGTAGTAGTGTGAATATAGAATCTACAAGAGAATACTTTAGAGACGCTGGGCGTACGCAATCGTCGAAATATGTATTTTATATAAATTCTATGCGCGTACGAAGGTAAGATACGCGAAAAATGTTGTCGTGTGGAACTAGTTTTTTTTTTTTTGCGTGGTTCGTGCTTAAATTAGCGTCCATTTTACCTAAAATATGTGATCTTTTCCAATAGTTTTCTAATCCCTTATAACAGGGTATTTATGAATATATTGGCACTATCTGTTTTTCTCCTTACTTTTAATATATAGTTTTCTGTGTGTGTGTGTGTGTGTGTACGTTTTATTTTAATGGAGGTGTGTGTGTTTGTTAAAAGCTTACATTTCATATTAGATCCTATACATTCTCAACTAATGTTGATTTCGCTTATACAATATTATATATATACCTAAGTTGGTGTTTTGTAACTTTTAGCATCTATCCAGCTTAAATTAATCGTCATACCCTCGAACCATTCGATACTAAACTGTTTCATCTTATATTTCCTAAAAAGATGAAACTGCTTTTAACTTTCGTCCCATATTTATATACACACACATATACGGCGCATCGATAACTGCTCGCATATTATTATATATATATGTGTATGTGTATGTGTGCAGTGCCTCTAAAAGGGATATATGAATATTACTATTGCGGAGGTATTATTTTGCTTTCCGAGAAAAGACGCACACGGCGTAATAACGTCTTATCTAACCTGAGAATCGTCTTGCGAAATTATCGCGTTAGGAGTATTTCTTGTTGTCTTCCGAAAGAAATTTATGATAATAGCTAAGTGTAGTTTTCCGAGGGCACTTAAAGTCCATTATGTGAGAACAGGATAAAATTTTGTTTCACGTCGGCTCTGCACATTCGTTATAAGACGAAATTCTACTTACGTTTTAGTAGCAAAACTGAAATGAACAACGCCTGTCTAAATTTACACCTTGCAGCAAATGAACGACAGCGATATACTACTAGTTAGTATGTTTTTGGCGATTTCTATTACAAGTTTAAGATATTTTCTTCGTTGCTTTAATCTCATCCGAATGGTATGGACGCTACTATGTTGGAATGCGATCGATCTTTTTAGAAATTAAATATTCGTTTTAAAAACGAGGGCTCGTATTTTATAACAGCTAATGAAATATCGTGACGGTTTGTTATGCGGTTCTCTCCGTAGGATGCAAACCGTTCCCAAGGTAAACATTCGTAATATGTACATTTTAGCTTTGCTGTTCAGCATTAATACTTTAAGATTGATTTTGGCACTATTTTAATTCGAATATCAAATCTCTAGCTAACTGAAGTATCCATTCGTTACGCTGGTAAATTAGTGCTAGTTCCACGAGAAAGTAAAGAAACCCAACGAAGGCACTTACTGATAATCGACGTTACGGTTATTTTTAAAAACTGTTATTTAATTGTGGATTGAAAATCGTTATTTTATAGAAAATTAAAAGAAACGGTTCTTTATAGGTAATTAAAAACGGTTATTAAAAAAAAAATGAAGTAGTATTTTTATATAATTAAACAGTTATTTTATGAAGCGTTAAAAATATTTTTTTTCTAGTGAATTAAGAACGGTTATTTTATAGATAATTCAGATATTTAAAAACGGTTATTTTGTAAAGAATTAAACCGTTATTTCGAATAGAATTGAATGGTTATTTTCTATATAATTAAACAGTTACTTTATAGAGATTTAAAAACGATTATTTTATAGAGAATTAATATATTTAAAACCGGTTAGTTCGTAAATAGTTAGACGGTTATTTCGAAAAGAATCGAATGGTTATTTTCAAGATAATTAAATAGTTATTTCTTAGATAACTAAATAGTTATTTCCTAGATAATTAAATAGTTATTTTCTAGATAATTAAACCGTTATTGTATAGAGATTTAGTTCATAAAGAGTTAGACGATTATTTCGGAAAAAATTGAATGTTTACTTTATAGATAATTATCAGTTATTTGATGGGGATTTGAGAACGGTTATTTCATCGAGAATTAGGATATTTAAAAACGATTATTTCGTAAAGCGTTGGACGGTAAATTTTATGGATATTTAAAAACAGTAATTTCGAAAAGAATTAAGTTATTATTTTCTATATAATTAAACGGTTATTTGATAGAGAATTAAGAACGGTTATTTTCTAGAAAATTAAAAACGGTTATTTTCTAGAAAATTAAAAACGGTTATTTTCTAGAAAATTAAAGAACGGTTATTCAATTAACTTATAATCGCGATTCGATAAAGTTGGAGATTAAGTTGAACTTTTACAACAGTCATTTAGTCTATACTGTAATAACCGAAATCATGTATTTTACAGTGGTTTTCCCCTCCGAGTTAGAACGGTTCGATATTAATGTAGTAGTATTTGAAGATGTCCTAATACATACGTTCTACAATTACCGGTACAACGTAATTATATATATATATATATATATATATATATATATATATATATATATATATATATATATATTATATGCGCGCGTGTATATGTGTTGTGTATACTTATATTTATATAATACCCATAAAGTATCGGGAAGCAATTACGTGATACTCGCTATCAAAATAAGAAATTACTTTCTTGTTATTGTTACTCGCTATTAATAACAACTTATTCCTATAAACTCCTTACTTTTTACTATCTATGTTGCTATTGTCATTTTATCACTATTATCAATGTTACAGTTTCTTCTACTACTACTACTACTACTGCTAATAGTACTATAACACATATTATACTACCACTATCGTAGAAGTTTCGTTACCATCGTTATTTTCCCGACACATATTCTCTTCTCTCTCTCGAGAGCGAACATAAAAAATTAGAGGCCCGATAGAAAATCTTATTTTTTTTCCTTGTAATAAAAAAAGAATCCTCCGTATTAAACCTTTTCTAACGAAAGTTCAGCAATTACGGAGCTTTAGAAGACAGCTTTACTACTATCGTATCGGTTGTTTAGTAAAGTGAAAGAAAATTCCTCGCTAGTCGAGACTAGTCTTAGTCTCTTAGTCCGGTCGCGTGAAATATGAAAGATATACTTTTTTAAAGCTTGGTATTCCTCACTTTAGCTTTATCCGCTAGTTATCATTTTACTACTCTCCTTAGTTGGCTTATCTTCTTTTCTCTACCAATTTATTTCTTCTATATATATTCCAGCAGTACTATGCGCGTCTCACTCTTTTTTCTTCTTTAATATAAGACTATCGTCAATTTCGTTTCTATCTACGTCATTTCTCGCTGTCTAGCGCGAAAAATATCCAATTATTGTCAAATGGTCAACGAGGAATAGTGTTTATGACGGAAGATTACCAACTACTCCTTCTACATTTCTAAATTTCTTCTTTCTACTATGCTGGTTTTATATATTACCCTCTGTAACTGGGGAACGAACCCGGTTTGACGTTTGTAATTTTTTGTTCTTTTTCACATATATATATATATATATATATATATATATATATATATATATATATATATATATATATATATCGATACGATAGAAAACAGTTCAACTTCTATATTTCAATTTCGAGTTTGTTTTTTTTTTCTTTAGTGTTGGGTTAGTTGTTTATCTCGCGAGGCCGTTTTGTAGTTTTAAGAATATGACTTTAGATGGTCGATAAGGGACTTTTCCTATTTTTGTTAACTAGGGAATAATTTTACGACATACATGACGGATATAATTTTTTTTTTTTGAGCCTGTACACAAACACACACACATATATATATTACATCGAAAATGATCCAGATATTTTAGACTGATTAAGTGAAGTTCTTCCTTCACTTTAATCCTCCTGTAATCTGCAAAAGTTTATCGATTCACGCGGAATTTATTTTGGTGGTTCGAATGTTCCGCTACTCGAACCTAACCCGCTCCGTAATTTTTAATTGTTTAACGCCATCAATCGTGCACGAGTTATCATTTTTTTATTGCGAGATTTTTAAAATTTTAGTAGATGAATTTTAGTTTACTTATACAAAACGTAAACTATTCGGTCAGGCATATTTATATTTTCTTTAGATGCACGAGACTTCCACCTGCGCGGTACAAAATTATTCGAAACGAAAATTAAGCTATCATAAAGTAAAAAGATTAAACATTAAAAATAATATTGTACGTGCAGATTAACTTTAAATAATTTTTTTTTTTTTATAATTTCACGTCGTTCATAAAAATTGGACATAATTTCGTTAACGTTAAAAGTACTTGTAATACCGTATATGGAACGTTGCGTTACTACTGTAACGGTTAAACGAACGCACGCACCGATAGATTACGAAAAATTAACAAGTTAAAATTTAGTTTTTGTTGATGATCCATTTACATGCCGTATACTGTGCTACGAGGCCAGAGGCACGGACACGCAAGCTATAGTTGTTGAAACAGCCCGGTTGCACGTAAAGGAACGCTACTGTAGGACTGGTTGCATTTGGCTCCAAAAATCGTTGTAATACTGATGGAAGACCATATAGAATAGGTTCAGCCTTGCACTTTTGGCAATGTAGCAGAAGGTGTTCTATTGTTAATTTAGCAGAAGGTGTTCTATTGTTAATTTAACATCGCTGCAGGAACAGGTCGGTGGTGATTCTCTTCTGATCAAGTGACTATGAGTGAGAGTCGTATGCCCTAGTAATATACGACGAATGACTATTTCTTCATGTGTCAACGAAGGTGGAGTTCGCCGTAAATTAGCATCGGGTTTGAATGAGCGTAATTTGTTTGTAATTGGTGTTAATAACCACAACGTATTCCATTTCGCGCGGAGTTGTTCGTTTATTAAGTTGGGGATATCTTTTGGATTTGTTGGAAGATCGGGAGCAGGCCGCATATAAGCTGCCTCTTTAGCTGCTGTGTCTGCTAGATCGTTCCAAGCAATACCAGTGTGACTTGGAACCCATATAAATAATGGTTTAGGAGAAGGACAGGTAGATAGGATGCCGATTATTATCTTGGCCACTGGATGCTGATTTTTGCGCTTATAATTACTGATGCTGCTGATTGCTGAATGAGAGTAGGTGGCAATGACAGACCGCTTAGAATTTCTGCCAACAGAGTCTTATAGCATAAAGTTCAGGCGAGAGGTTTGAAAAATATGGCGGTAGTTGCAATTTTATTATTGTTTCTTTGGAAGATGCTACTGCACATCCTACACCAGAATTTCACTTTGAACCATCTGTGAAAAAGCATTCGGTGGTCGTTTGATCTAATATACTAAAAGGGTTATTGCGAAGATCTGTTTGGAGTAACGAAAGATTTACTTCCACATTTAGTGAGATCCACGGCAGCAATGCAGGCATATAGTTCTGATAAAAAAGATGAACTTCTACCTTGATGTCTTTGATAATTGATATTGCTTGTGTCCAACCACTGTTCCTGGATTTATCACTAAGATTCATTTCAGATCGATGGATTGATTAAGGCAAATTTTGAGTACTTCTAATATGTGTGTAAAAATATGACATAACTTTGGAAACTCTTCTTTCGTGGTGCCTCCACTTTTATTTTCATTTGAAGTAGTACCTGAGTTTTATAAATTTCAGCATTATTCTCTTGCGGTTCCAAGTCCACAAAGAACAATGAAAGAGGCAATTTACTTATCCTATGTTTGACGTTTGAGATGTTCCTGACTTTATGTCCCAGGTCTTCAATAGCGAACTTAATCTCATTAATGTCTATTGAATGGTGCAAGTGACGAATTACAACCCGAAAACTTCGTTCAGATTTAATTTGATACGTGTGATGTTCTATGCCTTCATCACGAAGATATTTGACTAAGGAACGATAACTATCAGAGTCATTCGCTTTAATTTGTACCCTGTTGTCAGATAAAGATTTACAACTAACCGAACTTAAAGATACACTTTTTTTAATATCATTTAACATGTGGGTGTAATTAGTAACCCCGTAAACCGTTACTGCAGGCGGCTTACGTTCAATTTGATTGTGACTGTTTGACATTTCAGTATCTTGACACTCATCTGCATTAGCAGTGGCTAGAGGGGCAAAACGATTAGTAGTTTTAATCTGATTGTTTGCAGAATCGGAACTGCTCGTGGTACATGGTTTTGATCTTTTCCTTTTATTTTTAACTACCTGCCAAGGATGCTTATTTAATTTAAAGTTTAATATATCATTCATATTAGCCGTCGTATTTTCAACAGGCGACGGAGATAATAATGGCGCATAAACGCGACTAAATGCGTTATCTATACTTTGATTTGTTTGTTGTGTATGTGTAATGGAATTACTACAGCATGCGTTGTTAGTAGTATCGCCGATTGTAGTAAGATTGTTAGTAGTAGAATAATTTAGATTGTTATCACCTGCCGGAACGTTGACAGCTGCATTTGTCGGTGACGGTATATTATGTTGACGAGTAGGGGAACGGAACATTTCCCGACCGTCGCGAGGCTGATAAGCGTTTACCACAATAGGAATACTTATCTTACTGTATATGAATTCAATAAAGTCGAATTCAGATAGACGAGACAATAAACGCGAGAAACAAACAATAAATCACGACCGAAAAACAATTTCTGTTTTATCTCGTACACGTAGAAATATTACTTATGATAGTAAATTTAATTTCGCATTTTTAAATAATAATAATACAAACTAATAACAGATAATTCACATTTAAAAGAAACAGCAGTGAATGGCATATGGGCATACCAAAAATTATTGTACTAGAGCATATG
This sequence comes from Coronaproctus castanopsis, assembly GCA_032883995.1. Lineage (NCBI taxonomy): Eukaryota > Metazoa > Arthropoda > Insecta > Hemiptera > Monophlebidae > Coronaproctus > Coronaproctus castanopsis. Next base: position 150,197,583 of record CM065053.1, on the reverse strand, counting down.
TATGCGTCAAGTGTGGCGGAAATCATAATACCAGTCAATGCAGTAAAAAACGTGAGGAACCACCTGTTTGCGCTAATTGTCAAGGAAATCATCCTTCCAACTATAAAGGTTGTGAAATATACAAAAAACTTCAACAAGCGCGTGATAATACACCGCTAAAATTATCCCACAATAATACTGGAATAAACAATCAAACACAGCCTAACTATTGGCCTACATTAGGCCAGCAGGCTCAAGCTGTTGATTTTAATCATGCTCGGAAAAACCAAACGTATTCAGAAGCATTACAACGTAACAGCGCTAGTAACCCACCAAATATTGATACAAATAGCACACAGATTTCACATATTCTACAAACATTTATGGTAGAAATAAAAAACCTACTTAAAGACATAATGGACCAACAGTTTCAATTATTTAATAGCCTAATCCAAACCATAATGTCAACGTTAACTAACAATAAATGACAGACTTAAAAATCGTTACCTGGAATGCTAACGGAATCTTAAACCATATTAATGAAATAGAAATGTATATTACGCAAAATAACATCGATATATTATTAATATCAGAGACGCACTTAATTAATCATAAATATGTGCACTTTACGGGGTATGATTCTTATTTCACAAGTCATCCAGATGGAACGGCGCATGGTGGTACGGGAATTATAATTAAAAAAAATATAAAGCATTATGAAATACCAAAATTTGAATGTAATTATTTACAAGCTACTACTGTACTCATGAACAGAAATCCAAAAGGTAATATTGCTGTTTCAGCCATCTATTGTCCTCCGAGACACGTTATTACCAAAAACCAATTTAACAAATATTTAAAGACATTAGGTAATGTTTATGTAGTTGGAGGCGACTTCAATGCAAAAAATGTATACTTTGGATCGAGAATTACTGTACCCCGTGGTAAACAATTAAAACTAGCTCTTGATGAAAACTGGTGTACCGTACATTCGTCCGGAACTCCAACTTACTGGCCTACAGATCCACTGAAAGTTCCAGACTTATTGGACTTCTTCGTGGTCAAAGGTTTATCAACAAACTTTATTGATGTTTACCATGATAATAATATTTCATCTGATCATACACCAGTGGTACTGTTTGTAAGTAATAAAATTATACGAAAATTATGTGCACCAAAATTATGCAGTAGACAAACTGACTGGAATTTATTTCGAGAAACGTTGAGTAATAAAATTAATTTAAAAATTACACTAAAAACGCCACAGGATGTGGAAATAGCTGTAGAGGACTTTATAAAAACTGTCCAGGAATCAGCTTGGGCGGCTACACCAGATCACAAGAAATACGAGTCATTTAAATATTATCCAGCAGAAATACGTAGGGAAGTGGCTTTAAAGAGGAAATTGCGGAAGTTATGGCAAAATAACAGAAATCCGATGGATAAAACTAGACTAAATAATCAAACTAGGCGAGTAAAGCAACTGCTACAAAATCATAAGAACAAAACATTTAGTGATTACTTAAGTAAATTGTCGCCCACTCCTCAAACCGACTATTCACTCTGGAAAGCAACCAAACGATTAAAAAGACCGGTAGAGAAGATACATCCAATTAGAAGGTTAGATGGAAAATGGGCACGAAGTGATCTAGAAAAGGCCGAAGAATTTGGAAATTATCTAGCCGATGTCTTCCAGACTAACCCTGGAACAGGATCCCTACCAACACCGCTGGCTGATGTAGATCAGAAGAATACCGTTAAATTTACATCTCCTGGTGAAATTAAAACAATAATTCGAACTATGAATCCGAATAAAGCCCCAGGATATGATTTAATTACAGCCAGGGTATTAAAGCAATTACCACGCAAAGGCTTTGTCCTATTAACTTATATATTTAATTCTATAATTCGATTACGACATTTTCCTATCCAGTTGAAATTTTCACAAATTATTTTAGTAAAGAAAGCAGGAAAACCTGCAGAGGAACTAACATCATACCGACCAATCTCTCTGCTTCCGATGCTTTCTAAAGTATACGAAAAGCTAATACTAAAAAGAATGAAACCCTTCTTGGAAACAAAAAATCTAATACCGGAACACCAATTTGGTTTTAGATCTGGTCATGGGGGTCCACCGTATAGTCAGCATTATTGAAGAATCTTTCGAATCTAAAAAGATATGTGACGCGGTTTTTCTCGATGTAAAACAGGCGTTCGATAGAGTATGGCACGAAGGATTGCTTTATAAAATTAGGTGCCATCTTCCGTATCAGTTATTTGAAATACTCAAATCCTACCTTGACGAACGTTATTTTGTAGTCAAATATGGAGATGAAGAATCTCAACTTCATCCAATAAGTGCCGGTGTACCGCAAGGTAGCATACTGGGTCCGATGCTTTACTTAATTTATACAGCAGATATACCTGTACCAAATAATACAGAAATCGCTACCTTCGCGGACGATACAGCTGTGATTTGTTCTGACTCGTCTTTTGAAAATGCAGAAGTTAACTTACAATCGGCAGTTAATACTATTTCAAAATGGTTCAGGCAGTGGCGAATAGAAATCAATGAAAAAAAATCAACTCGTGTAATATTTACAAATAAGAGAATACCCAGCATCAAAAATATTTATATCAATAATCAGGAAATTCCAGCTAAAGACTCAGTAAAATACCTGGGAATCCATTTGGATAAAAAACTAACCTGGAAAAACCACATAGCAGCCAAACGAAATGAATTGAATATAAAGTATAGGAATATGCTTTGGCTTATTGGAAGAAAATCCGAATTAACACTGGAAAACAAGTTATTATTGTATAAACAAATTCTAAGGCCTATTTGGGCGTACGGATGTCAACTCTGGGGCTGTGCTAAACAGAGTAATACAGCTATAATACAGCGTTTCCAAAATAAAGCATTGAGAACCATAATAGATGCCCCGTGGTATGTAAGCAATCTTACATTACACACAGACCTACAAGTTACATCTGTTAAAGATAAAATTCAAGAAATGGCCCGTAAATATGGCGACAAACTTTCTTATCACACGAATGCTTTAGCTGTTGCTTTATTGGACAACTCTACAGATACCCGGCGTTTAAAACGAGTTAAACCTACAGATCTATTTTGAATAAGCATCAATAATATAAAGTACTAAATTACAATTAGCGAAAGTCCTTACCGTTGGGTAAGGAACTTCACAAGTCAATCGCAATTTCTGTTCAAAAAGATTGCTAGATAGCCAGAAGCTAGTGGCATAATTTCGGAAAGAAAAAAAAAAAAAAAAAAAAAACTTTGGAAACGGCGAAATTTGAATGATGTTTCGCCGAGTATGTTCAATAGGTTAGCGGAGGGAGTCGTACGAAAAGCACCTGAACATATTCTCAGCCTGGAATGGTTAACACTGTGGCACCTCACTCCGTATAACATCATATGCAGGCGCATCTGCGTTGCATATTAATAGTGCCTTGGATGCTAGCTAATTTCGTACGTAAAAATAAACGTATAATAGCTAGTCACGACGTTCGGCAACGAACAATACGAAGATGATGATTGATATTGTAATAAGTGTATTCGCTCCATATTGTGAATGAGCGAATTTTCGTAATAATTTTTTTTTTTAGCGTATGTTGTAAACTTCTGATCAAAAGTACCCAGATATTTCACTGTATTAGGAGATGGAATTATTTTGTTATTTAAGTAAAGAACTATATTATGAGTACAAGAGCGTTTTTGACAGAAGTGTATAGCTGTGGATTTTTCAGCTGAAAACTGAAATCCGGATACTTCCGTCCATTTAAGAAGTTTATTTAAGCAGAGTTGCAGTGTTTCTGATCCAAGTGGTACATTACTACATGGTAGGAAGATAACCAAATCATCTGCAAATAATGATGCTCTTATTGGTGGTACTATCTCGGTTAACATATCATTTATGGCAATATTAAATAGGATTGGACTAAACATAGCACCTTGCGGAACACTATTCTGTATTGTTCGCAGAGTGGTTAAAGTGTTACCAAGACGAACTTGGAATGTTCGGTCTTTGAGAAAACTGCTAATGATAATTGGCAGTCTACCTCGAAAATTCCAGTTGTATAGCGACGTCAGAATCTTGTGTCTTCAGGTCGTATCGAAAGTTTTGAATATATCTAAGAAGAACGCTAATAAGTGATGATTATTATTAACTATCGAATTTGATATTTCATTGTAGGGGTGAACAGTTTGATCAATTGTTGAGCGACCTGGACGAAATGCGTATTGTTTACTGCTTATTAGTTGTTGATATTCTAACTCTCGCATTAAGCGACCTGCTATGAGTTTTCTGACGTCTGAGAAATAGGCGATAGAAATCTATAGTTGAAGGATTTTGCAAGTCTTAAGAATGGGCAATATAAGTGCTTTTTTTCCATAAATCCGGAAATACATCCATGTCTCAAATAACATTCAGTATATGCAAGAGGAATTATTGTGATGTTACCTGGTGGGCATTTTTCAGCACGCAAATACGAAAACTATCTGGCACTGTCCTTCAAATTGCATATAGCGGATTTTAGCTCAATTAAGAACTGTTGATTATATGGTTCTTTGTTTTGTGAATTAAAATTTAGTGGAATAGGTTTAATTATGTTTTTAGATTTGATGAAAGTTGGATCTAGATTTGTGCCACTTGAGTTATCTGAAAATAATTCTGCAAATAAATTGACTAATTGACTACGGTTCAGGATAATATTTCAGTTTTGCCTAATGCACGAAAGGATATATAACGTTGAGGAGGTTTCCATTGATTTAATGTTATTCCAGACTAATTTAGGTGGAGTTGATGGAGAGATTGAGGAAGTGAATTCATGCCAGGTAGATCTTTTTGCCTATTTTAAAGTATAGCATGTTTTAGCTCAATATTTCTTAAAGAGAGCGTAATTTTCAGTCGAGAGGACAGTTTTCAAGTTTTTCAGCGCCCTAACGACTATCACGAATTGCAGCTTTGTATTCGGCCCATGGAACAAGTGATGTAGAGGAGAAGGCATGTAGTAATAATATTTTAGTGAATATCTCCACTGATAATTCGAAGGAACTATTTAAGTTTGGCGATGGAAAGCTTCTTAAGCATAATTGGAAGTAATTAGTCCAGTCCGTTTTACGCCAGTTGCAGCTAATAGTGGTTGTTCCTATTTCATGTTTGCTTGGGATACTTATAATTACAGGAATATGATCGCTTCCTGCTAAATCAATATGATTAAATAAGTGTAGAGAATTTGCTATTGAATGAGATGAAAAAATTAAATCTAGAGTTCAGGAACGATGCGCAAAACTATAATGAGCAGGTAATGTGGTATGAAGGATTAATGCGTATTGATCAATTATATCCCGTAGAATTCACCCGGTTGAGTTGTACACTTTACTTCCCCATGCGGGTGAGTGAGCGTTAAAATCACCCATTAGTGCAAAAAAAGAAGATTTAAGTTGCTGAATTAGAAGTTGAAGATCGTTAAATGAAGTATGCGAATTTGGTGGTAAGTATAAGGTGCAAATAGTGATTACTTTGGGAGTGAAAATTCTTGCAGCAACAGCTTGTATGATCGTTGTGATTGTTAATTGTTCGAAGGTAGTGCCCTTACGAATTGCTAGGAGAACACCGCCATGTGCTCGTTGGTGTGATGGAAGTTCATCTCTTTGCAATATACTGTAATGTCGGAGATGTAGATTTCTCATTTTTAAGTGGGTTTCTTGAAGAGCTAACGCAGCCGGATTGTATTTTGCAATGATTAATTGGAGATCTTCTAGGTGGGTTAACACACCGTTACAGTTCCAAGTAATAATGTATATGTGTTCTATTTAATCAAGGTTTGTACTTTGCTCGTTTCCATCGAAAAAAATAAAATCACCGTTGAATGTTTAAACTAAATAAATTAAACTAATATTAAGTCAAAATTACTTTAGTTTGCGTTGATTATAACGTACATTTTGATTTAATTTTAAAAATGAACGTATTAATTTTCAAAATATTAAATGTTAATTGAAATGAAATTATTCGTTAAATTGCCTATTATTTTATTTAATTTGAGTATTGTGTTTTTTAAAAATATTTTATTGTATTAAATGTTAATTTTAGTTAAATTATTTGTTTTTTCTTAATATTTTAAAATGTTCGAATTTGCAGACACAACTGGAAAAGAGGTTGCTACTATCTGTCGGTGTTAAATATGTAATTGAATGCGATCAAGGATACGCTATTGTACTGTGAACTAAGCAAGCGTCTGAGATTAGTTGGGGGACGGATTCCTTTACTTATAATCTATGATAGGAATTTTGATTGGTACATTCTACAATAACCTGCAACTAAGAAATAGATGGTTTTCATCGGGGATCTGGTTTCCGTCACAAGAATGGGTTTTAGTATATGAGAATGCGTCTGAAAGCTCTGATAAACTTGAATCTGTGGTTTCGAATGAGCAGCTAGCGTTCGAAGGGGTCCATTTTCATACTTCGCGGGCCCTAATTCACAAACACCACTCTGTGTTTTTTGTGCTTATATACGGAAATCACTAATTATTACGTCGAATTATTTATTTCTCGTCTTTTTATTCTAATATACTCGTGATATTTTTTTTTATTGGATTTTTTCGACAAAACAGTCCAAAAATTGACGTTAACGAGTACGTGTAACATTTTCCACTATCACCTGATGCAATATATATATATATATATATATATAATCTACGTTAATGCGTCGTTAACGGTGCCTTGAAAAGCCCTTAATTTAATACACGCGCAGAATTATCCCGTTTATAAGACGCAAGGACGCAGGTTGCAATTTCCTCATTAATCATTCGCCATGGCGTATATAGCTCTTTCATTTTTTTTTACTGTCTTTTTCTATGTTTCATTTCTCTTATAATAATTTCTTCTTCCAATCACTTCTCGTTCGTGCTTACGTAATAAATCTTTTCTATACTTAGACGTTTTTCCTATCTGTTCCGTTTGCGTTTCGCGGCTGAAACGAATCAGCTGAGAAGAACGAATTTACTTCGTCATTAGAGGAGCCGTTCTAAAAGTTTACGTTATTTTAAAAAACGCTTAAGGAAATTCGCGCGCACTCGATAAATCTCTTAGGACGACGTTCTTCCGTCTAATAGGACGAGACACGTGTTGAAAACTATGAACAAAGATAGTGATATATATATATATATATATATATATATATATATATATATATATATATATATACATTAATATTAATATATATTTGGGAGAAAGAGATTCCATTGTTAATATTTATAGATGGATTATTTGTTGCGTTCTTCTACCATTGCCAGAATGTGTACTTTACTTATGGAGAATTCGTTTCTTCCTAAAATTTTTTACACTCCCCTCGTTTATATATCATTGTGCGTGTGTGTTTGCTTCGGCCGGAGGGTAACACGTTGTTTACTGGGAAAGAAAATGTTTCTATAACAGTAAACCAAGGGATTCGACTTTTACGAAGGTAAACTACTAGAAAAGCCATAAGACGGTGGCTCGCTATATGACAAATTACTTCCTTTCCATTTCGACTATAAATTTTATCTTCTGACTAGATTCGTCTCCGTCATCGTCCCAGTTCCGGTATTCCGTTTTTATTTCTCTATTTCCACTAGAAACCGAACGAGCGAAAATCATTTTATTTCGAAAAGTCGATCAATCGGAACGTTCCGCATCCGGTCCAGCACGGTCGGTCGTCTTTTCCGCGTATATTGCTTCCTGCGGCAACGTCGATCGCCCAGATTTCACGACGTTAACCGGACGAAGGGTCGCTTAAAATATATATATATATATATAATGTGTTGTTAGTCTATCGAATTTAATAGATTTTTCGTTTTAGGGGGCTGTTGGTTCTATGTCGATGGAAATTCGTTTGTAAAAATTACGCCCCACGGATGGATGGCCGGAATTTAGATCAAACGACTTTCTTTAAAAATTACGTATTTTATAATCGTCATTTCAGCTAGAAAACCGCGCTATTATTTCTCGTACATGCGCATATCCATTCTATCCATGACGTAATTTGATATGTTAAAATTATGGTGTCCGGTAACAGCCGTAAATTTTCATAACGTTTAGGAATAAAGAGATGCTATATATATCGTTTTCAGAGTTGCCAGATTATACCTTAAGTCATGTTCGAATGTCTAGGGAACATTTTAAACCAGTGCTTGCAGATGTGCATATATATATAGCGTTAGGAGCGTAGCCAAAATAAAGAACGCACTTTCATAGTCGTTGAGTGTTACACGTTCATAGTCGTTGAAATATATATGTGTGTGTGTGTATATATATATATATATATATATATAAATAATATGTTACAGAGATCGGAATAATATATAAAACTGTTAAAAGAAAGAGACAGAGATATTTTAATAATTTAAATTGTTGTAGTTTCTGTCCTATTTGTGATATCGCTGTGAAATAAAGGTTGGAACGAATCCGATAATACAGGCTATAAGCTATGCGAATTTCATTGTTATCGCTTTAATAGTTTTTAGTTAAATCGGAACTGACAGACAGACAGACAGACAGACAAAAACAAAAATTGAAGAAAAAAGATTTTCTGCTTATACGTGATAAAAATAACGTACTGTAGTAATTATAATAAAAATATTATCAAATCACAGACAGTTACTACAGATATTATATATATATATATATATATATATATATATATATATATATATTTAAACCTATATCGGGCTGGACGTAGGTCTCCCCAATCAATAAATTGGAGAGAAAATAGCCTAATCTCTCGTGCTGACCAGCTAAATTGGAAGATACCAACAACACACAACACACTGAGCCGGCGGTCACCCATCCAATAATTTCGGCAATTAGATGGAAAGCCGCCGTACTCAACGCGCTATGCCTGTCGGCTTATATATATATGTATACACCTATCATTATCATCGTATATACATATATATATATATATATATATATATATATATATATATATATATATATATATATATTGTGATCGTTGGAGTTTTAATTTTATTACGAAATGTTTGATAAGAATGATGCGAGGTCAGTATATTCTGATGTAAAGGATTCGGTTAAAAATGTTAAACGTCAACGTAGACTTATGCGACGAATTATGCGAGAAGAGAATAATCTTGATTATTATTTCGATTTGCATTGTTATTGTTGTTTACGGAATTTAGGTCGTTATATAATGATTGTATTTCTTATCGGATACAAATTTCGCGGGTGATTGTTAACATTTTCAATCGATTACGTTTATCTACTCTGCTAGCCGATAATTATAGTTATTATTATGCTCGGTGTTAGACGTATCTACCTTAATTTTATTTAAATCATTTGTTATTTTACGATGAAATTAAGATTTATTCAGTTACTACTATTATTTTTTTGTTTGTTTTTTAAATGGGCTTTTGTGATTCCACCCACGGCTGTAACGAACGTACGACATGTCTTACTAAATATTTATATTACAGGCTAATATGTAATCAAAAGCATGCATACGCTATTATTCTGCGAGCTGAGCATACATCTGGGACTAGTTGTGAGAGCGATTCCTCGGCTTACAATAAGGAATTTCGATTGATACAATCTGTAATAACTGTAGATGAAAAATAGGTGGTTTTCATCGTCAATCTGATCTGCATCGCAGAGATGATGGGTACAGAATGGCGAAGAGGCTAATTTGTGTGTATATAGAACGTATGGAATGTTGTTAACGTTAAGCCTTAGGTGACATATTATTATTTTAGATATGTGTAGTTTACATGGGCGCAGAAAAGAAATGGCACTTCCTTTCTTGCACAGTTTGATGTGGGGTAAGATAAATTGTTCCATACTATTAGAAAAAATTGATATAAAAATTTCTGTTTTGTTCGTCCCACTTGTACAGTACAAAAACTAAACAACATCCCCTTTGTATTTCTTATTTATACTATACAACAATCTAGAAAAAAAATATCCCGAATTCGATATATTTCACAATCATTCTGGACAATTCTTACTAATCGTTAAAAATGGGACACCCTGTCTCGTCTAAGTGATGATATTATGCACGTGTGTATGTATGTCAGAGTTTATCAGATCTGGCATATGTATATTTATCGTTTTCGTACCAATGTGATGTACCGAATTATTTACTCGATAGATTTACATGTATATGTATTTAGGTTTGCATGGATCTGTATATATGAGTGCGTGATGTTTTCCGTAAAATAAGTATTAATAATTTGGTTTATTTTTTCTTATACTGTGCTGTGCAGTAATTTGCGAAAGCTGTTGTGCTAGCGTATTGTAAAAATTTAAATAAATAAATAAATAAATTATTTATTAATTATACATTCTATTTTTGCGAGTTTATAACTATTTCCATTACTACAGCTGTCTTAATTTAGTAACCCTTACCATTTCAGTAATTATTATAGGAATTGCATATAATTTTGTTATAAGCTTTACAGATTAATAAATATTATACGCGAGGGATGTATATAGCGTTATTGTCTACGCCAACGTTCATCAAAGTTTGACGATCAATAAGGTTATTTTTACACACACACACACACACACACATATATATATATATATATATATATATATATACACGCCATTATTACTATTATTATTGCAATACGTGCAAACAGTTGCACATGTTTATTTATGTATGCGCAATAGGCTGGCGTATTACTCTTAGGATTAATAAAAATTAATACGTCCATTCGTCTTATATATATATATATATATGGTATGGGATCGTTCTCGTGGTCTGCAGCGTATTTACTTGCCCGTGTTTCTGTACTTTTACCGAATGGATTGAGCGAACAGAAATTTTCGATATCAAATTTTTCTGCAAGCGGTAATTCGAATGAATAATGAAATTCCATTAATGAGCAACGTATAATCAAAGTAAACCCGTGCAATTTCAACATTCATTATCATCAAATAATATTGGCATTATTATTATTAGTTGTCCTTCGCGCATTAATGCGTATAGACGTTTGACCTATTTTATACATCCGAATTATTTTGAATAAAGTGAAAACTTGCAATAAAGTTGAATTTAAATTTCGATTATTATTATTTTATGGGCTGATATGGTTTTGCATGGGTGATGTGTTTGTGCCGTGAGTGAACACAACATGATAATATTTGGCCGTTCGCTATGAACTTATAGGCGTTTTATTTGATTTATCTAATGTACCGTGAATCAAACGGAAACTTAAAATAAAGTTGAATTTAAATTTCAATTATTATTGTGTTATGTGCAGATATGGTTTTTCATGTGTGGTGTGTTTTGTGTGTCGTCAGTGAACAACAGAATATATTTAGGCTATCGACGTATGGCCGTTTTATTTTATTTATTTAATGAACTTTGAATCAAACAAAAAATGAGAAATTATTATTGGGCTAATAATAATGATGATAATTGGATCATTTAAGATTTTACAATAAAAATAATTTTAACCTACAAGACAAATACACTGCTCGACAATTCCAATTATTCGCATTTAATGTAATGCATAAGAAATTCCATGGTCACTGAAGTTTTTGCGTTGTGAATCCGTGATAAAACGTTTACAGTAATATGTATAACGAGTGTATTTCTGCAAGCGTACATGTATGTACGGGGGTGATTGCGAGGAATTTATGCATATAATGTTTAAGTTCTGTATATGTATATGTGTATGTATGTGTCATTATGGATAATTCGTACATTTATGCATCTAGTATACTTAAGTTATAATTTTAATTATTAACTAGTATAAGAGAAGTTATAAGCGAATATATGTATACTATGACTCTGAGTAAAACGGACGCACAGCCCGCGCAAATGCGAGTGTAAAAGTGGTTACTATATTATTGTTAACTATAGAGTATTGTAAAGGGGAGCAGTACACTGATTAAGCCTAAACGGGTGGTGCAGTGTATTGCTCCTCTGTAAATGCAACAAGTTGTACATTATTAATTTGCATAATAAAGTATTAATCAAAAAAATAATAATAAAATGTATTTTTACGTCAACGGTACACAGTAAAACATAAACGAACTTTTAAATGAACAAAAAAACTTTATAAAGAAACGAATAATATGAAATTACGACGAAATTAATATACATTTCGACCTTATTTTTTTTTTTTTTTTTTTTTATTTTTTAATGGGGATGCCTTTACAGCTTACCCAACGTGGAGCCGTAATAATCACTAACTCATATTCTTATGAACTCGGACAACTTCTCGAGAAAAGTCGCTATGTCCGGGAATAAATCTAGATTCTCAACATGCAGAAGGGACATTACATTATAAGGAGGACCACCACGAGATGCGTAAAGTAATTTGAGATACAGTTCAGAACGTAATGCTGTTAATGAAGGACATTCGAAGAACACGTGATCAGGGTTGCAGACTACACGACCAGCATGTAGAGGACAATACGGATTATCTCTAAGCTGCATAACGAACAGGCGGTCAGGCAACAAGCAATGCCCAAACCGCAATCTGCTGATAAGCACAATTCCTCTCCGCTTGATGTTTTTGAAAACGTAGAACCATGGGAACCTAGGGAGAGACGGCTGCAGCTGATAATACGCAGTAAGAGGCGACCGCTGTATGCACTCCATATATGACCTTATTTGTAATTTTTATAAATATAAATACAGAAATACACTTGACATAGTCACCAGTCGTGAGTCACACTGTGATAATTTTAAATATATATATATATATATATAGATCACTTTTTTAAAAAAGAAGACGGACTATCGATTGAACTTTGTGCACTTTACAGTTACACAACTTTTCCTTATTTTTTTACACGTCCATCCTTTCGCTAATTAACTAATTAGCATAATTCTTCTTCTTTTCATATCCAGTTCGGCTTAAATTTTACCACACCACATTAACTTTGTCAATAGCTTCAGTAATATCCTGCATTGTGCATTTTGTTGGATTCATGTTATATATTAGTATGTGCTGCAGCGTCTGTCGTTCTCCACACTGGCATTTCTGTTATTTCGCCAGGCCCCATTTTGTCATTTCTCCAACCGTATGAGCACCATAGCCGTATAGCATTCCCACTCCATTTTGAGGTTATAAGTTTTTCTGAAAATTCTATTACGTGTACTGACTATTTGTTTGATATTTTTTCAGTGTTCTTTATAGGCAAGAGATCTATCCAACGTCACGCCTAAGTATTTTATACAGTGATTATGTTCAGGATCTACATCTCGCCATTTTACTTTTAATTTTGTTTTTGCCATCGAATTTTTTAAAGTGAAATACTTGAGTTTTATTTGGGTTCGCTATAAGATTGTTCTGTTCGTAGTATTTATATAACAGAATAATTAATTTGTATGTTTAATCATATCATTTTTTCATGTAATCTATATAGTGCACACAGACAAACCCTAATCAAGATATTATTACAGTTAGGTATCTTCCCTCCGTACTCTATTGCATACCTCCTATCCTTAAATAATCCTCTTGTGTTGATAGCACTGGTCTCTTATATATATAAATCCAATATTATTTTGTAACCTTTACATCCTCGTATAGTGTATTTTCCTTATATGGCTTAGTTTAGTTATTTATCTTTCTATTTTATAAATCATTTGTTAGCGTTAGCGTTTAGTTTATATAAATTTATATGTACAATGAGTAGTAATGGTTTTATAACCTAAACTCAATTAAAAATAAAGGAAAAAAAAAAAACTGTGCTAAGGTAACTTTAAAGGTATTCGGCATATGTTTATGCACATATAAATTATTCGTGATTTATAGAATTATGTATCGAAACAGATCTTTTTTTCCGAAAAAAAAAGAAACATAATTAATTCTTTTATGGCAATAATAATAATATTTCTTATCATTATATCATTCGATCACGCCAAATCCAATCATATTTAAAATCCTCCTACTATCACGCTACATATCAACACCGGATGAATGGAATACGTATAAAAACAAGGCTGAATTGTCTTAAATATTTCAAATTTTGTATATAAGCATTGTGTCGTAAATATTTCATTCATCTATACTAATATATAAAACTGTAACGTCTGTCTGTGATTTGCGAATTATAATCACTGCGTTGCGATATTTTTATCACACCAACAGAAAATCTTTTTTTTTTTTAATTTTTGTGTCCTGTCTGTCTGTCTGTTCCGATTTAAATCAAAAACTATTAAAGCATTAATGATGAAATCCGCACAGCTTAATAGCCTATATTATCGCATTCGTTCTAAGCTCAGATATCACAAATAGGACAGAAATTACAATAATTTAAAGTTTTAAAAAGTAGGAGACAGCCATATTTCTGTCAAATCGTTTAAAATTTAACACATTTTCCGGTTCGAATGTACCTTTTACTACCAACACTCGCAATACAAACCGTGTTCTGTTGCGTTAGAGGCGTCGCCGAAATAACGGACGAATATATATATAGAAAATAAGCTGGACGGAGAAAACAAAAAACCAATAAGTTTTAAAACGGGTCAATGAAAGGCGACAAATGCTGAACCAGATTAAAAAACGGAAACTATGTTGGATGGGGCATGTGTTACGACATGGAGCATTGCTGCGAGATGCAACTGAAGGATATATACCAGGAAAACGAATAACAGGTAGACCACGATTAAGCTGGATAGACAATCTGAAGAGGGATTCCGGATTCTCCAGTTACTCGGAAATGAAAAGAATGACCAATAACCGATACGAATGGAAAAAGACAAGCATAGGAGCGAACCAGTCCGCGGACTGTTGCACCAGATGATGATGATGATTATATATATTGTTAAAAGAGACGGAGATATTGTATTAAAAAAAAAAAATAGTTACACAGGCGAGGCCGCGGCTAACTTCTGGTTGTTAATAAACATTTTAAACATCTTGTATCGATCTACTTGTTACAATCAAAACTGCTCGTAAAGAATATTTGGAAGCATTATGATTAGTTTCTGACGGTGTCTACAAGTTGTGTTCTGTTAAAATTCTAAACTGAAGTTAATAATTCAGGATTCTAGCTTTACTGATTAATTTCCGCTGCAATGGTTGAACTAGGAAGCGTTAATCTATTTTGTTCCTGTATAGAATGTTCTGTGTCGTTCTCTTCACGCAAATATACCTAGAGTTCTTCGTCACCGTCTGTTTCCTTGCATGGTAATCGATTGCGCGTGTGCACGTCTCGGCAACAATTTTTCTCCATTTCTCTTAATCCTGAAATTGAATCGATAACCTTGTTGCTGTCTGACGATGTAGCGAATTGGCGCTTGTTTTTTTCCCCTTCTGCTTATCTCTGTATGTCGGCCCTCTACATTGATCGTGAGGCACCGACTTTGTGATGATACTGGGTTGTTTTGTTTTCGTTCTATCGCTGGTTCTTCTAAGACTGCCGTGTTAAAGCGGCGATCGATCCACGATTGATACGTAACGGACTATTAAATCGTCGACATATCGTTTTGTTTAGCTCTCTACTATTATCGACAATATTAGTCCTTTCTAGAGCGGCATTTCTAAATTTTCTCGCTAATTTAGGTTTCCTAATTCTGCGCTTAATTCTATTTTTGTCGCTTCCGTTATTTGTAACGTATGCTCGAGCTGCGTAATTGACGGTTCTTTTTTATATGTCGAGTGTAGGCGTGAAAGTTTTAAACAGCTTAACCTTTTCAATAGGAATCATATATATATACGATTTAATATAAAGTTCAACTCGATTCTCGTTCATTCGATAATAGCTTATCGTCTACATATGATTGTAATTATTCTAATTTTTAGAGACAATCTATTCGTAGACGACGCTATCCTCCGTCTTATCGCTTTTTCTGTTCGGAAGATAGTTTTGTCCGTCTATCTTACAAAGCACTATATTCCTTTCACCCTATTTTCGTGTCGTCATCATTATAAGATATTCACAATTAGCCGTAATTCATCCCATTCGACCGTGTCAAATACTTCGGGTATAATCTAGAAAATATTTTACGATTCGTCTTATAGCGAGAAGAACTGTTCTTTGGTTGTTGTATATATTTCGAATTTCTATTTTCCGTCATATAACTTCTTTTGTAACGAGCATTTTCCCCGAAAATATTCGGACGTTGCTTCTATATTTGCTTCATATACGTGTATACTTCAACCGGTAAACGTAATAATACTAATACGTACCGCCGCTATTCCTTTAGCATTTCCACCACGGTTTAGTTGCCGCTTAAAATTTCTACTAACGTAGCCTGCGAAAGGAAAGCTACACCCGGGTTGGAAAATTTTTACACAAAAGTTTATTTCTACCTACTTAAAGGTATTCTCGTAGTTTTTTAAGTGGCACTCTCCGAAGATCGAGAGTGTTTTTTTTTTTTTTTATTTCCGACGTATACGTATTTTCCGCTTATTTGGCCGGAAAAATATGCGCTAAGATTTATATTAGGGTAAATAGGAATAAAAAGCATTTCTACCGTATTTCATCGGGGATCATATCTTAATAATGCCGGCAAAAAGTACCGTAATTCGACCGAGCTTAACGTATGCCTGTCGTCCAGTTTCCGTTTCGATCTCTGTGCGGAACTTATAGAAGGCTATGCAAAACTTGCTTTTCAGAATTGAATGGTTCTAGAAAAAAATTCAGTTTCGGAAAAATTTTATTATAACTGTAAATTTCAATTATTTTTCGATAAATTATGTAGGAAGTCCTAATTAAATTATTTAAAGAAATATAACGTACATAAGAAATAATAACGCATTATTAACATCGATTAGTAACAATAAAATTTATTTATTAAGTGCCGTCTCCGTATCAGAGGTAGGCGACTACTTACCTATACATAATTTGTTGTCTAGTGCAAGTATCGTACAAGGCAATCATAATACGACGTTAACGATAGACACACACATGCACACACCCGTGGGGAGGAATTGATTTTAATCGCTTTGTTATCACGACGCAATGCACATCCCTGCGTGTTTTTGTAGTTGTATTATTACTAGCATATGGTGTTGCTCGCGGTGGTTTGCCATTGCCTTCACGCGATAATAATATAGTTATTTATATTTTTATTTACTAATGATAATTTTCGCGTCGCCAGTCGTACTCGAATTCGGTACCTTCCGTATAGAAGTGCGTTATCTACTGACGACTAACAACAATATAGAAGATAAAAATAAATTAAAAAATTCGGGAGTATATAAATTAAATGTAATCAGTAAGGATACGTTGGAAACAATTCGCAATAAAACTTAAAGGACGTTCAAATTCATATAAAAAGAACGATGAAAAATCATTATTTGGGAAACATTGTATAGAAACGCGAAATAGGTTCGAAATCATAAAATTTTACATACGGAAAAATATTATTTAAAAAAAAAAAAGAAGAAAATAACGGAAAAAATGGAAATAATAAAAGAAAGAGATTAAAAATAATTTAAAATTTTAACGAAGAATCCGTTTTAAGAAATACATTATAAAATTCATTAATTTTAATTTTCAGAAATTCGTATATTTAATTTAATTATGTTCTCTTGCGTTATGTTTATCTATAACATTTATATTCCTGATTATAGATTGTGTTGTTTACCACATTCACTATGAGATTATTTTATAAATACTATTTTTCATTTTGCTAATTTTTGTAAATATCTAAATTAGTATAAATTTACATTTCATATATATATATATGTGTATCGTATAAATATTTCTAGTATTCGCTCGATAATGGCTTAACAGTCGAAAAGCTTCGTGATTTCTAAAAATTGTTTAGTGATTTTAACGTCTTTCTCGTTGTGTATTAAATAATGTTAGTTGCATCCGGATGCTCTTTTACCTATTTAATGTTTTCACGCCAATATTAAAATTAGGCGCCAGTGTTAAATTTGACACTCGCAATTGCTATGCGCTGAAAATTCGATTGACATCAAAAAATATTTTCATTTTAAACTGCTTTTAGTCACCATGTCAGCGCTGACAACAAAATTTTTTATTTTCAGGAATATCAATTTAAAAAACTATTTATATCTCAAAAATTATCTACAGTTCATCTAAGAAGCCGTGTTGTGTAATAAACGCTCGTATAAAATTAATAATTTTATATCCAAATTTTACAATGTAGCCTGAAAAGGTTAATTAAATTTCGATTTGTCTCCGAACATTCTGAAATGTATACGAGATGCAATTCCAATCACTTAATAAATCTGGTCTTATTCAAAAGACAACACGTTTTTTTTTCATTTTAATTATTGGATTTGACCATTCCTATACTATTCCTACAAATATTTAATTTCCATCAAGTTAATCTTTTCTCTTCCTCATAGTTTAGTGTCTTACTGGAGTCACTAGACTAATATTAATTTCCTACTTACGTGATCACCGTTGTTTGCAGCAATTAATGCTGGTATGATGTTTAAAAGGGGGGAAAAAGTATACGAAATAATAGTAAAGATTTTTTTCACCTGCTGGCGTTTCGCACAAAAATTGAAAAAAAAATTGAAATACGTAAAAATAAATTTCTATTAATCGAATTTCGTTCGGTTTTGTTTGTTTTTAGGTAAGCAAATTTTGTTTGTATTCGATTGCGACTTTTAACACGAGAAGCCCAGCGGAAGTAAGTTTGTTACGTTTTTATCGGATTTTTGTACGAGTTATTAAACGGGTGGAAATTGTAATTATCAGCAGATTACGATTTGGGCATTTCTACTTTTTTTTTTTTTTATAAACAATCAATGAGGAAAAAGAAAACATTCAATTAAAAAAAGGAATATGACAGGGAGATGCGCTGACCACGAAACTGTTCACAGCTGCACTTCAAGACAGCACCGGAACGATTAAATGGAGAACTGCGGATATACAGGTCGGAAACAAAAATTTAACGCACCTTCTATACGCGGATGATATCGTATTATTTTCAAATAGCCTGGAAAAATTACAAGAAATGATACAGGCAGTCAATGATAAATGCACACAAATAGGGCATAAAATCGATATAAGTAAAACTAAATATATGTGCGATGAACCTGTAAGAGATAAATACAAGGATATGAATATAAACACACAAAAAGTGGAAATTGTTGATAAATTCGTCTATTTAGGACAATTAATTAAAGTAAACAACGACTTAGAAAGTGAAAATATCCAAAATTTTACCAATTTCAGACAATTCTTATTAAGAATACCCGAAGTAGAATTTTCTTTAAAATCAACGCTGTCAGGCGTGACAATAAAACCGCTAAACTCACAAAGTTATCGTACCCTTATTAAAGCAATGAAAGAAAATAACTATTTATATTATACTTATTCCTTGGAGGAAGACAAATCATTCAGAGTAGTATTAAAAAACTTACATTGTTCTACTGATTTAATTGAATTAAAAACTGAGCTGGAGTCGAAAGGTTTTAAGGTTGCACGGATTACCAATATTCTTAAAAGTAGAACTAAGCAACCATTACCAATGTTCTTCATAGATTTGGTACCCTCTACGAAGAATGATGAAATTTTTAGGATCACGAGACTACTAAATACAATAGTGACGGTGGAAGAACCAAAGAAAGATTCGCGATTAAAACAGTGTAGGCGCTGTCAACTTTTTGGTCATACAGCTAATTATTGTAATTTACCCGCTCGTTGTGTAAAATGTGCTGGTCGTCATGACACTAAAACATGTTCGAAAGGTAATGACGAACCTGCAACATGCGCATTATGTAGCGGAAATCATCCAGCAAGCTATAGGGGATGTTCAGTGTATAAGCAGCAGACTTCATTTTATAATAACTTACGCTCATCACATTCTGTCACTCAAATAAATAATTATAATAATTCTCATGGAAACTACACTAGTCCTATTACTGTTAAAAAGAATAGATCGTATGCTAATGTGGCTAAAGGTAATGCAGACAACAACTCCTCGTGTAAGGGAGTTAATCAGGATGACAGTAATAATAACAGGTCCATCAACAATGGCTCTATTGCTACTACTGTAAATAGTAACAGTAATTCCAACAATACTGATATATCTCTAATGTTATCTACATTTTTAAATGAATTTATTATGTTACATATTCAATGGAATATTAAGAATTGGATATTTTCCTAAAGCATGGAAAAAATCAGTTATAGTAATGATACATAAACCGGGCAAGCCGTGTACAGATGTATCATCCTATAGGCCTATTAGTTTACTCTGCTCATTATCAAAGGTATTAGAGAAATTAATTTTAAGTCGTATCCAGCCGATTATAAACAGTCGTGGAATAATACCAAACCATCAATTCGGATTTCGCACTGAACATTCTACGGTGCAGCAGTGCCATCGATTGGTTGATGCGATTTCCTCAACGCTGGAAAAAAAGGAAGTATGTTCTGCAGTATTCCTGGATGTTGCACAGGCGTTTGATAGGGTTTGGCATCCTGGATTACTTTATAAGCTGGAACAGTTTCTCACCTTCGATTTATATGCATTACTTTATTCATATTTATCTGGTAGAACATTCGTTGTCAGAATTAATGGAGATTTTTCGGAAGAACATAATATTTTATCATCTGTACCGCAGGGTAGTCTACTCGGGCCTCTTTTGTATTTGGTCTACACAGCAGACATGCCGACTAGCAATCAAACCATTTTAGCAACATTCGCCGACGATATTGCTATTCTTGCATCCAATTCAGAAGCAATGTATGCAAACATCGCGGTACAAAACCATCTGAATAGGTTGGTTCAGTGGGCACAAAATTGGCGTATGTTGTTTAATCCCAGTAAATGCCAGCACGTTATATTTACAAATAAAAAAATCAAGTGCCCGGCTGTAAGAATTAACAACATACAAATTCCTAAAAGTAATTCAGTACGTTATCTTGGCTTGTACATGGACAAAAGGCTCATATGGCGACCACATGTGGCACACACTAGAAGAACCATTATTACTCGTGTGAAATCACTACGTCCGTTATTGGGACAGAAATCGGTTCTAAATCTAATAACCAAACGTACTATCTATCTTGCAGCAATCGCTCCTATTTGGCGGTATGGAATAGAGTTGTACGGCAGTACTTGCAAGAGTAATCTTAGAAGAATACAGCAACAACAGTCCAAGATACTCCGTACTATTGCGTCTGCTCCATACTATGTTTCTAATTTGACACTGCATAAAGATCTCAAGATTCCATATGTCAACGATATTCATGTCATGCAGTATAAGAGGTTATTCGACAAATTTGAAGTCAGTAGCAATCCTAATGTTCGCAGAATGCATTCAGACAGTCTTCCAGACAATCCTCCAAGGCGTCTGCGCAGGAAGTGGTGCCGAGATGCAATTCCAATCACTTAATAAATCGGGTCTTATTCAAAAGACAACACGTTTTTTTTTTTTTCATTTTAATTATTGTATTTGACCATTCCTATACTATTCCTACAAATATTTAATTCCCATCAAGTTACTCTTTTCTCTTCCTCATAGTCAAGTGTCTTACTGGAGTCACTAGACTAATATTAATTTCCTACTTACGTGATCACCGTTGTTTGCAGCAATTAATGCTGGTATGATGTTTAAAAAGGGAAAAAAAATATCCAGAAGAATACAATTATCATGGATGACATTCTCAAAGCTTAGAAGCATACTTAAGGAAGTTAAAATTAAGCCTGAAAAGACGTGCGATCAGTGTGTAATGTCAGTTTTAACATATGCTAGTGAAACATGGATATGAATAAAAAAAAAATAGAACAAAAAATAAAAGTTAATCAGCGAGAAATGGAATATGCTGGGGATCACTCTGACGGATAAGTGGACGGCAAAGCGCATACGAAAAACAACAAAAGTTAAAGATGCAATAAGTATTATTAAACATAGTTAAATGGACATGATGCGGACATGTGGCTAGAAATGAAAACCGCTGAATAAGTGCGTCCACATCGTGGAAACCTGAGAGCAAACGAGCCTGACGACGACCAAGGATACGGTGGACAGATGAAATTCAAAAGTTCAGATCAAATTGGCGGGATGAGAAAAGTTGGGTAAGGTCTTCGTCCAGCAGTGGACTGATAATGGCTAATGAAGAAGAAGAAACACTCTTTTGGATTATTAGAACTAATACGATCTTATGTTTAAATAACTATTAAATATGGCGGTATATGTTTGAAACTAATGTGATAAACATATAAGACGGCTCCAGTGAGCAAGGCTTCTAACTGACATATATTTATATATAAGTTATTTCTTAATATTAGACCAAGTCGAACGGTTCCGTTTCAGATGGCGAGTATCAGATTCTTCATCTAATAGCTGTCTTGTTTCAATATTGGAATGTCGTTGCAATCGTCGTTCGTGCGCCGTCGTAATATCACTCACGAACTTTATTCTGAGATCGCGATGGATGTCATCGTTACGCGGATAGACATCTACGAGATGGTTCGAAGGATTATGTTTTCTCGAACTTGCACGAGCTGTCGATCGGACTTCTTTGTACAGTCCAAAATTCCATACGTCCAAATAGGCTTTATAATTTGCAATATAATTCGACGACTAATTGCGTGTACACACCATTATCGTAATTTGATCAAATTCACTTTTCTTTCTTCTACAATGTAATAATGCGAGACAAGCAATTTAAAACTGGGAACTGTGTTAAATAACGATTAGTGGAAGAAAAATTTCAGAAATATATGCAAATGTTATCAGCGTCAGACTTTCTTGTTGAATATTTTTCGGCCTAAAAGAAAATATCGTATTAAATAGCGCTATGGTCTGTATTTTTCGTGTCCGTATGTGATATTGGAAAAAGAATGTAATGTAGGCGGAAACCAGATTACTAGTACTACAAAGGTTAAAAGATAATATTCTACATCGAGATCGATTCATAATTTAGAACACCTATCCTATAAGACGGTCTTACAATAACTCGAATTTTTTGGTTTTGTCCAACGTTTTAAATTAAATTAAATCGCAATTAACGGTCATTAAAATATCCGTTTCGGAATGCTAAATTTCTAAAACGTGTTGCTAGGCAAGTCTCAACCATGAGCATTTTCTTTTTTCATTGTAATATATTCTTATTATTATTATCATGTCGGTCAGCTTGTATTCCTTTTTCTCCTCTAATATATATTTCACAAACTGAATTACCTCGTCCGCTGATCCCATTTGTACTGATAATATATTCCATCCCGGATCGTGAAGGTAATAATGATCAGTATAGGTGCTCTGAATCTTGTACCACGTTTTTTACTACCATCTGTCATCCGTAATTTTTCGTATTTCTCGTCGTAGTTCTTATTTTATTCGAAGTTTTTACATTTTGGCCGCGGTAATTTATTACCGGGAGGAAAATGTTCGTTTAGTTGTTCCCGTAATTCCAATCGATTCTCCTTCAGCTATTTCCCTTTCATAATTCCATTCTAGTAATTTCGCGTGTCGAAGCTTTTAGCGCGTTTTAAGAAAACTTTTCTCAAGACTATTCGACTAATTTCCACATCTTTCGCCTACAATAGATTACATCTTGTTCTTTTCTATTGACCTACCTATAGAAATGCGGGTAAACGCTTAAGAAGCTTTTTCGCAGTAACTATCTACGATGGTACGTGAAATTTAGATGGTAAATATTATAAACTGATACGGAATAAAATTTTTTTTTTAAAAAAATAATGCCGGGTTTTTTATTATCTATTTCCGTTCTAGTTTAATATACGATAATGCGTCAATTGCCAATTTTTGCGATTTCCACAAACTACCGGAGACTTTCTTAGATTATCTCATGACCATATTACTCTCGCGACATTTCTTCGCCTTTTTTTCGCTATAGAATTTATTTATTTTAAAAAAATATTACACTTACTCTTATACGAAATGTGTGTAAATATGTTGTATAATATATAAATAATAAATTTTTTTATCAATACATATATATATATATATATATATATATATATATATATATATATATATATATATATAAATAAACCTTCAATTTGGTAAATAACTTAATTTTTCGGGTCATCACCTATTGTTTACATTTCGTTTTGGTTGTCTATACTATTATTATTATTATTATTATTATTATTACACGACGTATAACAACGGGGTTAGATCAACAAAACGACTTTTAGCTTCGGAATATGTTAGCGAGCATATTCAACCATTGATCGAAGTTAAACTTTTCAAATTTGTCTCGTCTTATCCCATCCGCGTACCCTATTCCGGCAAATAACGAAATAGCATCACCATCTCGTTTCACCGGGGCAAACTCCGAACTCGGCGTAGCTTACGAAAACTTTAAAGTTTCCTACTAAGCGACATGATGTATCTGTTCAGCGCGTACATATTCCGTAATATTTACCTACTCTTATCTGTTCGTTTAACCTGACTGACTAAATAAAAAGGGTGCTAGAAAAGAACCACGGGCACCTAGACCTTTATTCACCCGGTTCATATCTAAGTCGCATTCGAAGGTTGACAATTTTGTTACTATTCTAGTTTAATTCGCGTCGACGATGGCGTAGATAACGACGCGCTATGACGAAGAAATAAAAATCCGAGTCTATAAATTATTCCGGACTTTCCGCTTCGTTATGCGCTGTATATGAAATTTTGGTAAATATTTTTCGAAAATGGTGCGATGATTATACATACATACATATATATATATATATATGCTTTTTATTTTGAGCATCCGACTAGAAAAAATACGTTATTTTTTATTGGTATTTTTATTGGTAGTTATAGATAACTCCAAGCACAAAGTACTTTTATGTACATAGTAGAAGTGTACATGTTAGGGAATCGCCTTACGATCATGTATAGGAGTTTTAGAATACCTTTACCTCCTGCCCATTGTTAAACTACTACACTATTACATAACTACTTTATACTAAAACTACACAATAACTACTCGATACCTCTGTAATTATCCTACATTATAACATTAGAATACTAAACCGCTGTACTACTACGTTAACACACATACACGCGCTACAACAACTTTGAGGACGTTATTTATTTTATTTGTTATTTTTTTATTTTTTTAAGGGGATTACTTCGACTAAGGAAGTCTCTGGTATATCGCCCAATTCTGTTTCTTTTCTTCTCCGGATAGGAAATTCAATGACCGATGTCTTGTTTCTTGCAGCTTTATTATTCGGCTTTAGTTTATTGCGTGTATATAATCGGATCAGGGACGGTTTCCATTCAAATTGACCATATTTCACTAATTTCTTTGGTCAGCTCAGTTCTGTTGGCTGTCCGTTCAAATCTTTAATAGTTCCAGTCGTCGGTTATGTCGCGGTAATAGTATGTACGGAATAATGAAGAAACTTCTCTCACATCTGTAAGACGATTTTCTTATTGCGTTTGTACATTAGTGTAATACACAAATATCTATATGTGTGTGTATTACATATATATATATATATATATATATATGCTTTTAATCTTTTTATATTGCTCGGTTTTTAAACATTCATTTTTAAGGACCCATTACTATAATCTTTCACGCTAACATTTTATTTTTTATTTATATCTCCTTTTTATCCTTTTTTCCGGATATTCTGTTGGTTTTCGTCCTTCTATGTTTCCGAAATCTCTATACACCCATTATATATATATATATATATATATATATATATATATATATATAAAATATATATATAATATATATATACATAAATAATATATATATATATGTATGTATATATATATATATATGTGTTATATATATATATCTGAGGATACTTAAAGATGTGATGTTATCGAAGATCACAAAAAGTTTACATAACCAATGAGAAGGTCTTAGGGAAAATATGACGAAATCCGGAAAACGTAGTAGAGAATATTAAAAACAAGAAAACGAAATATATAGCCGAGAAGGTGACGTAATTTTCACAGGAAGAATACGAGTGTGGAAAAAGACCGCTGCAATTGATAAGAAGAAATTGATGTATCAACTCACTTTGTAATAATCTGAAAGAAACGCTAGAAACCGACAGGATAAGCAATCTTTTGTCAGGCGAATCGATCGCGTTGCGGTGATGCACGTTTTAAGAAACATAGTTACACTTTCGGAAGAAGTCTTCTGGATGTGGAAATATTCGTAAAATATTTCCGGGAAAATTGTGAAAATAATAAGCGCGATTTTACAATTGGTTCGTTTAGGGTGTTACAAAGAAAAATAACGTTTTGTTTTTTTTATATTTGTAGTAGTTTTTCGCGCGGTTTCTTAAATTTAATAAGGTTATTTTTTTCTATTAAATTCCAGCATTGTAGTTTTTGATGAACTATCTAGATCGGATGTATGCGTGTCGTTATTCGTTTATTGTGTTTTGTGGAATTGTCTACTAGCATATCATGCTATGCCTTAATCGTCATCCATTTTGCGTGGTTGTATAGTAAAATATAATTAAAACTAATTAATTTATTATCTGGAAATTTATACTTGTTCAATATTTCCGTGGAAAATAAATTTTTATTAGTTCCGTTTAGATAACATATAAATGTATTCTATATATATGTGTGTGTGTTTGTGTGCACCCGAATGATAATAAGTAAAACAGCGTGTTATTTTAATAATTATCTGAATGTTTTTTTATAGATAATATTTGATGTATTTTTGTGTACCATCCTTTTTATTTCTCTCTACCTATCTATATGTATATGTATATATATATATATATATATATATATATATATATATGTGTATTATTACATGCTCATATGAGTGTATTACTACTTCTGTTGAAGCTTTTCAAGTTCCACATGGATTAAATAGGTCTTTTAAACCACGGAAGATTCTGAATTGAAATAGTTTCGTTTTGTTCGTGCTTAACAGGCCTTATCAAATACGAGTATATATATATATATGGATGCATGTATGTATGTATATATGCGCGAAAATTAGCGCGTATGCAATATGGATCTTACCACTTTCTGGTTAATCTCGCTTATTATTCGGGGTGTTTTGTAAATATTAAAACCGTTACTATTTCTCCCTTTACTAAATTCCAGATTATAGTTGCCATTTCCGCGTCTTGTACTTTGGGGCTCGAATAAAAGTCTTTCTTTAGGCTTCGTCTTTATTTTAGTCGTCGAATCTTCTTATCCGACCGTGGTAACTATGTTTCTCATTTGAGACTTTGAACGATGTCTCAATACCTATTATTTGAACTAGCTCTACCACCATTACCGTTACTAATACTATTGCCGCTGTATATGTTTCCGCTTACTAAAATAACTTCACCACTACTTATTAATATCGCTTCTACTACTTTACCGTTACTAATACTATTAATACTACTACTACTACTACTACTACTTCTGCTGCTACTTTATCGTGACTACGGCTAATATAACCATTAGAGCTTTGTACGTATTCTTGTTTCTTTTCTTCTTCTTCTTTGATGCTCGTTAGACTTTTGAGGAAGTTCTTGTTCTTTATTAAACTCGATATAAGTAAGTTCCGTGTTTTTCAACGCGTCATACATTCGCAACTTTCGTTCCTTGTTTATTTATTTCTATATTTGCGACAACGATAACGACTAGGCGAAAGTACAATCTTGGATTTGTTAATCCCAAATTCCCTATACTACACCTCGAGACGACGCGTATATATTTATCTTACGTAGAAATTTGCCGCACAACGACAAATCCTTCCCGAAGAGATTTTCCGCTCTCACGGGCACATCATTCAGTCGAACGACTATGAACCGATTTTCGACGATAACGGTGTAAAGCTTTTTGTACCTTAGTCGCTATTCCGATAACGATCTTTCTACAACCCTTATTTAACGTGTGTATATATATATATATATATATATATATATATATATATATATATATATATATATATATATATATACATATGTTTGAATTCTAAGGTGAGTGGGGATTTAAAAGGGGTAACGCTTCTTTTTATCATTAGTGGGCGAAGTAAAACTAATATCTACATCGCGAGATGTCGGTATAATTCCTGCATATCGTTTATTTCCAATGGTTGTTGGTACACTTTACTAGTACCTTCTAGGGAATTCGCGAAAACTCATTTTATAAATAAAAATATTTTGATTTACATTTTCGTTGTTGTTATTACGAATGTAGATAAGGGGTAAATGCACCAAGGAAAGAACGAAATTTATTTGAAATTCGTATCTTATATACTAGTGCAAACGTAATGTTAGGGGAAATTGAAGCAGAAAGAAGCTAACGATATACCAATACGCGAGGAAAATGATTAATTGAACTTAAAAATAAACGAACTTTTTCAGTAAATAAATCTGTTTTTAAATCGCGCTTGTAGAGCAGAAATATAAAATATATTTTCGAATCGAGTTTATAGGATTTTAGCGCACGGTTTTCTAATAGTTTTCCCGGACATACTGGATCTGAAAAATATTACACAGGTGATGAAAATTTTCGTAGTACGGTGGTTGGTTTATTTAGCGTAATGCGAACATTTCGTATTCTTTGACGATTATTAAAATTATTTCCTCGCTTACCTATCGACCAAACTATAGCTGACTGCGTAAAGTGGGCGAGTAAGTATGATGGACGGTGGTTTTATAAATTAATAATTTATATCGAACAGACGCAGACGGACCACGATTGAAAGTAGGGAAATAGACACGGGTCGCTAGGTTGTTGTCGTATCGTTGCAAGTGGTAAATAACGGTGACGATAGCAGTAGCCGCTTCAGTAATGATAGCGTGGTAGTAGAAATCAAAAATAAAGATACCTTGAATCATTATGGTTTTAAGATGGGATTCTCGTCAGAGGGAGCACTATATAAATTAGCCTCAAGTATAAAGCAATCACTTAACGATGGACACTATATTGTTGTCATATCGTATGATATGAAAGGCGCTTTTGATAATTGTAAGCGGTCAAACATAATCGAGCATCTTGAAGCTAAACGAATTGATCCTTATTTGATAAATATTATTATAAATTATTTCCGGAAAAGGTCATTGTCACTCTAAACATTACCTCTTCTAATAAAGTGTGTACTTGGGGCTACCGTGTGGAATGTACTGTACTATCAAATTCACTATGAAATTGATGAATTCCGTTCCTTTATTGGTAGTAAATGCGAGTTAATATCGTATGTTGATGATCTTTGTGTTATATTTCGAATAAATGAATATTACAATTATAAACTACTAGAAATAATATATAGGTATTTGGAAAGAATCGTTAATCAAATGGGTCTGAACTTTTTCTCTGCACTAGCGTAATTATATTGTATCTGATAAACAGAAAATGTTCATTGAAATTAGTAGCTTAAAATTAGTCTCTCGTGTACTCTTAAGCATTTAGGTTTAGACTATACAATGACTTTTATTTCTCATATTGAATTCATATGTATAGCATTTTGAGAAGATTGTAAACAAATTTAAAAGGATTAAAATTCAAACAAAGGAGTATTTTATATGAGGTCCTTATTCAGTCACTGTATAGTTATAGTACCTGTGTTTATATAAATTCTGCGGTTCGAAAGATAGTTCACAAATAACAAAAGGACATTTTTACTTAATATCTGTTCTTTGTATAGATAGGACTGTTTCAACTTCTGCTGCTAATATTATCCCTTTAGATTTATACATAATTGACAGATCAATTATCTACGAATACAGAATTATAGGTAATACTACCTCTCTTCAAAATTTACAAACTCTATTTAGGCGAAACACCTACATGTAAAATCCTTAATAAATTTGTAACAAATACGCAGTATCTGCTGTGGAAAGAAAGATGAACAAACTGTTCCGTAAAGCGTACGAATTTTTTCCAAATGTTTTAGATCGAATGAAATTAAAACAAATTAATATTAATTTTTACAATTCATAGGCACTCTTTCAGGCCCCGGTAAGCTGTGTGAATACAGGTTTCATCTAGTTGATGACACTGGGTGTAGCGTACGTATATATAGACTTGAACGTGTGCATTGTTGCGAGTACATATGAACTTGTAAGTGTGTGTATATATGCGGGCAGACATGTGTTTGTGTACGCATACATTTATTTATACGAAATTATTACGCGTTGATACATATATGTGTCGTACACCTCTGTTTGTGTGTACGTTTGTAGTCAATAATTATAAATGCATTGTCTACATTCTGTGTTGTACTTTAAATAAATAAAATTGATTCGATTTCTTTCGATTATTATATTTATAATAATTTTTTAAGTTATCCTTCGTCATGATACAAATACGGACCTCATCTTCATTATAAAATTACAATTTTGATCTTTATTGATAATATCGACTAATATATATAAAATAAATATATAAAAGATCTAACTAAGCGCATCACAAATTTCTACCTTTCCCTTTTGCTGGGTTGATAATAGTAGAGATAAGAACAATGCTAAAGAAAATTAAAAAAAAAAATTTAAACATTTTCAGAAACGTTGTTGAAACTGGAAAGAACGTCATGATAGTGAAAAGCAGTATTTTTTTATTTTTCCTTACATTACAACCATTACAACGGTATCGGCAATAATTTTTGTTACGGGAGAATACGAATAGTATCGACTTCCAATATTGGTAATAAGAACAAATTGTAGTAAATTTCAAATTTTCTAAATTCGATTTGTTTTTGTTATATATATATATATATACACATTTATTAGAAGATACCTTTTCAGAATTTTCTTATTGGACGATCATTTAGAGCGAAATTAGCCGGAATAAAACGACCGATGCGTCCTGCATTCTTGTTTTGTTTCTCGTTACGCTTCGAATGTTTCTCTTACGACGATCCAATTCGAAAATTTCGAACTGAATAGAAATTACTTAATTTTCTTCGCAAGGCCGGAAAATTCGCTAACGAGTTTTTCCGAAATCAAAAAAAAAAAAAGAAAAAAGAAAATAGATACAACGGAATGAATCGGTTCTTCTCACGGAAATTGTTTAACCGTATACCTTTGACCTGATTCTACAATATTTTTATCTTAACGTTTTCCACTTTTATATTCGCGCGTTAAGCAGCGATATACATCTCGATAGTCCGACTTTTTCGCTTAAATATGAAGATCGGATCAATTTTAAGCGAAAACCTAAGAATTCGAACAGTTCTCGTAGTAGGTGTAAAACTGTATTAAAATTGGCGGATCCGGCTGACACAACAACCTCATATACGCTAGAAGCAGATTCGCACCTCCTGGGTTTTTATTCGATTCGTGTATGTGTGTGTTTATATATGCATAAACGTACATACTTATATATGTGATATATATATATATATTTACACGTATAATGGATATCGATAAATGAGCTGAAATAGATGTCGTTATCTTAACGTAATATCTCTCTAACGTCGCTTTGTGTAGGCAGATATAATGGCGCAGATCTGTATGCAGACTGTATTATTTCCGGATTTGTTGATGTACCGATACGTATCGGGAGCGAATTTTCCCGAGAAGGAAAATAGCAGCACTCAGTTTAATAGGATATATATATATATATATAATTATTATTATTATTATTAAGTAAATTGGCGACTAGAAGTAGTTCCACTTTGATATGCAGAACAAAGTTAGATACTATTAACGAAAACTTCTAAAATTGTCTTTGAACATATTCTGTATTCCTTAACTTGTTGTTTATGCATATTTAAATCTAATGGTGTGTGTATATATATATATATATATAATAATAATAATAATTATTATTATTATTAAGAATGGTAATGTGAAGCATTTACTCGATATGTTAACGGGACTAGACACATATTTATATCGAATACGACTGAAAAATTACCTAAATCGAAGTAAGAAAATTGTAATTATCGTTTGAATTACACACACACAGAATGTAAACATGTATTTTTGTGAAATAGGGAAAATTTTAATTATATGTCTTAAACAGTAAACGAAAATATTTTCACTGTGCTTATATTTCTATACGTTTCAACGGCGTATCTAATTTTAATATAATTTAAATCGATCTTATTCTGATATTGTGAAATATATCTCATCCGTCCAGTGCAGTATTGTCCCCCCCCTATCTATATACGGAAAGAGTCCTCTTTTAATTTAATTGACATTCCTTATTACAAATTCACACACACAGTTGCATATAAATATACATTCATAGATAAAACATACGTACACACATAGATAAAACGTACATGCAGACAGAAATATTTTACCGTTCTTAATGTCAACGATGTGTTTGCTATGGAATCCGTTATTTGTGTTTATTTCTTCTGCTTAAATTCGGTCCACTATGTCATCAGGTATTCAACAAAGGTGAAGATGAAATCATTAAAATTTTTTTCTTTATGAAAGGTCATAAAGCTTAACGACTGTTAAGTCATTATCGAGTGAATTAAAAAAAAAATAATAATAATAAAAATATATACAATTTATAAAAATATATAAAAGTATTACTTTTAATATACAATTTAAAAAGATTATCAAAGTGACGAAACAGTATCTGTAAAATAATCTGATAGTGAATGTGGTAAACAACACAATAAACGATTTAAATTTTTTTATACATGCACAATAACGCAATATCTTTTGTTAAGGTATAACGAAAAAAATTATGTAGCTGGTTGTTGATTGTGTCGTCTCTCACATTCCCTATCAGATTATTTTACAAATACTGTTTTATAATTTTTTTAAAAATTATACATCTAAAGTATATTTCTTACATTTCATATTTTTATAAATTGTAGTTATTTTTATATTTTATTTTTTATATTCACTTGATAATGGTTTAACAGTTAAAAAGCTTTGTGAACTGTCAAAAAAATTATTTATAGTAATTTTAACTAATTTTTTTGTTTATTTTCTTCAAAATAAAATCACTACACTCCAAAAACTTAAGTTATCTCCGTTTTGTTTGTACAATTTTAGGACATTCCCTTATCTAGTAAATATATACACAAATATTTTGTGTGTGTATATTATATAATATATATATATATAAAACGATGATCGTCTATGTTCACGTCCTGATAATTTAATTGATTAATTTGGGAAATGAAGACTAATATTTAATATAATTGATTTAATGAAAAATATATAATAATTTATTTATTTAGTGAAAATAAAATATTCCAATTCGACGCTTGCTAGCGTACTAATCAGCGAGCTATGGTTATATAATCTCCCGATAACAATGTACATCTTAAGCGTTCAACATATATCGAGGCCAGCCGCGCTTTAATCTTCTGTTGGCTGGTAATTGACGATCTAGGATATTATTATTGCAGGTTAACTTGTTATGAAATTTAAGTGAAAACGAAAATTGCTCGGACGACGTACAACCGGTCGAGTGGTGAGATGACAAAGAGGGGGGGGGACAGAAGAGTTAAAGGTTTAGTGAATAGAGTGAGTTAGGAAATTAATCGGCAGTTGCACTTAGTCACGAGTCAAGAAAAAGTCAGTCAAGAAGTGAATGATGAGTTTTTAGTTTTGTCGGTATAGGGAGCTAAACGAAAGGAAAGATGGTCAGCGAGTTACAAACATGACGAATCCGGTTAGTTTAATTTATATAAATCTTATTATTCGCTAAAAGATATTATTTTACTCTATTTGTCTAATCCGCCGATAAAGAGTAAAAGTATATCGATTTTATTTGTTGCATGATAAAATCAATATTCGTTAACGTAAAAAGGTTATTCGCTCATCGAAAACTAACGCACGTGTAATTTATAATATTTTAAATTATCTTTCATATAATAAATTATTTCTTCATAAACACCGCGTCATAGTCTATTTCTGCAATAGAAAAGAGAAAAGTACTAAAAGACGAGGAGAGAAAGTATAGTGTAGTATAGAAAAAATATATACATTAATGTATGAGAAGCTTAAGCGTGGAATAATGAAGTCCGTAGAAGTCCGTTAGCTCACAATATATATATATATATCACCCCACTGCTGTGTGTAGGCAGCCCCAAACTTTTCCAACGACTCCTATCTTGTGTTTCATTCTTATGTCTTGCTACATGTCCGGCCCATTTCCATTTCAGCCTGGTGATCCGCTCCACTGCGTCTACCAATTTCGTCTGTTCCCTAATCCATGTAACCGTCTTGCGATTTGATTCCGAGGATAATCCTCTCGTGAGGCGTTTGGGCTTACATATATACATATATATATATATATATATATATATATATATATATATATATATATATATATATATATGGCTGCATTTGGGAAGTTGTCCAATATATTTTGAAATAAAGATATACCGAACAGTTTGAAGAGCAAACTCTATACCCAATGTGTCTTACCGGTGTTAACATACGGAGCAGAAACGTGGAGCTTCACAAAGGAAATGATTATGAAAATTAGGAAAATGCAAACAGCTCACGAATGGATAATATTAAACGTCAAGTTAAAAGACAGGAAAACCATTACTTGGATCAGGGAGCGCACAAAATTGACCGACGCGGTGGAGTGAATATCAAAATTAAAATGGACGTGGGCTGGACATGTAGCGCGTAGACATGATGGCAGGTGGATAAAACATATCCCACAATGGTGCCCATTGTATTCGAAAAGGAAAAGGGGCAGCCCAACAACACGGTGGCGAGACGACATTGCCAAACATGCAGGGATGAATTGGATCCGGGTTGCACAAGACCGGAATCGTTGGAAACGTCTGGGATATGCCTACACCCAGCAGTGGGTTCAAATGGGCATAACGTGATATATATATATAATCAACAGGTGACACCGAAAAAATAAAATATACGTACATATTAGAAAAACGAGAAATAATAGCGATAAAAAGTATCAATATCGAACGAAAACAACACATCATGTGAATTAAGAAATTTTCGCTTACACAGCTAACTTCATCGCAGCTTTTCGTTTCAGTACGAATCATTCAGACATCATTTACAATAATTTAATCTGACACGCTAATGAAATAGTCAAGAACAACTATGTCGCGGATTCCAATAATAACTGTTCACAAAGTTGGTATTAAGAATCACATAAAATGATATTTCTACAATGCGTGCAAGTGAACACGGACGGATGATCACTAAGATTGTTACTCAATAATGTAAAACAGATGTCCATATTCTCTACGAATGTCGTATAGTTCAATTCGATTATACAAACCGATCTCTATTTGTATTCACTATCAATTCCAACACGATCGATCGAAGATTAAAACTGTAAAACGCCGTTACCGAACTAATAGTATAACGTTAGACGATTTTAGAAAATCCATTATTTATACAGTCGAATCCGCTTATAAGGGACACATCGGGCGGAAGACATTTGTCCCTTATAACCGGTTGTCCCTTAAAACGAATTTTTTAAAATCTCTTATTGAAGCGAGTGGGTGTTAGAATATATACAGTTTAATAAACAATTAACATACTTATAACATTATTAATTCGTAATATTTATTTATATGGAAATTAAGAGAAAAATACAGGAGGCATACATAAGGTAAAAGAACCTGACCCGATATTTGTAAAAATTGTTCATTTACTGTAAAAATGGCTATAGTTGTTTAGTGTAAATTCTTCATCTGCTGCGTTTGAACAAAAATCTGCACAGTTATCTAATGATGCCGTAGGAGTACCTTCATTATTCTGTTGCATAAAATACCACCGGAGCTTTTCAATACATTTTTTCAGTAGACACAGGAGGTAAGGAAATGTCATCCGTGTTATCATCACTTTCTGATTCTTGTATTTGTTTCTTCTTTGTGATATTTTCCGTAATTTCGTTATCCAAATCTTCAATATTATTGTCACAGCATGGCAGATTGACGTCAATATCTGAAAATTGTTCACAGTTAGTCACACGTAGTAATTCATTCGGTGTTTCATTACGTTCCATTTCAACAATTTCATAATCAGGCTCCTTGAAACATCAATGATCAAAGCAGTTCTGAATTGTCATAAAAGTGACTTTTCTTCAGCTATCACCAACAAATTGTACAGCCTGCAGTATTGTTATTGTGGAACTGATATCTTTTGCCATTGTAGAAACTGTTACCAGGTCGTCTTCAATAGCTTCTAAATATTGCACTTTTAAATTTTTAAACCCATATCAAGTGGCTGAATTAGTGAAGTAGTGTTTGGAGATAAGAATTCAATTTCAATATTCTTCAGTTTAACAGCAGTATGGTGCGAAGTTGCATTGTCAATAAGGAGTAAAATTTTTCTAGAATCTCTCTGTAATTCTATATCCCAGTTTTCTAACCATTTTGAAAAAATAGTAGCAGTCATCCATGCATTTTTGTTTGCGTAATATGTTACTGGCAGATTACTTACATTGAGATTTTTAAAGCAACGTGGCTTTTTAGTTTTACCAATAACTAAAAGTTTTTTTTTGTCACTTCCAGTTGCATTGCAACAACATAGCACAGTGATACGATCCATAGCTTTTTTCGAACCAATAAGTTGTTCGTGTTTGTATACTAATGACCCATCTGGAGTGGCTCGATAAAATAAACCAGTTTCATCCGCATTATAAATATCATTCAGGCTGTAACTTTGAAGGAACTTGAAAATTTTACTTGAACTCCATTGTTCAGCTCCTGTCAAATCAGCGCTTGCCTTTTCTTCATGAGTTTTTTTGAATTTGATATCGTGTCTCCCTTTCCATCGAGCAAGCCAACCATTCGTAGCTGCAAAGTCTTCATAACCCATTTTTTTCGCAAACTCTTCAGATTTTAATTTCAACATTGGCCCACTGACGTGAACACCTCTTTGTGTTACTGTGCTAAACCATAAATTAAGAGCTTCATCAACCTCTGGGTTTTTACCTTCTCTTTTTTGTTTCCTTTCCACCACCTGACTTCCCTTTTCAGTACTACTCCATTTTTTACATAAGTTCTGTTCATATGTTTTTAAACGTGAGATGGTGTTTTTGGAGACGCCCATAATTTTTGCTAACTCCGGAATAGGCATATTGGGAGGTTGAATTTCGATTTTGTCTAAAATAGAAATTTTTTCCTTTAATGATAAACATTTAGGCGACATTTTATTCATACATAAAATTCACCAGATCTAAAAAAAGAAAAGAAAATTTTCGTAAGGAAAAAAATACCACAGGACGCACTATGGTTTTTGCAGAACTAAACTAAGAACATAAGGAGCTATGGGAGAGCGCATAATTAATAAATGAACAGAGCAAAAAACAGTATCCTCAATGAGAGAATGTTAACACAAGGGCATCTCAAACAAAATGAAGAAAAAACAAAAATGTCAGGTAAACAAAAAATGAATTGTAAAAATGGCTAAAATATTTTACTCATTTTTATTCAATTTTTGTTTATGTGAACATTTTCGTTTTAGGACCCGGAAGTGTCATTTTATATCGGCTGGCTTATCGCCCGTCTCACTATTTATTGCCTTGAAAGTCTGTTAATCTTTGTCCTTTATAACCGACTCGTTGTCCCACTAAAACGAACTAAAACAACCTTCATTGGATACTTTTGATTCGTGGTTTTGCTGATTGTCCTTAATAAACGGTTGTCCCTCTTATCCGGGGTCCCTTATAAGCGGATTCGACTGTATATATATAGCAGCTGAAGCGAATAGAATATTTCAGCGAGAAAGCTAATTTGATACTAAATAATGCCAAGCGCACCATAGTTACTATCGACATGGCGGGGGAATTGCTCGCGACATGTACGTCGATACCGGATATAGAGGAAAAAATGAAACGACATATCTGGGAGCGTACATCACTAATAACGGAAATGATGAAAGTGAGATCAAGCGACGAATCGGATTGACCAAAAGCGCTCTGAATATGGAAGAATCATTCTATAAAAATAACGAAAAAACGACGAATGGAATCACCGGTATTCCTGACAGGGTGTTATCAGAGTCCTGAAAATTAAAATATTATGCCGTAAACTAGAAGTCTTTGAAATGTGCTGCTATAGGTGTATGTTCAGAATTTCATGGATGGAATATCGAACTAATGCAGCTATCCTGAAACAACTCGGGACAGAGCAAAAAGATACATTGGTTTCAGCAATAAAATAAGAGACGTTTAAGTTCTTTGGTCATGTTGTATAAAAGGTAATATAATACAAGCAGTAATAGCAGGAAAAAGAAACAAGAATTTATAAAATCACTACTCTTCGATATATTCAACATTTAATGGAACCTGAACCATGGTTGAAGATATATATCAATTTTGATGAAGAATTATTTTTCAAAATCTGTTTTATAACTAAAATTTATTGTAAATAAATCTAAAAGTGAAATTACGTCCGGCTAAAGATGTATATCAAATTTTAACTTGTCGTTATGTATAAATATTTCCGGTAATTCGTATGTAATATTTATTGTTTATGCTTGAAAATGGAAAGCTTTGCAATAAAAAACTTTTATATTGATTAAACTGTGTTACGATTTTGTTTGTGATTTATAATTTATATAACATGTCGTAGAATTTCTGCTTATTAGCGATAATATGTACCGTCGGTTTAAGTGAAAAGTAATTTGTATGCGGAACATTTTCACGCATCAATATACCAATATCGCGGATCAATTTTAAAGTTATAATTTAAAAATACGTGTAGTCAAAATAAATAAATCGTATATCAGTTAATAAAATCGCGAACATTATCGGAATCAATTAAATATCCTATCGCGATAATAAATTAATTTGTACTTTTTCGTTAAATTTTAACTAATGCAGACGCTAATCGATGTTTTTGTTAGATAAGTTATCTATCTGCGTGTATCGTTTTCTTTAAAATAATTAAATAACATGAAAATATATAAATAAATCGAACTATTATTACCGTTAATTAAGGGTAAGAAATAATGAAACAACTACGGACGAGCCTCGATAGAGGTGTTCCCTCAGCTCCGGTAAATTTGCCTTTATTCGAATTCGAACGGGGGGGAGCTGTTATCTTTCTATTCCGCTTGCTATTGAATTTTATCTGGTTCGTCCTGCTTGCAGTTTCTTTTCCGTTTAATGTTAAACGCAGAAGACGACTAATAATAACCTCACCGTCGTGTCGAAATAGAAATTTTGAATACCCGCGCGAAAGAGACACAAATGCATCGGATAAGAAACGTTTTTGGTTATAGGCGGATATGCTAGTCTGATAAGCTTTTTTCGAAAAATACAATAGTCGACCGTAACACCCTCTCTTCAAGCCCTCCCCGTATTAACTAGTATTATCAACATTTTACGCTTTTACGTAAGAAAGAAAAGATTGTAAGGGATGCGATTTCTAAATATATCTATATCTATATATATATATATATATACATGTGTTAAACATTTTCAAAAGGTAGGGAATATTTGAACTAACATCGTTGTCAGTTTTATTTATATACATACACAGATATATATATATAACGTAGAACAACCGAATAAGTTCGACGATGTTGAAGAGAAATTCTTGAAGATAGCGATAAAAGGAGCATCAGCTTTTTACTATAGAATCTCCTCCGTCTTGCCTATCGCTCGCTTGGCTCCCTCTTCAGTTCGATTTGTACTCTGCAAAGGCTTGATAAAAGTTTTTTGTCAAATGATATCGAGAAACAAAAGAGTTCCGGTTCTTCTTCGACGTTGGCAGTTCAGAATAGTGATCGAGTGTTAGTGCGTGTGTACTTATGCTCATGAAAAGTAGCCAGTTTATAATATTATTATTATTCGTACATGTGTATATATATATATATATATGTGTGTGTGTTGGTGTGTAAATTTAAACGCGATTTAATAAAGTAATAAAGGAAAACTGTACAAGTCTTACGGACGGTTCGGTGGTTTTCCCAATTTACACGGTTGGCGTTTCCGCAATATTATTTATTAGATAGCTTGTCTAGTTCGGTCGATTCGGTTCAGAGCTTATTATATGCAGACGCGATCCTTACGATTTTAAATCGGTATTGTTTCTGAAATTGATGTTCTATATATTAAGCAATTTCTTAGCTAATTCCTTATCGGATCCACAGCGCTAAATTTTATATAACGTTTATTTCATATATATCTATATCACATCATACCTCACTGTTCTCGGCGTTCGAACCCTAAATTAGTAATACTTTAATTTAGTGTTTAAATGTTCGCTCCGCTATTCTGATTGAAATCAATGTGTAATGAAAGAAATTTTATAAATATTTTTATTATTATCATTATTACTATTGTTATCTTATTGACGTAATTGTTTAAACACTGTATATATAAACAAACCACAAATAAATAAGAAAATACTAAATTATATATATATATATATATATATATATATATATATATATATATATATATATATATATATATATATATTAAAATAATAAAAATTGATCTTCTTTAAATCTTACTAGCTGACCCGATAGACGCTGCCCTGTATACACGCCTTAAGTTTGAAAATTTCAAACTTTTTTTAAAAATAAGTTGTAAGAATTGCATTTTTTTTTTTTTTTAATTTAATATTCCCGATCTCCCGTTTAAAAACAGATGAACAGAACTTACGTAAAAATGGAGTAGTACTGAAAAGGGCAGTCAGGTGGTGGAAAGGAAATGGAAAAGAGAAGGTAAAAACCCAGCGGTTGATGAAGCTCTTAATTTATGGTTTAGCACAGTAACACAACGAGGTGTTCATGTCAAGTGGGCCAATGTTGAAATTAAAATCTGAAGCGTTTGCGAAAAAAGTGTGTTATGAAGACTTTGCAGCTACGAATGGTTGGCTTGCTCGGTGGAAAGGGAGGCATGATATTAAATTCAAAAAAACTCATGGAGAAAAGGCAAGCGCTGATTTGACAGGAACTGAACAATGGAGTTCAAGCAAAATTTCCAAATTCCTTCAAAGTTACAGCCTGAATGACATTTATAGTGCGGATGAAACTGGTTTATTTTATCGAGCCACTTCAGATGGATCATTAGTATACAAACACGAACAACTTATTGGTTCGAAAAAAGCTATGGATCGAATCACTGTGCTATGTTGTTGCAATGCAACTGGAAGTTACAAAAAAAAAACGTTTAGTTATTGGTAATACTAAAAACCCACGTTGCTTTAAAAATCTCAATGTAAGTAATCTGCCAGTAATATATTACACAAACAAAAATGCATGGATGACTGCTACTATTTTTTCAAAATGGTAGAAAACTGGGATATGGAATTACAGAGAGATTCTAGAAAAATTTTACTCCTTATTGACAATGCAACTTCGCACCATACTGTCGTTAAACTGAAGAATATTGAAATTGAATTCTTACCTCCAAACACTACTTCACTAATTCAGCCACTTTATATGGGTTTAAAAATTTAAAAGTGCAATATTTAGAAGCTATTGAAGACGACCTGGTAACAGTTTCTACAATGGCAAAAGATATCAGTTCCACAATAACAATACTGCAGGCTATACAATTTGTTGGTGATAGCTGGAGAAAAGTCACTTTTATGACAATTCAGAACTGCTTTGATCATTGATGTTTCAAGGAGCCTGATTATGAAATTGTTGAAATGGAACGTAATGAAACACCGAATGAATTACTACGTGTGACCGACTGTGAACAATTTTCAGATATTGACGCCAATCTGCCATGCTGTGACAATAATATTGAAGATTTGGATAACGAAATTACGGAAAATATCACAAAGAAGAAACAAATACAAGAATCAGAAAGTGATGATGACACGGATGACATTTCCTTACCTCCTGTGTCTACTGAAAAAATGTATTGAAAAGCTTCGGTGGTATTTTATGCAACAGAATAATGAAGGTGCTCCTACGGCATCATTAGATAACTGTGCAGATTTTTGTTCGAACGCAGCAGATGAAGAATTTACACTAAACAACTATAGCGCATTTTTACAGTAAATGAACAATTTTTACAAATATCGGGTCAGGTTCTTTTACCTTATGTATGCCTCCTGTATTTTTCTCTTAATTTCCATATAAATAAATATTACGCATTAATAAGGTTATAAGTATGTTAATTGTTTACTAAACTGTATATATTCTAACACCCACTCGCTTCAATAAGATATTTAAAAAAAAATTGCTTTAAGGGACAACCGGTTATAAGGGATAAATGACTTCCGGCCGATGTGTCCCTTTAAAGCGGCTTCGTCTGTATATATACATATATATATATATATATTTTTATTATAATTGTGACATCCAGTAAGATTTTGTCTTAATCGGTTTATTGAATTTGTATTTATATTAGGCGTTGCGGTGTGTTCTTGGTTGCTTCGGCCCCTTTGTTACGTTTGGTCATTGGAACTAAAATGGTCTAATCGTCCTTATTGTCCGGACAGATTGGGCGATGCATTTTATGGTTATTTATCACTAGTGTTACTATTATATTACCGTCATTCTCATTTTTCAATTGGTTGAATTTATATATCGCTTTCCAGAGGTATTTCTTTCCGATTATAGCGGAGAAGTGTTGTTAGGCCCTGTGCTAAGTGGGAAGACGACGTACGTAAAATAATTTACATCAAGTGGCTTAACAGATAGATCGAAATTAGTATATCGGTATTAGCACAGCGACAAAAGCTTATCTGTATTTTCGATATTGAACCTGTATAAATATTCGTTAAATTTGACACGAGTTAAATGAATGTCCGGTATAAAATATTTACAAATAAATCTCTCTAATAGAAATTTAATCGACGACGTGACGGACTACGAGAATCTCATCGTTGTTTGAAATTCTACGATCATTTCTTGAAAAGGTTATTCATTGTACGTACAACGTTATTAAGTTAAAACTTATGTAGGTTTTGATTGTAAATACTATTATGGGGATAACATTATTATGAATATTATTAAAGATTAATATATGTTTTTTTTTTTAAATAAATCGATCGATATTTGACGAGTAATTAAGCAGCGTTTTCGTCCGAAGCACTGTATGGTATCCGTGTTGATGAGTTTAGCAATGTACTTACAATAACCTATCGATAATTTTGATGATGATAATAGATAATAATATTTAAATCGGATACAAGCCGCTGGAAAACACCTTCTAATTTGTCCAGAAAAGAAGAAATTACTTTGAGACGGCTCCGATTCGGCCATACATTAATAACACATGGGCATTTATTAAGGCGTGAATCTCCTGCCAGATGTTCCTGTGGACACTGGGAAATCACTGTAAAACATCTTTTGTTAGATTGTACTACTTACAACTCTCAACGTTCCCAACTAACATTACCAACAACAATTAAAGGCCTGCTAAACTCAAATGGCAACACACACCTTCAAGTTCTCCGCTTCTTATACAATACTGGTCTCTTCAACATGATCTGAGATCTTCTCATCTGTGCCTCCAGCCTAGTAGCAGTACATGGCACATTAATGGGAAAATAATAATAATAATATATTTTTTTCAATATTCATATATACATACATGGGTGATAGATCGTAGAGAGTACTTATGTAACTTTTCGCTGTATTCGAATTCACGCCTGCAAGTACGAATCACAACGTACGTAATAAAACGGGGGGAACCGTGTGATAATAATTAATACATTTGTCTAATTTTGAAATATTGGTCAAGTTTGGACTGAAACATAAATTTATTTAAATGTTATATGTTGAAAATAATTATATAAACATTTCGTATTTTAATCTCAAGTTATCGACTTCACGAATTGTAAACACTTAAATAAGATAGTATTATGGAAGGTATATAGCCGGGAAAACTATCGCTTATTCCGATAAAATATTACAAACGTCTAAACCGTTTAAAACAGTACCGGATAATTACTATATCAAAAAAATATCGAGCATTATGGGATTATCCATCTTAAGGGTTTAGCAAAACTATAGATACGTTGTATTTACGCCGCCTTATTTTAATGTATAGGATTATTTAAAGGTCACTTATATAAGTATAGAAGAAGAAGCTTTATTTCATTAAGATATACACATGACAAGGGGCTCATAATGTTAAGTTATACCTTAACAGCTAACTTATATAGTATTACTAAATCTAGAAAATTAACCAGACAAATGTTAGGCTATAGAAAAAAAAAACAAATAAAAAAAACCGCAAGGAAATAAATAAAATATGGTAAAAGAAAAACAAAAACATATGAAGTATATATGTACAACATACACACATACAATATTAACTAAACAAAATAAATAATGACGTAGACACAAATTAAATGAGTAACCTATGCTTAATTCTACGATATTTGTACTTAGTATCATGGTGAGGTTCAGCATATCGTAATCGCCTATGAAATTAATTAAATTATTTCGATGTATTCTACAGCTGTCGTCAAATTTTTTAGATAATTTATTAATATAAGAAGATAGAGATATAAGAGGTATAATTCTGAGTGCATACTGTGACGATTTAGTATAATTCTGCAACAGTAATTTCGAATCAGTATGGCACACTCGAACAGATGTGTAATAGCCAATAAAACTGACAACGTGTAAAGTATATCCTGACAGGATAGCAACACTGAATTTACAGACATCAGCGGTACCGAATTAGTAAATGAAGAGTTCTCAACATTTTATAATTTTACAATATATACCTGAAAACTGGTCTACATTTATTCGAGTAATATAAACTTTATATAAATTTCAATTGTAAAATGGATCGACTAGAGTATCGCGAATTTTTAATTGGATGTACCCTGGCTATAACATTTATGAATAAACTTACCCCATCGAATTTCACAAAAAAAAAAATATTACATGCATAAGCGTATTCGACCGTACTAATAAAAATTTTGATTTTTTAAGGTTTCATTATTTTATGTTATATATATATATATATATATATACATGATTTCTAAATCTGAAATTAATAAGGGCAGTCACCTTAATGTCATTTACCATTTACTTTCTTTTGTAATTTCTGCCATCATTTTTCAAGTTTAAGCTCCATTAGATATACATACATACATACATATGTGAATCGTGAATGTATGTGCCACGCATATATGCCTACATACATATATATATTAAATATAGGACGGGATATACAGATGATGGGAAATATATGAAAAACCGCATTAACATTCGTAAGGTTTTTTATCAGTCGTTTATTATTA
The DNA here is from genome assembly GCA_032883995.1 of Coronaproctus castanopsis. Classification (NCBI taxonomy): domain Eukaryota; kingdom Metazoa; phylum Arthropoda; class Insecta; order Hemiptera; family Monophlebidae; genus Coronaproctus; species Coronaproctus castanopsis. Next base: position 150,152,654 of record CM065053.1, on the reverse strand, counting down.
TTATTATTATCATTATCATTATTATTATTTTTATGGGTTTTCTCGATATTACACTGTACGCTAATATACGTTGGATTTTTGGATGGCGGATTTTTGTCGGGTTTGTTTTTCCTAGTTTCTGACGATTGATTTACGATCGGCTAAACTTACTTTATTCTACGTTAGAGCGCAGCAGCATCAACAGCAATTTAGAATTCTTCGCTCGGACGACTTTTACTTGCCGTTAAAAAGGCACTTTGTATGCCGAACGTAGTGAAATGATCGCAAATCACAGATATGTATAAATAAATAAAGAAATATATATATTTATGTATAAAAATGAGTATATGTATACATACATACAAACATATATATATATATATATATATATATATATATATATGTATGTATGGCTGTGTAATATGCGTGCTTGTGTTTATACTACATATTATTTGCAAACTAGAAGGAGTCGAAATAAAGATAGGAAGATTCAGCTAATAAAAATGAAAGTAGACATTTTGATTTTCAACTTCTCTTTTATATTCCTTTTATCATTCACCCTGGTTTTTATTATTTCTTTACTGTGATGTTTTACTTAAAGCTTTATGTAATGGTTTTATTCTTTTTTTTTCTCTTTTTTTTTTAAAGCATCATATCCATGACGTTCGCACTATACCTATGAATATGTAAGCTTTATATATATATATATATATATATACGTGTGTGTGTGTGTATTTCAAAATGTCTTTCTTTTTTAGTTTGTCTATCAGTAAATACGAATATTTCCACAATCTTTGGGAGTAGAAATTTTAATAATAATAATCGAAATAGTTGTTTAAACGTTTTAGGGTTAATATTTAAAAACGTGATCATTAATTTTGTGTACACGTATTAATTATATGAGGAGCAGCACTTGCCGGAGTAGTTGAAATAATTCTATGAATATATTTTGACACCTTAAGTGAACTTTCGGAGATCAAAACAAAATATTGAATGGATCTGTACAGAATTATATATATATATACATATATATATACGCGGACGATATTCTACTAATCGCCTCATCAGAACAAAAAATGGTCAGCCTCCTTGAAAAATTGGAAAGTATAAGTAAAGAACATGGATTATACATAAACAGGAAAAAGACCAAGATAATGATTATAGATGGCAACAGTCAATCACAGGATCCACAAAGTATAGATGGCTTACAAGTGGTTGATAGATTTGTATACTTAGGAACGCTAATCACAAAGGACGGAAGCTCAACAGAGGAAATTAAACGGAGAATAAAGATAGCAAAAATGGCGCTATTACAATTAACGAAAATATGGAAGAGCCATGAGATAACAATACACACAAAAATGCGTCTTATGAACTCGCTGGTGTTCTCTGTATTCCTATATGCATCAGAATGCTGGACAATGAAAAAGAGCGATACACAACGCATTAATGCGTTTGAAATGCACTGCTGGAGGCGAATGCTAAGGATACCATGGACTGCGAAAAAAACTAATTTGTCAATACTTCAAGAAATTAAGGTGGATCAGAGATTACAAACCGTGGTACAGAAACGAATAACATCATACACAGGACATATTATACGACAGAATGGATTGGAAAAAATGATTATGACGGGTATGGTAGAAGGTCGTAGGAAAAGAGGCAGGCCACCAACAAGATATATAGACAGAATTAAAAGAATCGCAGGCACCGCATCAATACGAGAAATGATGGACCGGGCAGCGGATCGAACTACATGGCGGCTAAAAACGTTCGTTTATGAGGATTCATAGGGTCACGATGCTCGAAACGAGCCACCGATGATGATGATATATATATATACATATATATATATATATATATATATATATATGAAAATATTGCTAATATGCAATTTTACGCATTACAGCGTTGTCTAGACCTAAATTTAGAAGAAAATAATCCTATATTTTTAACTATAAGTTTAACTGTAATCATCTGTTTTAAACTATTCTTTTAAATACAATTCTCGGCTTTTAACTATGGGTTTAAATGCAGTCCAGTGCTTTTAACTATAGGATTTTTTATTGTCGCATATGTATATTATAGGAAGAGTAAAACAGCGAAGTAATGAAGAAATACTGTAGTATAAAGAAGCGGATGGCCAATTCGAAGGAAGAAAGAATGAATGATAATAACAATAATAATAATAATTAGGTGCTCTACCCAAGAGGATATTTATATGGGGTGTTAGTAAAACACAAAAAAAGTTAATTAATCGGACCGTTTTTCCCGCGATATAACCTAAAATGTTTATTATACGCATACTGTTTCACACCTAATACTCTGCAGGCGCTAGAAAAGAAATGATCCTTATCAAGGACTAAATATTTAACTCGTATGCGGTTATATAAGCTAAAACCAAGCTTAATAATAATTTCATTATACCAATGAATCCTCTTAATAATTTAACATTCAACTAACATACAGATATATATATATATATATATATATACATGCGTGTGTGTGTTAAGTAAATATTAATGACCCTTGTCGAAAGCAAACTTGAAAACGCTATATATAAAAACATAATATTTTTAGATAATGAGTATTGAACAAGAACATGTAAAAACTACGAATGAAACTTATTATATAAACACAATGCGAGTTCAATGAGTTCTTTAATGTTGTACAAAATAGTAACGGAACAACATAAATGATACATAACAGAATTATATAATTGTACATATATTATCGTATAATTAATAAACTACAATAGCAATTAATACTTACGGAATAGAACATACAATAAGGGAAATATTGTACGTTCGATACAATTAATAATGTACTACAGGCGGATAGATTTTTAGTAATTTATACTAATATATAAAACTTTAGTGTCTGTGATTTGCGAATATTTTCATTATAATCATTGCATCGGGTTATTTTAATCACGCATAAAAAGGACATTTATTTTTTAAAATTTCTTTCTGTCTGTTCCAATTTAACTCAAAAACAATCAAAGCGATAATGGTGAAATTCGGACAGTTCATAGCCTATATTATCGGATTCGTTTTAAGCTTTGCTTCACGTTGATATCACAAATAGGACAGAAATTACAATAATTTAAAGTTTTAAAAAGTAGAAGACAGCGATATCTGTCAAATCGTTTAAAATTTAACAGCTACCTAAAGTCGGGAAACAGTACATCGGCTAAACATGAGTATCTTCAAGGAACTCAAAGTAGGTAGACCTTATATAAAATATCACATCGTCGGTCCGTTCTGAATTTTTTGCTTCCGCATAGTCAAAGAAAGAGACAGCGATATCCCTGTCAAAGACCATCATGGACCACCCTTTCTAGAATAGTTGCGTTCGTGTAATAAAAGAAAGGGACAATGATATTGTATTAAAAAAAATAACTACACAGGCGAAGTCGTGGGTAACTTCTGGTGTTAAATAGGACAGAATCTTGAAAGTTGAATGTTATTAACAATTTCCTATAGACGTCATTTATAATTCGTTAGATTTTTAAATTTCTCTCGGTTCGGTCGAGCGTACAAAGCCTGTCTTTTTATTCGTAATTTATCTATATACGAAACTTTTACTCTATACCTTTCGATCTTGTCCTACTGCTTTGGAATGAGATTTTAAATGGACTGGGGTTGTTCAGCACGTAATTAGGGTAATTGTAATCCATACAACTGCAGAACAGTAAGTGGCATTTGTTTTTGGACAAATATTCTTATTATCGCAAGTTGAAGAACATATAATAATAATGATAATAATAAAATCAAATTAAATCAACCTTTAATTATATTATACAATCGCCGTAATAAATATTTAATACAAACGCCTGTAAATGCGCAACAATGCGTGAACAATAGACTCCTATAGTTAAAAAATAAAAACATAAAACGACTATGACGAGTAAAAGCACGACCTAATGTTAACAAAAAAAATCCCTTTATAACTAAACCGTAGCGCTCACCACAAACATATACATTGACATACAAACACACGTTCGTAATGTAAATGCCTAAATACCGCGTCATATTTATCTATACATGATAACGCGAACTTGAAATCATAATATGATAAACCACATAAACTATAATAATAATAATAATAATAATTTTCGCGACATGTGTTGAAGCTGATAATGCAACATTCGTATTGAACTTAAGAAATCATAACGAAGGAACAAGAGAAGCAGAAGAAGAAGAAGGTTCTGTAAATGACTAATTTACAAATTGGAAACAAAAAAAAAAGAAGCTATCCATCTGTTTAGGGTAAAAAAGCCATTAAATATTGATCCAAGTTACGGCTAGTTCGCTTTTTGGCGAGGTATATATGATAAAAAACAAATGGTGATATAAATATACAAAATTGATGATGAGCTGAAAAAATTGAAATGGAATGGAAAACGTATACAAGAGAATTATAGAAATGCCGCCATAAATGCGTAAATTTTTTATGCCGGTATTGGCCGAAATTGTTTTACATAAACTACGGTAGAAAAAATCGAACAACGTTAATTAAAGACATGCTGAAATCAAAGAGAAAATAATGATGACGATTTAACGAGGACAATATAATGATAATAATTATGATTGTTTTTCTAAATGTTTCGAGTGATCGATTTAAACTTTATGATATGCTACGAATTTAGTCCAAGTTCGTAGTCAGCCAGCCGTTTCGAATTCCGTTATTCAATTGAACGAATGAAAAATTGTTCGTTGACAGCTTACGCGGTCTTCGCACTTACCGGTTTTATTTTTTTCATTTTTCGTTAGTAATAAAAGGTTTCGAAAAAAAAAAAAATTATTTCCCAATTGTATTCAGGCATTGTTGCTAAGATACCGTAATAATCATAATCAGACAATAATGGAGGTAATAATAATAATTTAAAAAACAAAATCTTTTTAAAATACAAAGTACAAGCAAAAATGAAAATCTTAAGAATGTACCTAACGAAAATGACGTTAAATATGAAAAGCAACCACGATTTTAAAGTACTATGGTGAAATGAATACTATATATATATATATAATATACGTGCCTGCATAATTTAATCCTTTCAATTAGAACACCCTTTAATCGGAAATGGACTTTTAAAAGATATATTTTCACAATAAGAATAATTTAATTGACCTGGAATGTTTAAATTATAAAAATGTTTATATGACGTATTTAAATGTAGAATTATTTCAAAAACTGTTAGACCGAAGTATTTTATTTTATGTTAAAAACTAGTGATGCTCGACTCAAAAAGTTAATGAAAATTGTAATAGGAACAAAGAAAATAACAACGGTACAGTATTTGCTATTGATATATAGTAATAAGTAAAGTGCAGATTTCTCGGCATTTGCCGAACCATTGATTCGGCAAACCAAATTTTATTTTGCCGAAAAGTGTCCAAAACAAAATAAGACCGAAATTGAAATAATTACCCAAAATGATGATTTGTACTTATTTAAACATTGTTCACGAATTGAAAAAAAAAAAAGATCCAAGAAGTAGAAAAGTTTGTAAGATCGTTCTGTACCATATTTTGCGTCTGTGACTAGAATGATAAATCGTGTGAACCGCTATTTTATTTTAAAAAAATGTTAACAACTTAGCGACTGAGATTTGGCATTCATCAGCTTAGAAGCCGCAATTACGAAATTGGAAAAGCGACGATTGCCTTTGAACAAATAGAAATCGCGGAAGTGCATTTAAGATCGTTGACGAAATTCCTGGCGAGTGGGGGCAAATTCATCAAGATAAAGCTAAGAATACCGGATATATTGACTTGAAGAAAATAGGCGATTTTTTAGTCGAACGGGAAGGAGAAGTACATTTAGTCCTACTGAAATTAGATAGACACAACTACTAAATGTATCGAAGTAAATAATAATGAAAATAATAATTGTATCATTGCGCGTTTTCATTACACGCAGTATTTGCCATACTTGTTTTTCGTCGTGGTACAAGTCGAATTTGAAAAAAAATCGTTTACTTTTATAAAACTTTATTTTTCTATGATAGTGATAATTTCTCGCGTAATTTTCGGAAATTATCCATTATTCGATTGCGAATACTAGCAAAATAACGGATGATGTAAATTCGTGCGATAACAAAAACGTCCATGTTAATAATATTAACCAAACAACTATAGATTGCCTACAAAATTTTAGCATTCGTTGTAAGGAATGTGGCACTCGCAAAAATATTCATATATATATATCCTTATTTCTATTTTAAATTGTACTTCGAAAGTTTGATGTTTTTATGTTCCCAATTTCTCTTTCAGTTCTCCCCACTCTGGTTCAAGCTGGTGTTCGACGTCTATTTCCGATTACACTATACAATAGTTTTGTAAAACATATAAATATTCATATATATATATATGCTGCTCGTATGTATATGGACGTCTTCGGAGTTTTATGTTCTGCACTGATAAACGGAAAAATGTTTGAAAATCCATCTCGATACACGGCGCTTCATATTTCCTAGTTTTTTCCCTCGAAATATCCATTTTCCGTTATATCGTTGCTTCCGTCCAGATAGTCGTCATCGTCATCGCATCACTATCATCACTTTTGTCATGTTACATCTGCTCGACGAGATAATTGAGAAGTAATCTTTCTCTCTCTCTCTCTCTCTCTCTACATCTGTCTTCCCTTATTCATTTATTCTTTAGAATTCCCTTCGTTGCTTTATAGTATGTTTTTATTTTATTGATATAAAATTATCGCGAGTTATAGATTACCGCGTCCAAAATATCTGAAAACGTATTTTTTTTTTAAACAGCTAAAATGTTATTTTTACCTTCATTTAAATGCTTGCTTACCTTTGCACACATACGCACATTTTATTTTATCATATTCTATTCACTATATTTGCTTTGGATATTAATACTTAAACGTCTCCGACATGATAATAATGATATTTATATATTTATATATATATATATATATATATATATATATATCATTATCAGCAGATCAATTAATAGTTTCTTAGTATTGCTTTTTGTGCGAATTCCGATTAATTAACTTGTTGTTCACTTACTATTCTTCTCAATTTTTCCAATTCATGAGTAGTTATGTTGCTAATGATTCTCATTGATTTCGTAATTCCAGTGCAGCCGTTTCCGCGGTTTTTCGTATTGTCCATCTGTGATCTATTCTCGCCATGGTTAGCTGGTTATATATATTTAATTATTTCTACATATTAATCAGATCGGCTATTGACATTTCGAATGTGAAGTTAGCTTTGAATTCTATTTTATATATCGTCCATAATCGAATTAAAGGTAACTTCGGTTGGATTTAGGGATCTTTCAGTTTTTTCGACTATATTCTTGGACGTAATCCGTCATTAATTACTTTGTGGTCATGTTTACCTCGTACGAAATTTTCGTCTTAACGTAGTGGATTTATTAAACCGTTTTTTTTTTTTGGTTATAAAAAGAATTCGTCGTGTAAATCTTTAATTTTCACGGAAAAGACAGTGTGACGCTTCATTCCGTATCATATGCTCCAGCAGCTGCGTTGCGTACAAATTTGAATGCCAGTTTACGATTATAATCAAAGTGGTTAAACTGAATTAATAGTGATAATGATGGTTATTTTAAGTTATTCATATTGCTATCATCATCGTTATTCGTGTTTTTATTTGGCTACTACGCGTTTGGTTAGTCAGTTTTAAAGCGGTTGCAAAATAAAAATGATCATTTTATGTGGCTTACGCGCGAATTTAAAACGAAATTTTCTTAATGGGAAAGATGAAAAGATTATTGCTATCTTCACCGCCACCGAGGATGATAAAAGAATTATCCGCGTCGAATTGCTTTCCAATATAATTTTAATTTGAATATAAACCCCGACATTTGCCCTGCGGTTGTTTGGTTGTGTATCACCCCTTCTAATTTATTTATTATATATATATACACTTCAACTTCACTTTATATCCGTTTCATCACTAAGTTTTTTTTATTTATTTTTCTTTATCACCGTTGGATTATTATTTACTCTGTCGCTTATTATCACTGTTGCTATTAGTTTTCCGATGACGATAGTACGAGGGGAAGTCATCCAATAACAAGAAGTGGATGCTACAAACTAAAACGCCTTTTTATGCAAACTAAGGATTAGCCGAGAATTCAATTTAACCGTCTTATAAACAGCTAACGTTGCTGCTATTGGGATTAAAAAGAAACTTTAAAAAAGGAAGAAAAGAAATTGACGAGAAAGAGCGATATAGAAGATAAAAGAAAGTTTAAGTGAATTAACTTCTAAAATGGCGGAGCGGGTGATGAGTGTACTTGGTGAAAATTCAATAATCTTCTTTCAGTTTTGCAACACGGCGATCGTCATCGTTCAAACGGAAATAATCACAATAATAATAATAATAATAATAATAATAATAATGAATATTAATAACAATGGCCGATAATAATCCTGGCATTCTGTTAAAATGACGATTTCTCGCCGTATCTTTTTATTTGGATAATTGAATCACCCCACTCCACCTGATAATTTTGCAGCATTAAAAATTCTCTCGCGTATTATATATGCAATTTATGTGAGCGCGAATGTGCTTGGGTATTACGTACAAAAAAAAAAAAGGATGAAATTTTTTAGATTATAAAACTGTAGTCTACCCTTACCGTATAAGAATATCAATAGCAGCCGTTTGATGAGTAATATCACATACGTTTATAGGGTATTATTAAGATGGGACATTTTTCTGGGAAGACCTGATATTGGGATATTCAATAAAAGAGCATAAGTGGAAAGCAAATATACGCGAATTTTACGCTGGACGATATTTTACAATAAAGCCTGAATTGAATTTAAACTACTCCGAATTGTATAACTTTCACAGATAGCTGTGCACCTGCTCATTTCTATACATCGATCATTGGCCGTAGTAAATATATCAATCCGATAAACGTACGAAATATCAAAATTTACTATTGTAACAACACGCCTAATATTTTTTTGAAAAGTATTGAATGTAGTGATAGTTAACAAATTTTTTTATTTATGAAAGAATCACAAAGTTTTTCAGAGATCAGGCCATTATCAAGTGAATATAAAAAAATGTTAATTTAGATTACAATTCACAAAAACTATCACAAGTGAAATAACAGTATTAATAAAATAATCTGATAGTGGATCTATTAATACTCTTTAATCTAAATTAATATACTTTCATTTTATACTTTTTTATATTCATTTGATAATGTACCAACGGCCGAAAATCTTTGTGATTTTCCGTAAGAAAAAATTGTTAATGATTTTTTTACACTTCCTGATAAATTCCACTATATATATATATATATATATATATATATATATATATATATATATATATATATATATATATATCATATCGATTATAATAAAGCTTTTGATCAAGTCAGTTTGGATAAGATTTTTTCTCTCCTCGAACAAAAATTTTTTTTGTTTGTTCATATATTCGCTGTTTTATAACTAGCCAAGAGTAAGACTATCTAATAAATTATATCATAAAATACATATACAATACAATGTACTATATAATACATATAATCACGTGCAGGGGGAATATCCAATGATACATACCCACAAAATGATTATAGGATTAAGTTTCTCATATTTGTTTGCTCGAGTCTTGATGACGGTTCAGTGTGTGATAGTTCGGCTACCAGCATATTTGGGTGGTTTTGTAACTGCTTTAGACGTTTTTGTACGAGCCCCCGGATAACCTCATCCACTGGATCGATTTTCAGATCCCGATGGAATACCGTATATTAGTCGCAGAGCCTTGTTCTGAAAGTGCTGGATAATCAGTCTATAGAGTTGCGCTGCGTAGGACCATATTGGACGTAATATTGTTTTATGTGAGAGTGCCCCAAAAGTATATTAAACGTGATATATAATTTATATATACGTCAAACGGCGATTATTAGAGCGGACGGGAATATATTTAAAACCGCAAAAATAATTAAAAAAAGGACGACACCAGGTTGTTTGTTATCTCCATTCCTTTTATACGCGGAACTTGTGCTTAAATTAACTCTAGCAGAAACCGCATATGGAATTCGCTTAGGCGAAGAAAGACTTCAAACGATATCGCTTGCAGACGATCAGACTAAAATTGCTGAGTCCCCTAAAATACTACAAAAAATGGTACGGACCTTAAATGATACATGAAAATAGTTTGGGTTAGAAATTAAAACTAAAATCATGATGTTTGGTAAACATCCTAATCGGTTTCAACTGGAAATTAATGGTCAGAAAATTCAGTAAGTGCAAAGTTTCAAGTATCTCTGTCAAATAATAACGGAAGACTTGTATTGCGATACATTATTACATTCGATGAAGATAATATTAACATGGGTGGGGCATGTACTCCGACATGGTGGCATGTTACGCGATCTAATAGAAGGACAGATTTCAGGGAAAAAAGGTCGTGGTAGACTACTGAAACACTTTCCTGATAACATTATATTGCATGATACAAGTACAAATCAATACTGGAAAATGAAAGGAGCTGCAGAGAATCGGGTGGGCTGGAAGTTACTTACTATGGAATAATGACTGCTAAACTTATGATGATGAATATCGTATGGGGCATGTATTCTGACATGGTGGCATGTTACGCGATCTAATAGAAGGACAGATTTCAGGGAAAAAAGGTCGTGGTAGACTACTGAAACACTTTCCTGATAACATTATATTGCATGATACAAGTACAAATCAATACTGGAAAATGAAAGGAGCTGCAGAGGATGAATATCGTATGGGGCATGTACTCCGACATGGTGGCATGTTACGCGATCTAATAGAAGGACAGATTTCAGGGAAAAAAGGTCGTGGTAGACTACTGAAACACTTTCCTGATAACATTATATTGCATGATACAAGTACAAATCAATACTGGAAAATGAAAGGAGCTGCAGAGAATCGGGTGGGCTGGAAGTTACTTACTATGGAATAAAATCAGTCCTACGACTGCTAAACTTATGATGATAATGAAGAATATCGTTAGGTGGTCGTATTGCATATAATAATAATGTACATACATTTCATAATACATTTTGTAACTTCCTATATTTTGCATTTGCAAACGGTACTGTATTTCTGAATTCTTATTTATGTGAAAGATTTTTCTTTAATTATTATTACTTCTTCAGTGCACATATATCTGTGTTTTTGTGCATGTAAGATGTAAAATCAATCTTCCTAATATAAACATACATATATATTGAAGTGTTCTACATACATATATATGTATATATATATATATATATATATACAATTTAAAAGGTAGTAAGCTTAAATGCTAGGCGATCTCTCTTGCTTGCTTGTGTGCTTATTAATGTGTACCGAAACCGCAAATCTTAGTTTTTTGACGCAAACAGTTTCGCGTCCTATTTTGTTTTGTGGCCCTTCACTTCTCTAGTTATATTATATATACACATGTTATAATTGTAAGCGACGCGTCCGAAGTAACGAGAAACACTAGTATAAAGAAGATTAACGCCGAGTGAAGTAAATCAAAGCGAAATTTGTATCAGAGTTTAAGCCGGTCTACTCTGAATATGTCGCACGACATAACAAACTATCGAGAAACTCATTAGGTGGATGAGCGGGAGTTACGCGGAGGATACTTTTGAGCAGCTTAGGAGAAAATTGGACGCGTGAGGAAGATGGCGCCTTATACCGGCGTCCTACAAGTATAACGAACGTCATAGAGCTTTTCTACCCGCCTAAAACAAAATATACGTCGTTTTACCATTCAACGAGGAAAAACACGTTCGCTTCCCGTGTAGGAAGTAGTTTTCTTTGCGTCGTCTTGGGTTTTGTGCGCACATCTATATACGTGCGTGAGTGTGTGTATGTGTGTATTTATAGATAGATTCCTAGAGGAAAGATTTCAGTCTTTTTAAAAAGATTTTCCGGTTCATAGGAACTAATCTTCTGGCTTCACTTTCGTTTGATCCGCATAGCTTGTATCTACGTTTAACGTCTTCAGCGGTCTATTGTCAGAACTGCGTACCACAGGTATCGGATGAAACGGTATTTATTGCTGTCTTCATTTCTATTACATCAACCGTTTTGTACGTAATCTTTTTAACACAGCCTTTCAGGCGTGTATAACACGAAGTACATTGATGAGATTACATTTAATAAGTTATAGACGTTGACGAGATTACATTTAATAAGTTGAATACACTAGTCTGCTCGATATTGAGATAAAATTAACGCACGAGTTTAAGAACAAAAGTAAATCAAACCGGTCTTTGTATTAGGTCATCTGTGTATTTTGCTATTTTGTAAGTTCCTTTTGCGGATTAATGAATTGTTTCAAGTTTTTTTTTCTATTATATATATGTATATATGTATGTGTGTGTATGCGTATATGTGGGCGTCGGAATGATTCATATATTTTTTTTTACGTATAATAATAGTTTCAATAATCACAAATACCTGTGAAAATTAGAAAAATTTATTTATTATTAGTTTTGCAGTTATCCAGGTTTAACTGTAATAATATTAAAAATTTGCATGTAGCCCGTTTACTATGTATAATTATATATATATACATATATATATATATATATTTCTAAACGTCGTGACTAGTGTATGCCAATTTTTACATACTAAGTGAGCTAGTATTCGAGGTACAATTATGTGCAACGCAGATGCGCACCCATATAATGTTATCCGGAGTGGGGTGTCACTGGTTTCTTCGTGATAATTAAGAGTTAACGTAATTATGAAAAACTTTTTAAAAATTCTTATGTCGTGACTTGGTTTAGAATCTCCCTGACGGTCGGGTTGACACAGTTGAGCACTCTAACAAGTATGGTACCGCGACTTTTAATATACATATATATATATATATATATAGGTATATATATGGGAGTGTGCGTGTATATATATGTATAATTTTACAACATTGATCCGTAATATACGTTACAATAAGCGACAAAATCTGTACATACCTTTTATCGGATCTGATTTTTCTATAAGAACAAGGTACCAAATTTAATTAAACCGGACCGTAATAACTTGGTTTGTTATGCATTTTTAGTAAAAATACAAAAAAAAAAAAATAGTATTCTGAACAGAGTAACACTGTACTAGGTAACATCAACTCGTGGTATGAGTTTATGACCCCATCCCTATTCCTCTTCACAGCGCAAAACTTCATTTACATTATCAAATACAATCCCTTGAAAGAAGGGAAGGAAATTTATAGGTAAATTTTTGACAAAAGAAATCTGTTATGTTCTCGACCGGCACCCGTGATTTGATGATACTGACAGAAAGCTATTTTCCTGGTTTCCTTTACCTGTTAGCGAGTATTTTCAGTATCTGCCTGTACAATAAATTGCTATACAAAACGATCACCATAATGCATAAAACATGCGGGGGTATATTATGGACAGGTCAATCCCCGAATGAATATACATTGATATATTTGCTAAATGTAAAAAAAAAAAAAAAAGCGACTAAGAAAACTGGCGTAACTACAGAACTTTGACACTAATACCATACCGCATGTCGGCAACACTATATTAAACATACTAGAGGAAACACGGAAACAATATATTATCCTCAATGAGCAAGAAGGATTAATACGAGAAAAACTAACCGGAAACCAGAAAATTGATATTAGACAAATAATTGAAAAATGTTGCGATCGAAATATATCGGTCGCCTTTTGCTTCTTAGATTATACCAGGACATTTAATACAGTCAACTAGAATAAGCTATGGCTACCGTTAATATAAATAGAAGTCCCCCGGATCACCTAGTTATTCTAATACGCGACTCATATGAGAGTGGAAATAGTAAAATCGAATGTTCCAAGCACAAAGGCAAGAGCAGTATATTTAAGAAAGCTTTTTTTTTTTTTTTTTTGGGCACTGCTGAGGAGCAATCACAACCCACTAACGTGTTGATAAATAGTTGTTATATATTGATGTTACAATTGGTTAGGAATTTGTAAAGAAGGAGGAAAACACGGGAGTCATTAGAAAAAATTAAGGAAGTGATAGAGAAAGGAGGACGATAACCGATGGATATTAAGGAATTCAGGAGTGCGAGTTGGTCAGGTGTGTGAAAACTGCAATTGAAAAGGATGTGGTTTTCATCGGCGATAATTTGTGAATCGGCTGGATGGGAACAATATGGGGAACTGGAAATCCCAATACGAAACATGTGAGCCGAAAGACGATTGTGTCCAGAACGTAAACGGGTGATGGTTGTAATAAGTTTTCGGAAGTTGAGGTGTATGTTTTTACGAACGAACACGGATAAGAGGCAGAAATTGGAAAACGAATAAAAATGGTAAAATTGAAACCATCGCAATATATTAAAAGAAATTATATAAAAACCGTAATATTCTCCGCAGAACTTACGGATCGAAATCGCGGATGTCGAGTACACATTGCCGATGTAAGAGTCCTTTTAAATGTGAATACGTACAAAAATGCTGAAAGTTCCACGAACAGTCTGTCGCATTATCGAACGAACTTTTCTTTCTTGTAAGAACTTTACATCCATAAAAGATTGTTCAATGTAAATAATACATTGAGGCGCTTATCTTCGTTAACTTTTATTCTCCACTGTTTGAATCAGTTTGTTAGATAGTTTAAGTGATCTTGAACGTAGTTGGCAGCGGTACTGACGTCGTTGTAGATTGCTAAAGTAGGGAGAAAAAGATCTAGAGAAAGGCTCTGACGCATTACGTCGATTCAATAAAACAACTAACGAGATTGAATACGAGTGAATTGAGGCGAAAAGCAAATGATCGCAATACGTTGAGGAAATTTGGGAACTCTATCAGGGATATCTAGAAATAGGTTACGGATGTCGTCATCATCATTATATATAGATATATAATGTAACGTATGTACTATTGGTTTCATTATATTTCTTCAGGTCGAACGATGTGCTTTGTATGTATGTGTGCGCACACATGTGTATATTCTGCTTGGTGAGTAGTTAGTATTTTTTTGGTTAACTTTAAGCAAAACTTTGTACTGTCTCTTTGTTTTTAGATAAGCAGTTTGTTAAGTTTTAATGCAGGAAAGCGACGTTGACTTTTATCCGGTCACCCTACTACCGTCTTATATATATTTTTTTTATTTTATTTTTCGAAGTTTGGAAAATTTTTCTTTTTTTTAAACAACTACTACTACAATTATTATTATTATTACTACTACTGCCACTAATACTTCCAGCACGGCTTCATTTTTTTAGAAGCTTTTTGAATCTCTTCCATTAAAGCCGCAGATTTACGTTCGATTTCCTTCGACTTATCTGGCCGGTTTATTTTGTTCGCAACTTTGAAGGTTAACGTTTAAATTCACTCTATCGTCAAATCCTTCAGCACCATTTCCATAATACACACACACATACATATATATATATATATATATAATATATATATGTATATGCATTTATATCGTAAAAATACATTGGCGCGTTCGAATATTTATATTTGATCGGGAAAGTTTCATTTTTTCTTTTGACCGTATTAAAGAGGTTTGAACGGCTTATCATGATATGAAAGTTTTAGTGCGGTCGGAATAGTTTATTGTATCGTACACATGCATACATACACACACACACATATATATACATGTATTGTAGGAATAACTTCTAGGCTTTATAGAAGACAAGAAAACAAGAATTATTGAGTTTCAAAGAACTTTATTGTTGAAGAGATGACCTCACTGGAATTATCATTGCTAATCGCTTTTGAATAACAATGCATGTATGTATATACATATTCTTATTCTTCTATGTGAACTGGATTAACATTTAGTCCACTGTCTCGGATCCCCTTTGTTGTGTATAATGTGCGAGAACAAACCTGTATGGTGATAAAACGAAAAGTGGCAGTAGCTGCAGTTAAATTCTTTTTGCTTGAAGTAACCGTTCCTTTTTTATGGATTTTTTCGTCTTCTGATATATTTTCGTTTTTACAACGGCTTTCCTTTTGTTCAAATTTAATATAACTTTATGCCACGTATAATCGTTTCGGCTTATTCTTGATTTCATAAAATCATCCGCAATGACATTTTTATATCTCAACCTTAGCCGGCCGGCCTAAACTATTGGGTAGGCCACCCAATAGTTTTTTCCTATTTATTAAAATTTCGTAATCGTTTTAATCCGCATATCAATCGTTTCAAGAGTACTATGTTCGGCTTGAATTGTTTGATGACGCATTGTGGATGTGGTTCTATCAAGGAAGAAGGATAGGAACCTTTATATATGAACTCATTATAAAAGAAAAGACAATAGCTTTTCAAAATAAAAATAATAATAAGAAAATAGAACCTGGAAGTGAGTTCGTAGCTAGTGAAGGCTGGATTGATCGCTGGGAACTCCGTCATGACGTCCGATTTCTGTTGAAAAACTATCTGCTAATGCCGGGATGGTTAAAGAGTTTTCTATGAAGTTTCAAGAAATTGTCGAAAAAAATGAACTGTTACCTGTCAAGTTTATAACGTAGACGAGGCAGGCCTAAACTATAAAATTCTGCCAAACAGAACTCTCGTTGCATCAAAAGAAACTGCGGCAGGAGTGAAACTTGTAAAAAGTAACATATGTAAATATATACGGTATTTCTATTTTTCAATATAATAAAAGCTTTTGAGGAATTTATTGCATTTTTTTACTGTAGAATACAATACAATAATTTTTGAGTTCGGAGATTGTTCATTTTACTGTAAATCCGTACTTTTCTGTATTTTCTGATAATTCGACCTTTTTTGGGTTCGGGCCACATCTTTAGTTCCAGCGGTAACGGATTAAATGGGGTTTCTACTGTAATTAAAAACCCGTTTTCGAATGAAATTTTTTGGAAAATTTAAGTTTTCGGGGTTTAAATATAAATGGGAATCGAACTATTATCCGGTAGCGAATTAACGAATTCCGTATTGTCGTAACAAAAATTATCTCCATTTTCCTTCGTCAATGAAATCAATCAATTTATGCTAATTGTCTAATAGGCTCGATTGCAATGTAAATCGCAGAGATTACGTTGTCCTTCAGCAGACTGCGGCTGGCTCATACAAGGCTCACATATTTATACCTGATCAAAAGAATTTCGGCCATCAGTGCATCGTTATCCTTATTGTCTGTACTTGATACTTCTCACTCAGATTGTCCCTCAACTTTCCCTCTTAGGTTCCTCTTATCTTCAAAGATGAACACTCCTCCCGAACTAATCTAATCATATTCTTTCGTATGTTTCATCTCTACTCATTGATTTAACTCCGTCTCTTCTAACCTCAGTTTTGTGCACACGGAATGTTAATTTAGAATAATAATATAATTCATATATATATATATATATATATATATATATATATATATATATATATATATATATATATATATATATATATATGTTTATGTGCAATATGAAGATGTTCACGGTCTGAAGTTCTGAGATATATATATATATATATATATATATATATATATATATATATATATATATATATATATATATAATAAATAAAAATTCGTTTGTGAAAACTGAGAATTATAATAAACGAAAAAATTATGTAATTATTTTAGTATTCTCCGAAATAAAATTTGATTTATTACACATAACATTTTAAAATGTTTGCGTCGACATTTAATTTATTGTCACATTAGAGGAAACAATCGCCAACGATCCACACATATACACGATTATATATAGATAGGTGTCTGTGTGTGTTCTAGATGCGTTATGTTAGGATTTAAAACCTGCTGTTTGAAATAATATATAGTGGCAGGTAAATGTGCTGAGTAAACCATTTTGAACTGTAATATACGTTCGAATGTAAGGTAGGACGCAACGCTAAACTTTGCTGCGCGCCAATGAAAAACCAAGTCAGCTAACGTAATCGAATACGGGCTAGCTCATTATGCGGTTTTCTCATCCAATTTCTTATTGGTACAAACTGCTGTTCATTTTTTCTTCCTTTTTTCGAAAGTAACGTATTTTATGCGATTTCGACCAGAATATATATATATATATATATGTATGTATGCATATTCGTAATGATAATAATAATATATGATATACCCTTGCTACTAGGTAGATGTTAGTACGAATTCGCGGTATTTTGTATTTACGGTATAACTTATTGTTGAATGCTGATGCTGCCTCGTATTCGGCGTAGAATATCTTGAGAAAAGGGATTTTAATAGTCTCCAGGGTCTCGTTGCGGTATTATTATCACAACGCTATCGATGCCCTGGCGTTAGCGTAAGATAAAAACTGCATTTCTATGCCAATAATCGTGTTTTCCCTTTAGGTTTCTAATAATCTTCGCAGACGATCCTTGCTAAGTTGTTACTATTGTTATTTTAAATTTTCAACTTTACCTTATCGAATCAGCAGCTACGCCCTCAGTCAGTGAGTTAGTCGGTCAATTGGTCTGTCGTCTGGAAATTTCAAATTTGAGAAGACTGAAAACAAAACTTATTGCGATTACCGCGGTAGTATTGTGTATTTTTCGGTATTTTAACTAACCTTTCGATTCGTATTTAAAATGACGAAAAATCCTCGGATTATGAGAAAGAAATATCGTTGTAGATGGGTCATATTTATATTATACCTACTCTAATTTCAATAACTGATTACTTTGAAAAAAAACCTCTATGATTCGGGGTACAGTGAAGAAGTGAAACTTAATTTTCCTAAAAAGACACTTATTTTAATAAACTCACGATTTCGTATAAATTTCATACAAAAAAAAGCAAAGCACTGTACGCTATGCTTAACTTTACGTGGCGATGACTGAAATGTTTTCATTCTCAAATTTACGTGGCACATATGTCCTTTTTGCAGTGAAGATTTGAACAAAATAATGGATAGCCGTGCGCGCATGCGCAAGAAAAAGAATATAAGTGCGCAAAAAATTTTTACACGTGTATATATGTATATATATATATATATACACACAGAGTGAGAGAGAGAGAGGGGAGATGGAGAGAGAGAGAGAGAGATGCCAATGTATACAGGCATTTACGTATTTATATCGTAATTTCTATACGTGTTTGTACGTATGCATGTAAACTGAATATACACGTATATGAGTTATCCCGAAACGAATGGAGGAACTGTGAGAACAGACATGCCTGTCTATGATGCCTGGAATAACATGGTGAACATCAGCAGCCACTCTACCAACTTAAGTTCTAGCGCCGATTTACTCATCGGCTGAGTCGTAGCTTCAGTGTAGTTGAACAGTAACTACACGAAGAAGATCAATACCGAATTAAACCCCGCACTACGCACAATATACGGCACATCCAAATCGACCCCAATGGAATGGTTATCAGTGCTAATCAACATCATATCTGCCTATATTCGTAGAAAACCCGCGGTAGTGAAGGAATGGACGAAATATGGAAATAACGAAAACTTTTCCATATACACGCAGACATCTGAAATCGAAGAAACCAACTCACAGAACAGCTGGAAAACTCATGTTGGATGGTTTCGATTCAGTAACAGCATGGATGAATTGAAAATTCGGAATCCGAACAAGAGCAGTATCATAAGCTGTTGGGGTTCGATCTACATGTGTGCGGCTTAATTGTTTTCGAACTTTTCATGGAAGACGTGGCCACATGTTCGTAAATTGTAGTTTCAAAAATGATACTGCCGATTAGAAAACCAAATGGCAGACCATATCTCGAACATGTGTTCGTGCAGAGCCCTCAGTGGTTATTGGCAAGTAATCCAGAAGTATCGGACGCGGCTGTAACATGGATGGAAAATCTTGACCTGGACGTCTAGCAGAAATATATATGGTGGTTAGTACCCGAAGATATATATATATATATATATAATAAAAACAATGCATTGACTCATTTAAAATATCGTGGACTGAAAAAAGAGAAAATCTCTCACAATACAGGCAGAAGTAGAATTACACAGATCGTGCAAGAGACGGATCCACAAATTTTTTTTGACATAATGTAACAGGAGAAAAACTATAAAAAATATAATAATACTAGGTAAAGCGGCCTGATGCAAAGAGAAGAAGCAGAGTGCCTCCGATCGCTGGACTGATGACTTTTAGAATCAATTTGATTAGGTAGCCACAGCGGTCACTACAGCTCAGAAAAGGAATCCATGGAGAATACTTGCAGGCCATAAGGGTCAGAATAACTAAATATAAAATGGATAGATGGTGTGAGGTGAATGTCATGCTCGACTGTCAACTCGAGGGTTGATGGTCCGAAACGTTTATAAAGTTTTTCTACATTATGGTGCACCTTACTTCATATAACACCATAAGTGCACGCATCTTCGTCGTATATTACTAGTGCCTCGAATGGCCCATTTTGTACGTAAAAATAAACGTACAATGGCTTGTCAGGACGATTGACAACGAACAATACAACAATCATGATGATAATGATAGTGAGTTGAAGGTGATTATTATTTACGTACGTAATATGTGTGTTAACACGAGTGTTGATGGGGATTAAAATTAAAATTTTGAATTTTTTGTCCTCTTTAATATAACTTTAACTTCTGATCCGTTTTTATATAAAATTAAATCTAACTTTTACTCGAACACATCTTAAAACTAGTAAACATTCGAAACCGGTGGTACCTGTAATTACAACAGTTCGTTGTACTATTAGTAGTAATAGACGTGATATTTTAGTAGTAGTGAGTAGTATTAAAATGAAGAACAGTACATCGTTCGAAGTTTTAATAATGTACATACACACACACACACACATAAACATAAACATGATCCGTGGTTGTAAATTTACTTTGAAACCCCCACCTTCTGAATGAAACGTCTCGATTTAGTCGCTGGTTTTGACGTTTAATTCAATTTTTAACTTTTCCTCCCTCTCTCTCTCTCTCTCTATATATATAAAAACTGAGAATGTTGATTAAGTTAAACTAATTGTATTTGAATGTCTTAACTTTAACTCGACTTTTCGATATCTCCTTTTTAGGCCTTCTGACACCAACATTTGGAATAGGCCTTTCCTAAATTGTTGTCTGTTCTGAGCTACACGTAGTATGACCCGCCTATTTTATTTGTTGTTTAACCATCTTCTTAGGGGGTGTTTCTTGTTTTCGTCTTCCAGTATATGACCAAAACTTCCTTCGTCCATCTTCAGTCTGTCTGTCTTGCTACATGCCCAGCACAGTTCCGTTTGTTTCTTACTATCCTGTCTACAGCATGCGTGAAATTTCTGATTTTGTTATATAATTTTGTTACCAACTACGTTTCATTTGTCCTCCCGCCTTTCCGATCTTATCCATCAGTTCTTTTCTTAAAAGCCAATAATTGCAATTTGAAATATTTTATGTTTTAATTTCGTTAAGTTTAACTCGTAGAGAGACGCATATTTACCGACACTGATTGCTCAATTATCGCGAAATCAATTTAATTCGATTTAATTTAATTACCGGAAATATTTAGCGCGATATAATATCAAATTTGAACAGCCTGGAATATAGTGATTTTTAAAAAATGAATAAACAATTAAAAAGTAGTTAAAATCGCTAAATTTTCTTATATATAAAAAGGTTACAATTATTTTTAGCTATTAAGTCACGTAAAAAAAATTATATATAATATATATATGTGTAAAAATAGATATAATTTACAAAAAATAAAAAATAAAAGAACAGAAAATAACAACAAATAAAATAAAATTGTTTGTTTACTTTATTATTTTTTTTTAATATTGTACGTCTAAATTAAGTAATTTCTTATATTTTATTTTATTTTTCGGGATTTTCCATTTATGTTTTTATAAATTGTATATATTTTTATATTTTATTTTTTTATGTCCACTCGATAATCTCTTAATAAAAGCTTTTTTATAGACTTTATATATTTAGAAATTTAGTGATTTTGTATAAATGTACGTATAAAAACTAATAAAACACCGCGAGAGAGAAATTACAATTTGAAAAGTAATAGTGTAATTTGTCGAAAATTTAATCGCAAAAGGCAGAATTCGATTGTAATTTGAATTTTAAGGTTTTGCTTCAGTTCATACAGCGTCTTTTCTAAATTATTTGAGTACTTTCTTTATACTTGATTACTAAAAATAGTTGAAATCACTAAATTTATTTAATTATGCGAAGCTTTTCGGCAATTACGCCATTGTCAAGCTATATACAATTAAAATTAATTAATATAAAATCATAAAATATTAATTTAAAACTAAGTTTACAATTTTACACAAAAATGAATTATGAATACTTAAGACTATCTGACAATGACCGTGGTACACAACACAATCAATTGTCAGTAATATAAAATTTACAGAACAGTAGCTAGAAAATAATTATTTTATAAAAATATGTGTTCGAACAATGAAAAATATATATTTATGTGATTAAAAAATTAATAGTTAGGAATAATATTTTTACAATACACTTTTTAAAATTAATTCTTCCTCAAACTTTACCATTGAATTTAATAAATTATTTTTATCCCTTTCTTTTATTATTTCCATTTTTTCGAGTAGTTTTCTTTTTTAAAATGTTTTTCTGTATGTAAAATTTTATAATTTTGATTAATATTATTTATTTTGTGTTTTAATTCTATACAATGTTTTCCAAATAATGATTTTTCATCATTATTTGTGTATGAGTTTAAATGTTCTTTAAATCTTGTTATGAATTGTCTGCCTGTTTCTCCTATGTATTCTTTTTCACATTGGTTACAATTTAATTTATAGACTCCTGAATTTTTAAATATATTTTTATCTTCTATTTTGTTATTATTTATTGATTTTAATAATGTATTATTATTTCTTATTGCTAAATCGATGTTGTATTTGTTAAATATTTTAATTATTTTATATGTATGACTGCCTACATAATTTATTGAACCTAAATACTTCTTTTTTTCTTTATTTATATTAACTTTAGTTTTATTCCATATTTGATCAACTGTAGTAGGGTTATATTTGTTTCTTATTGCTATTTGTTTTATAATGTTTTTTTCCTTATTCAATTTATCCTTGTCTGTTAAAATTGATTTTGCTCTATTGATAAGACTTCTTAAACTTGCTAATTTATGCATTTTTGGGTGAAATGAATCTTTTGGTATTAATGTGTTTGTTTGTGTAGGCTTTCTGTATATATCTATATCAATATTTTGATTAATAATGTTGATTTTTAAATCTAGAAAATTTATTATTTTACCTCCTATTTCTAATGTAAATTGTATGTTTTTATTATAATTGTTTAGATTGGATATAAAACTATTCAACTTATGATCATTCTCATCATTATTACTCCATATTATTAAAATATCATCAACATATCTTTTACATAATTTAACATTATTTTTAAATATATTTTAAGAATAAAATATTTACTTTCTTTAGTTAAAGTGTTCACCTACGAATTTGATCTTGCGAAGGTCGACTTCGTTAATTTATCGCGAAATGTTCGAACGCGGTTAAGAGTTTTCGGGTTAAATTTTTGTCGAAAAGTCCTTAGAAATGTTTCTGCCGTTATGTTTTCTTCGTGTTTATTTTATTTATTATTCTTCAAAATAAATAATTATTACGATTACGAGGAGAGAATGTTAGTAAAGTATGATGATGATTCACGAGAACGGTATTTAACATGTCAGGGGTAGCAGGATTAAATCGGTTTCCCGGGAATATTAATAATTATCTTCTATTTTGAACTTTATCAACCCAGCTCTATCCATTCCGAGTTATTATTTAGACGCGTGTGCATACGTTACATTAATACTAGCACGATTATTATCATTATTGTGATCGCTATTATTATTAATAATCATAATAATAATATTTTAATATTATTACGTACGCGATATACTTCATAAATTTAATATCGCGGCCAGATCTAGCATCAGTAGGAGGGTAACTTTGGCTATAAATTTTCATACTTTACTATTTTAACGTACGCCCATATAACACGTCACAAATTTTGTATATATATATATATATATATGGTTGTATCGGATGTAATAGATACGAATGTAGTCGCTGGCCAATGGCTAACGAAAAACAAAGGCTATATGTACTTTCTAGAGTAGGTTCAATTTCTATTTCAGACTCTACTCGATAATCCCCTTAAATATCTTTATCGGAGTATAGTTGTCCGTTAGATTGAACTTCGATCGTCCAGAGTTTTAGTTATAAATCAGTCATCTGTACCGATTTTGATTCCGTTCGAAATTGATGAATTTCATTCAGAAAAAGAATTTTTTAAACCCGATACTTTTACATGATTATTTTATCGGTAGAAAAACTATTGTATTAAAAATTGTAGGAATAAATGAAATAGTCGCATTTTAGGTAGGGAATTTCTTCGTAATTAAAATTATAAATATTTGACTTGTTCGTTAAGTTTGATTTTTTTTTTTTGAAATTTTTTATTGTAATTTTTTTTAAATTTAATTATTTTTTATTAGTTTTCTTACTTGTTTTTTAAGTAATTAAAATTTAATTTTTTTTTTATTATAAAATCTAGATTTAGTGTTAAATAATTTTTTATGAGTTTTTGGTGGTTTTATATTAGTTTTTTATTATTTTCTTTTTTCTAAGTTTTCGTTTTTAATTGGTTAATATCAACTCCTCGAATTTCGTTTTTTTTTTTTTTTTTTTTACATTCGTTAAATAGTTTAGAGTAAAATCGTTAAATTTTTTCCTTATTACTATTCAAATTGATATTGTTTTTTTTTATAAGTTTTCATATTCAATTTATTATAAAAATTTTGATTTATTTATTTGTCTTCAACTTATTTTCGTAGTTTAGTCGAAAATTTGTAAGACTTACTTTCTTACGTCCGATTATACTATTGTCGCTGCATTATGTCCATCCTTGGTGGTGTAACACATTATTTCCACTATATACTGATAATACTTGGTAGAAATTAATAGTAAGAATATTATTGGATATATATATATATATATATATATATATATATATATATATATATATATATAATTAGATGAGTGATAGTGTATTGTGTATGTAAATTCTCATTTTATGAAAACGTTGAAATCACTATTTTTATTATCCGTTCGAATTATTCATTATGTAAACTATTATAACAATTATCTTTCGATTTCGTTGAATTATATGGTTCATTATATATATATATATGTATGTATGTATTGATGTACGTGTGTATATCGTGTAGAATGGGAAATATGATACAAGTTTTCATGATATATTTCAGGTAACAGTGTATAGAAGATTGTATGTATAGATTGTATTAAATTCTATTATTAGGATGACATATTATAAATAGAAATGCTTTGTTATAAGTTTTTTGTTGAGATTTGCAATAACTTATAGGATACAATTCGTTATCAATTTGTGTGGATTCGTGTGTAATGCGTATGAACACACGTAAGATATTTGAACGGAATTTATATATGTGTATATAATATATATATATATATATATCAGCAACGTCGTTCATGGTTAAAAAAAAACGAAATAGTACAACACCCTTACTTTAAAATGTTTGTGTCCACTATTTGATGGTGTATATATATATATATATATATATATATATATATATATATATATATATATATATAATGCGTCGGTAACCGTGTTTCGAATAACCTTGTGCCAAAATTGTTATTTCTAGTCCGGTTTGGGGTTATAAAATGACATTTTAAAATGTCATCCACTCGAACCCTAATTAACGCGTGGATCTTCCTAGTGATTATTCTTTTGCAATGCTTTAGGGTTAAGTTTTGAAAAGGTCTACGTATAAATATTGTATTTTAAAAAAAAAAAAAACACGTAAAAATATATATAAGGATAAAATTAAAATTTTATCGTTAGATTTATTTCGGTTGATAATTTTACGGATTTATAAGATTTAACGAATTTTCATAATTGCGAGAGTCTTTTTAAAGAAATACATCTTTGAAGTACGAAGTAGATTCGGAATTGGCCGAACTATTGGTAATTCATAATTAAATGTAAATTCACAGTGATGAAGTTTTTCGCTGGAAGAAAAAGAAAGAAAGAAAGACAAAGACAATGTTTGCCTGGAATCGTATAATTTCAATTAATTTTCTAGTCTGCATGGGCAAATACCGTACGTACGAACTAACTCATATTTCGAGAAACGTGAACGACTTCTGTAGAAATATCGCTATGTCTGGAAACGCATGTAAATTCTCGGGGTGAAATACACGGTATGGCGGACTGTTATTACGACGTGTCGTAATAATTTTAGGGTGTTGTTCAGAACGTGGTGTTATTAAAGACGGACATTCGAAGAGCACGTACGATCTCGATTACAAATTGCACGTCTCGTACGGAGACGGCAGTAAGGAGTTTCTCTAGGTTGCCTAAGGAATAGGCGCGATCCGTTAAAGAAGTAGGGACCGATTCGCAATCTGCCGATAAGTACAATTCATTTACGATCGATGTTTCTAAAAAAGTAGACCGATGAAAATCTAGGAACAGACGGTTGTAATTGATAGTACTGAGTGAGGAGTTATTGCTGTATATTCTCCACATATGATAGGGGTTATACGACGAATGGATAGAAATTTATTTATGTTGTAGCTTTAGAACGCGTCTTGAATTCATTTTTGTTTTTAAAAAGTCATCTAACACAAGTGGTTTAATGACGTTGGGTTAGATTATTAGGTTCAGTTATGTTAGGTTAAGGGAATATATAATTTTGCAAATGATTAATAGAATAAATGAAATGATCAATGATTTTCTGTGCAAAATGTAATTTAAAGGAAAATCAATATCCAACATTTATGCGAATAAGACGTACCAAAAAATCTAAGAACGATCTCCTTGAAATTTTAAAATTTGACATTTCCATGTTTACGATAATTATGTCTCGGGGAAGATTAGAGTGTTCGGTCTGTATTCTTCTCCTGTATATAATGAGTTAATACATCGGATGTGACAAAACTCGGTATATGTCTCGAATTAAAAGTGGACTAGGTAAATTGATCTGCTATATATACGAGCGTGTTTGGTATTATATATAAATCTATGTTACATAGAAAACGTACTACTGCCAAAATGTCAATAATTATATATATCGCTGTTTATTGAACGAATGTCGTTCGACTTTTTTAATGTGAACCCATAAATTATTAACAAATAATTAATTAATATTGTTGAATGACAGAAAATTGGTGATAAAGTGTACGAACATAAAATAATGAAAAATAATTATTATAAACTAAAAAAAAAAGATTAAAAAATTCCAAAATCTTTTAGCACTGAAAAAAAAATCAAGCAAGATGATAATTAATGAAAAATGTGTGTTGTGTTAATTGTTTTATTCGGAACTTGAATATTTTATTTATATATATATATATATATATATATATATATATATATATATATATATATATATAGTGCGTTATAAACTCATAAACTTATTATCAAGTTAGTTCGTTTTGTTCACTGAAAGTTGGTATATACATACTCAACGTATAATTCTATTATGTAGAAACACGGAAGCTTTATTAAAATCGTTAATAAAAGTTTTTCTGGCTACTAGTTTCGTTGATGTGGTTGGTGTGCAAGACGGAGCGGGGAGTTTAACGAAAAGTAAGACAATTTTTAACGGCTGTTTACCAAAAACTTAACAGGCTGGCGAGTGGTATCTCCTCCGTTGTGTAACAATTAAGCACAGTTCGTTACGTGCAGCGACGTGTCGAAAAAACTTTCGCACTCGGAAAAATCGAACGAACTTATGTACATACATACATATATATATAAAACTAGGTTAATACATATGAACACCTTACATGTTTATATATAATTTATATATGTATATCACATGCTAGTGGACGAGAATACGTGCGGCTTTTTAATGATGCGGTCGGTTAAAGTTTGCACTTTGAAAAACTAACATCTCAACTCGCGTGAAAAAACTTTTCCCTCCGGTGATCGACCGATAGGATAGGATAGGATAGGATAGAATAGGATAGGATAGGATAGGATAGAATAGAATAGAATAGAATAGGAAGCGGTTAAAAACGTCGTTAAATGTTTAGGAAGTTAGTAGATTGCAAAACTAGCGCACTTGACTGATATGTGGTATTTTTGAAAGTTATTTTTATTTACACAAAATCAACCAATTCGAGAGATGGGCGCTGACTAAAAGTTTTTCCCGGACCGGTGACTACATAAACTACGGTTAGTCGGAAAACTAGATCCACGTTCGGAAGTAAAACTGAAACTGTTAGTGGGATTTTTCAGCGTTTTCGTCGAATCGTAAATACGAAGGCCCTCTCTTTTGTCAAAAACTTATCATTTTCCACGGTTCGAACTGCTCGGATTCAGCATTTCCGACCTTCCAAAATTAAACGCGACTAAATTAGCTACGGTTATGTATATAATGGTTTTTATGCGATTCGTACGTAATATTATATTTTTGAATAAATATGCAGTAGTGAAGCTCGGACACCATATTCCTAGTCGTTGTTAATAATTTGGTGGGTGTATTGTAAGAGCAACGGGGTATAATAGAAATTTGAAATAAATTAAAAAAAAATTATATGTTAAAATTAACATAAACGTAATAATAAAAATAGATAATACGTAGATTAAATAAAAGACGCGAAATATGTATAGAAAATTGCGTCGTGTGTTACCACCGGTGATTTATCGTCGACGAAATCGATAAGAGGCATAAATTGGGAAATTCCGTAGCAGAATAGAAATAGTAAGAAAAAGAATAGAAATATTACGATAGCCAATGGTAGAGTAGGAAAACAAAGATCGTATCTTACGAGTACACTGCGACGTCATGGACGACTTGGAAATTCCGATACGTATAATTAGATAAAGATAGCGTCGAAATAACCTATCGATTAGTCGCCAATAGACTCTCTCGCTATTTCCTACTCTAGACTCGCTACTGTCTAAATGCTACCGGTTGTCGAATTTTAAGAGCGAGTCTATTTTAGACGATAGTTAATAGTCGGTCCGTTTTGAGAGAAGATTCGCGAAAGATCGTGAAAAACGATCAACGTTCGAATCGATTAAAGTAAATTATTAAAAATATTTTTTTTTTACGACATCGAGCATTTGTCGCGCCTTTTCTCGTAAAATGAAAAAAAATGAAATATTCTCGTCTATCCGGGTTAAAAATGAACACTGATCAAATTGAAGCTATACTGTTCACACGGCGACGACAATTACCTTCAGCAGAAATTAGCATTGATGACAATTACCTTCAGCAGAAATTAGCATTGATGACAATTACCTTCAGCAGAAATTAGCATTGATGGCAATTACTGGAGAAACCAAGTTCGATATTTAGGCGTCATTCTGGATTCTCGTTTATCCTCTAATAATAATATTAATTACGTAATCGATAATAAAGCAAAATCTTTAATCGACGATCGTATTTATATCTGTAGTTGATAAAAGATTATTATATATTCGCCGAGGGATTAACCAAAGTGTGTCCCGTTTTGGCTATTAGTTTCAAACAGTTTAAAAAACCACAACCGATTCAAAATCGCCTTTGCAGAATTATACTAAATCGTGGCAGATATACAAAAATTACTGATTCGCAATTCAGAAATAAACATCTTATATCCATCTTCTTATATTATTAGTAAATTATCGAAACAGTTTTACGAAATAGGTGTAGAATACATCGAAATAGATTAATTTCATAGGTAATTACCATGCCGATTATTTATTTTGTGTAGTTAATATAGTATGTGTGCATATGTTTGTACATGTGTAAGTGTATGTATGTGCATATGTACCTCGTATACTTATTTCCTGGTGGCAGGTTTAGTTTGTTTTTTCCTGTAGTCTAACATTTGTCTCATTAATTTTCTAGATCTAGTGTATATATATATATATTTAACATTTCAAAATAGTTAATTTTCATTCACACGCGACAAACTAATTTATAATTCAAATTAAGTAAATATTCAATAAATAATCTATTATTTAATCTTAAATAAATTCTTAACAAATTCGACTAAAATCGTTCGCGGATTTAATTAAAATGTAAATAAATTGGCGTTCACGAAATTATCAATACATAGTAAACACAACGGCTACGTAAAGTTAAAATTATAATCGGTACGTATAAATTCCGATTTATTTTTTAATTAATAATAAACTAGTTTGTTAAACGAACATCGTCGGTTGAATATACAACAAATTAACAAATAAATAATTTATAAATGTTTAATAAATTAATACGTACGATTACTTAATTCTTTAATATGTATCGCAGAATCGTCTGTAATGGAATTAGCTCGAAGATAAATATTTCCGATATCTGTAGATTGGCCGAGGCTAATGCTCGATAACGGGCTAAATTATCGTAATATATAGGCGTGTTAGAGTAATTTGTATTCGTAATATTACAAGTGTATATATTAAGATGGGAAATAAAGGATATTATAATTGTCATCTAGATCGAGATAATCATTAACTGTTATTTAACAGTTTCTGACCATCTTTTTCGTTGAACGCATTTGACCGATGTTCGAGATTATAATTTCTTTGTTCGTTACTGCTCTCGCAAGAAATAATTGTTGCGGCAAACCGTGTCTTCTTCCAATTCGAAGCCGACATTACAGGGGGTCGTCCCTCAAAGCTCATCTGACGGATGTGTATGGACTTCTTTATTATGCGGTTAGAGTCCTCGTATATTAATATGTGCTAAGCTTTCTCTTACTTTCTGTCTAAATAAATTCTTTTATTTTTTCTTTTAATATTCTTTCATGATTCGCGGAAATAATAACTATATATATATATACTGGACGTTACCCACAGTTTCGCCTGTATATATATATTTTTTTTTTAATACAATATCACTGTCTATCTTAATAGGTTTATATATCAGCATCATCGTATTGTTCATTGCCGAACGTACTGACTAGCTAATTTATGTTTCGTTTTACGTATAAAATGAGCTAGCATTCAAGGCGCTATTTATATGCGACGCAGATGTGCGTGCATATGATGTTATACGGAGTGGGGTGCCACTGCCTTCTCCCTGATAATTAAGAATTAAATAATGATGAAAACTTTCTACGTGTCACGTGTTGGTTTCGAACCCCCGACTGTCAAGTTGATAGTGTCGAGCACTCTATATGCTACCGTGATAATTACGTCGATAGCAGTGATTAAAGCATTTCCGACTTATCATCCGGCTTGCAACATTTATTAAGATTTTAGATTCGCGTATGCTAGATGAGTCACCAGCTGCGTAAAGTTGTGTAGTCTGTGAAGAATATCGAAATTCGAATAAAGTTTAGTATACTATATAAAAACTAAAAATTGCCGTTCGTCGAAGCGACCTTAAAAAACACGACCATATAGGAATATCCGGCTGGATTAATTATGTCTAGAATGGAGGATTAAAAGAAGCGATATTATAATAAGGCTAGAATGATATTGCAGGCAGTTTATGCCGGAGCAGTGTAATATAATGCGTTGCTTAGAAAATCGATTAATTGGCGGTCAAAATAAGACGAATAATTGAAGACGAGAGAAATGTTAAATCTAGTTTATACTAATTATCAAACTTTTAAAAAAGTTCAAATGAAACTTTATCTATGCCGAACGTATTTTGTCGTACAGATAAATACATAGTCTTCAGTTAACACTGTGTGACTAAGCATATATATGTACTTGTGTTAAGTTTCACCATAGAAGTTGCGTGTACATTCATTGAAGAAGATCGTGTACTTTTGTTTTGTATACATATATTATTGATGGCTGTTGGTTTCTAATAAGTAAGTGTCGGTAAACATTTTAAATTACGATCATAATCTAGTCGAGTTTATTATTTTTATTTTAATTTCATATATACGTAATTAAAAAAAAAACGTGCCCCCCGATTTCATATGTTACGTCATTATTATTATTTGAATTATTTTCTCAACATTTATTTTATCAATTTTTTTATTATTTATTTATCTTATTTTGGAATATTGCAATTCTATAGTTATTCTTTTCACCGGCACTTTTCGAAATGTACTGATATATTTTATTATTGAAATTGAAATAAATCTGATTTGAAAATTATTGTTACTATTATTTCGCTGGAGCAGTTACAAATGCGTTGCCTAGAAAATAGAAACTGAGTTAATTAATTACGAAATAAGACGAAATATTAACTAAATATCCGTCGTAATGATGACAGTAATGCTATAAATAATTAATTATCGAACTCGTTAGATAAAATGTGAAACGTTACATTCATCGGTATCTATCGTATTGTGTAGTATATAAAGAAATTCACGCTGATCAATTTTCTATGCAGGTGTTGTGATTAGTTGCGCGTCTTCGTGTACGTAGTTGTTTATACAATAAATTGTACGGAATTTTTGTAATTAATTATAAGTCCGAATGAATATTTGGAGTATTCTAAGTAAAAATTGTAATAATAATTCAGGAGTGTTCGCGCTGTATTGTGCATCGGCTGATTTATTCATTTTATTTTGATCTTATATATAAGTAATTATATTATAATCTACGATAAAGACTATTCTTTGGTTAGAAAGTATTGGAAAATCTGCATAATATTTCTTAATGTTTTTTTTTTTTTGTTATGAGTTCACTTCAAGTTTACACAGTATACACCTTCTTTTGTAATGCCTGCAAAAAACCCATATATGCAATGAAATGTGTACTACCTTTTGACATATATATGCAAAAATGGTCAGATTTTGATGAAATTGTTTTTGTTTTACTCGTCTCGAGCACCAAATATTAAACCCCCTTGAGTAGAACTTTACATACATACTATCGTTTGTAACATCTTTAAAAAACTTTATATGCAATCTAATTCATACAAAACGGCATTTTCGCCATATCTCGCACAAAAATGGTCAGCTTTGAAGACGTTGTCCTTGCTTTGTTCATACTGAACCCCTAAATATTGAATACCCTTGCTTATATACGTGTGTACATATATAGCGTATATATATATATATATATATGTGTGTGTGTGTGTGTGTAAAATGTAGCAAGAAATATACATCTTAAATTCAACAACAAATTTCATTTGAAATGTTTAATACTTCCCAATTGCATACTTCTTAATAAATAAATAAATGCAGTGCAAAACCCTTATCATAATACAGACCCCTTAGAAGCTTCCCACTTGCGGAGACCATTAAGCGAAATTCCCTCATGGGTAGCATGTTTTGGTGGAACCCCCTATTATGATACGATAATTTTTTTTATTTATTTCTTGAATTGTAATAATTTTTATGTTGTATTTTTTCTTTTGATCATCACTTTTTGAAATGCACAGGTGTATTGTATTGAAATTGAAAAAAATGTAATCTGATTTGGTTGATGATGATGATAAAGGTTATTATTATTATTATTAATGAAATGTTGTAAAATCTGAATTCGTTTGGGCGGATATTTTTTCCGTTTTTCATTGACTTCACATTTCCAAATTATTCATTACGACTATCGCGTGTCGGCTGTCTCCTTCGTTATTTTCAAATTATCGCTGAATTCGATGTTATCGTTTTGATTTTATTATCTTACAACTTTGGCTAATGTCATTGTCATCATCATCATCATCATTATCGCTGTTGTCGTGGTCGACGCCTTAATGATTGTTTCCCGATTATTTATTAATTGAAACTTCTATTTCGATTTCGTTTTACGACGTTTCGCGGTTTTTTTTTTGTCTCTCCCAAGCACTCGTTAAGGAGTAGGGGTGCTCGTTTGATTTAACCAGCTTATACACGCACCCCTTATCGTTATCGCTACCTATGCCGCTGATTAGGATAATAACAACCCTTGTTAGTATTGACAATTCCGGCGCGATATTTTATTCATATATAATCGAACACGAAACTTGACTTAATTTAATTGGATTTTTAGAATAGAATAAAATTAGAACCTGGACGATTGGGATGTCGTTTTTTTAATTCACTCGCTTTTGGATTTTTATTATTGCCTTTTTTTTTTAAAGGAAAAAACTTTGAAGGCTTTTAACTCTACAACTTCAATCTTTGAAGAAGATGCCGTCCCCTCACGTGATCGTTCGTTAATTAACGATTTTATTAAATTAACTACTTGCTGTAATCAATCCTGTGGTAACGGCGATCGAAATATAAAATATTCATCGATTATTTTACCCGTTAATTTATATATATATATATATATATATATATATATATATATATATATATATATATATATATATATATATAATCACCCAATTGTCGCATTTGGAATCATAAGAAAATTAGACTGGTGCTCTGCGTGTATAAGAATTTATGAAGAATACTTAAAACACGCAATCTTTGCAGATGATGTACCACTAACAAGCACTAGCGCAAAAGATCTCCAAATGATGCTAATTGATCTAAACTTACATTCGAATTAAATTGAACTAAGAATAAACTTGCATAAGACCAAGGTGATAATAAATACTCATATATATATATATATATATATATATATATATATATATATATATATATATGTATATGCAGCGAAACTGTTTATTACCGCATTGAAATCTATATTCAGGAAATGGGGCTCTGTGAGCATAGCAATTGATGGAAAATATTTAAACCATCTATTATTTGCAAATGATGTAACACTAATAAGCACTAGGGCATAAAAAGATATAAATGATGCTAGCCGAATTAAACATACATTCAAATAAAATAGGATTAAGAATAAACACGCATAAGACTAAAGTAATGACAAATACTGCAGAAAGTGTAAGAATGGAAATAAATAATGCAATATTATGCGAAACGAATACGTGTATCTCGGACGAAAAATTACACGACTGATAACCAAGATGCAGACAGAAGCACATCGCAGAATGTTGGTAGCTTTCACGAAATTCAGTTACGTATTTAAGAACGACGATATACCATAATTTGTTTAAAACGGAAACTATATAATCAGTGTGTTTCTACCGGTTTTTACTTGCGGCTTCCAAATATGGTCTTTCACAAAGAACCAATGTTAGAGGAATAATAAGATTAGCGAAATACTTAGATACGGAAGAAGACCGTACTTTGTAAAATGGTGAATCTTATGGCGAAACTGATGCTGGGCAGGGCACGTAGCCAGAGAGAGCGATAATATGTGGACAAAACGTATGTTGGAATAGCGGCTGCTTCATAAGAGTAAAAACATTGGCAGCCAGTTAACATGTTGGTATTATACTATAATTCGGGTAGCGGAGAGAACTGGATTTAGGAAACTAGGAACCGGGACGAATGGAAGAGACTGGAGAGAACAAATATCTAACAGTGAGTCGATATAGCAATATATATATAAAGAAAAGGAGCGATGATTAATGCGTATATGATGTGTAATTTTATTGACCAGGACGAACGTAGAAACGGTGAGATATTGCAGTTACCAGAACCTTTCAGCGAAAGAGCCTAGTCTCGAGTTAAATAGGTCTGTTGTAATTATAGATTTGATAAAATCGAAAAAGGATGAAAAAAACCTATTTTCGCAGTTTAAATTATTACCGCATATATATATGTTGTATACTTTGGAGCATTCTGTCCAATAACTGGACTTGCGTAGAAGAAGTCGAGGAGGCAGAATGGTAATACTAACGGCAACTAAATTTGCAAAAAATGCAAAACCGAGTGATATTAACGATGGTATTTGAATGGCGAATGTTAATTAGATCACCTATCGAATAAGACCCGAAATGATAAAGACAACAACATACGGATGAATGTCGAGAATTTCAGGTATCTAGTGTCTCAATTGTGCCAACCTAACTGAAGACGATTCCATATGTGTTTCGAAGCGAGAAAGTTGATGTGATTATTATACGCGGACTGTAAATGACAGAAGATACGTCTTTGTCTATTCACTACTTGGTGTAGGCAGTGCTGTACCTCTTTCTACCTAACTGCTATTGTGAGCTTCCATATACACGAATTCTTTTTCCGATGTCACGATCTTATATCGAAAACTATCTGATTTGCAGCTCGATAAACTATGAATGACGTTTAGAAGATCCGACAAAAAAGGAGACGATCGAAGAAACACATGAACGTAGTAATGAATCGCGTCGTTACATGTTAACCCTTTCAGTCATGTATTACAAAATCTTAACATTAAATTATAAATTTTATACGGGTGTTTCTTATACAATAGTGCTTCTTGTAGATAATTTTCGATGTATTTATATAAATATTTTTTAATACGAAACATTTCACGTATAACATTTTTTGTAAATATTAAAATTTGCAAATCCTTTACTACGTCACCGATCTTATCCCGGTTTCGTTTATCTATCTATAAATCACCACTATTGCGTTATCCGTTCCGACCGTCTATTACAGTCTATTCTTCGAAGTACGTGGTGTTCTAGCCATTCGCTCCACAGCGTTGTATATACACGAATTCATTTTCCGATGTCACGATCTTATATCGAAAACTATCTGATTTGCAGCTCGATAAACTATAAATGACGTTTAGAAGATCCCACAAAGAAGGAGACGATCGAAAAAACACATGGACGTAGTAATGAATCGCGTCGTTACATGTTAACCCTTTCAGTCATGTATTATAAAATCTTAACATTAAATTAAAAATTTTATACGGGTGTTTCTTATACAATAGTGCTTCTTGGGTGAATCGTAGATAATTTTCGATGTATTTATATAAATATTTTTTAATACGAAACATTTCACGAATAACATTTTTTGTAAACATTAAAATTTCATGTCCCATATAAGGAGATTGTGACTGAAACGGTTAAGAAGTCGTTGCAAATGTACAGAAAAGTAATCGAATATCTCTCTGAATTCGTAAACATTTCTCAATTATCGATCACCGTTCGTTGTATATATATACCGAAAATAATACAACTTACAAACGTTAATAATGTTTCACGTTAAAATGAACCAAATTATTTAGAAATGAATATTATATATATATAAATAAATAAATAATATTAGTTTCGTATTAAGAAAAGTTATACATATTAGTATTAGTTTAGCATTAAGAACGTTATACATATTAATACTAGTTTTGCATTAAGGAAATAATATTTGTAAATTTTAATTTAAAATGGGAAATACAGGCTATTGTAATTGTAATAAAAGAAAGTCGTGAACGAGTAAGCAAAAATGATGGGAGACGGTTATGTATAAAGGTTACTAATTTCACTTCTGGAATTCGACTTACCTCTAAAGGCCTTAACTCAATGGGTTTAAGCCGTAGATTATATGTATTTGGGACGGACGGTATAGAAGGTACACTAGGGTAACACGTGTAACCCATTTCGGGTAGTCCTAAGTGAAATATCGGTTCGTTTAATTTTCCCTAATGAACGATTTAGTATACCCGGCACAGTCAGACCGTTTAGGTTTTTCTTCAGGCTTTACAGTGTACGTTACGTTTTACGTTTATTATAACGACGCTCGGTGACTTCGGAACATAATAATAATAGAATTACCGACGACCACCTAAAATGCCGTTCGTGGTGCTATATATATAAAATTTGACGCTAGTAAAATGTTATCATGATATATATATATATATATATATATATATATATACAACATGCGAATTATACAATTATCGCTCTAGTCGATGGTTACTCTGTTGTATTCTAGATATGACGTTATCATCGCGAGCAGTTGTTATCACTACCTACCCTCGGAGATTTGCTGTTTTTCCTTTTGGTAAAGGAAAATTGTAGTCGTATTCGTACGGAATCCGTTTATCATCTTTTTACTTTCGACCGGTTTAAACGTTTTACCGCAACGAAGGCGTGTGCGGTTAATGATACCGGCGATGATATTGATATTTAGAGGATGACAGCTTTTTGGAATTGTACCAATTCGTACATATATACGAGTGTATATATATATATAAATAAATAAATAAATAATATAACGTTTCCTAGTTTTGTGGGTCTTTAGCGAAATGTTCGATAAAATTCTTGTCCGATTCTTCTTTTACATATATACACACATATATATATATATGACGTTCGTGTACAAAATTCATTCTTGACGTTTCAGTTTCATTCGTAAATAGGTAACCGCAACCAAACCGCGAATTGTGAGCGACTGTTCGCGAATTTTATGTCATGTTCTCATTAATTAGACCGGTACAGTTTAAGTCTGCCATTCAATTACTTTGTAACAGTTTATTGCATATTCAACTCTGTTCTATATCATTTTAATTATCACCATGTTCGTAATTACTAATATCGTTATTATTATTATTATTATGAGGTTGTAGGCAATTTATACGCCAGAGCAATGGAGTACAATGCATTGCCTAGAGAACTAAAAATTGACCTAATTAATTACAAAAAAAAAAAAAGTACCTATTAACTAAATATCTGCTGCAAAAACGAGAAAAGTGTTAAATTTCTCGGTTTTAACTAATTAATTATCGAAATGTAAAAGAAAAAGTAATATTGAAACTTTACATTCGTCAATATCTAGACGTTCAGCTGTGTGCAAGTGTTATGATTAATTGTTCATTTAGGAAAGCCACGGGATTTCTAATAACGATGTTCGAATGAATATTTCGATTGTTATAAGTTAAAATTAAAATAATAATCCTGCTGCTGCTCGTGCAGTGTTACGAATAGACGGTTTGATTTTAATTTTATATTAGCAATCAAATATCGTTTGAGTGTTTTATTTTATTTGTTTATTCGTTTATGATTTTTTGTTTTTAATTTCCGCAATTATGCCACCTAGCTCAAGGCTATCTAGCAAATTTTTGAAAAAACAGCGATTGACTTGTGAAATTCCTTATCTAGCGACAAGGGATTTTCGCTAAACGTATTTGAATACTTTTTGTGTTTATTGCCGATTATCCATAATAGATTAGATTTTGTTCGTTTTAATCGTCGGATTTCTGTCGAATTATCCAGCAGAGCAACAGCTAAAGTATTCATGTGATAATACAGTTTATATTCACTAGCTGTTGCTTTTATTTTGTCTTTCATGGTTGTAACACCTATGTCCGTGTGCAATGT
Source organism: Coronaproctus castanopsis (assembly GCA_032883995.1). Classification (NCBI taxonomy): domain Eukaryota; kingdom Metazoa; phylum Arthropoda; class Insecta; order Hemiptera; family Monophlebidae; genus Coronaproctus; species Coronaproctus castanopsis. The sequence goes on along the minus strand of CM065053.1, from coordinate 150,113,706 downwards.
AAGACTGCTTACATACCACGGTGCATCTGTGATAGTTCTTAATGGTTTATTTTGGAAGCGTTGTATTATCGCTATATTACTCTGCTTAGCACAGCCCCAAAGTTGACTTCCATAAGCCCATATAGACTTTAGATTTTGTTCGTACAATAATGTCTTGTTCACCCGTGATAACTCGGATTTTCTTCCGATAAGCCAAAGCACGTTCCTAAACGTTATATTTAATTCATTACGTTTTTTGCTATTATGCGGCTTTTCCAGGTTCTATCCAAATGGACTCCTAGATATTTTACCGATTTTTTAACTGGAATTATCACATTGTCGATATTTTTTATTTTTGATATTGGAGATTTTTTTATTTGTTAATATTACACGGGTTGATTTTTCCTCATTGATTTCTGTACGCCACCGCTTGAACCATATTGAAATTAACTGCTGATTGTAAATTAATTTCGACATTTTCTAAAGACGAGTCGGAACAAATAATAGCTGTGTCATTCGCGAAAGTAGCGATTTCTGTGCTATTTGGTACAGGTATATCTGCTGTATAAATTAGATAAAGCATCGGACCCGATATACTACCTTGCGGTACACCGGCTTTTATTGGATGCAAAATCGAGATTCTTCATATTTTACAACAAAATAACGTTCGACAAGGTACGATTTTGTAATTAATTTTTATTTTATATTTCTTCTATTTTAAAATGTACTTGTGTATTCTATTGAAATTAAAATTAATTAGATTTGATAATGAACATTAATATTAAATAGTAAAAATCGTTAATTTTTATATAATATAGGCCACCTAAAGTTATAAATGACTTTAATAATAATTAGCGATAATAGATTAAAATACCGCTAATAACAAAAAAAATAATATATAAAAGATATAAAACAATAGCTATTAATAATAATCGATCTATACCGCTTGATCAAGGGATTTTTACACGTAACTATATCGATTTATAACATATGTAATAGTTGTATAACAATTAATATTATTTATAAGGTTATTTTATTAATATACGTATTTATAGCGTATTAAAGGAAGAAAGAAGCGTATTTATAAAAATAGCACTATTTGCAAAAAAAAAAAAACTTATGGGGGGTAATAATAATGGGTACCGGCACGCACGGGGGGGCCTTATCCGGAACAAAAGTTTATGTATGCGATAATAAGATGATTAAAATGCTTTTTTATTAATAGATTATTTCGGGAAAACAGCGTATTAATATTAAATATTATGCCCCGAGGTTATTATATCGTTTGATATCCAACTAATTAGCGATTATTAATACAAGCTTTTCGTCATTATGTATATAATTCTTAATTATCACGTTAAAGGTGGTGGCACTGCACTCCGTGTAACATCATGCGCATCTGCATTACATATAATTAGAGTCTGAAATGCTTGCCCATACGTAAAAATGGCTAGTAACGCACTTCTTACACACAAGCATTTATTTCTAGACTACAGTGCACCGTTATGCTCGTTATCCCTTACTATTCCTCACATTATCCTATCATGTCCTTTGTACTCAGCTCACCGTATTACTGTTGGACTTGCATTCTCTCTAACCGAAATTCTACAGTATTCACCATCTGCTGAATCTAAACTTATTTCCTTACTTTATCCAACCTTCTTCCCTTAATCTAACTATCCTTCTGTGCATCTGGCCTTAGAAGCAATATAAGGCACGTCTGAAAAAATTAAAAAAACCGCATAACTTTGAATTCTGTTTGAAACTCTCTTTGCACTGTCGTGTGCGATTCAGGCCGAACGTAACGTTCCACGCAAAACGCACACTAAATGGTGTAACTTTGAATGCTGTTCGAAACTTTCTTTGTAGTATCGTGAGCGATTTACGCAGAAAATAACTTTCCACGCAAAACGCGCGCTCCTTCTCGTTATAGGATGCCACTGAAACTGGATAAAAACGAATTTCTCGTATGTACACTAATGTGGAGGACGCGGTTTGCGTTGTAGTAGTGTTACCAACTGGACTATTCAAAAAACAAAATGTCCGTCTCCTCTGTGTCACCTATATGATATATTAAATCGCAAATGACATCATTTTATTACATGAATTTTGTTCAAAATATTCGAATACCTGTCGGTTAACTTAACTTAAAAGAAAACAAAAAAAAGAAAGTGATGTGTTATTCACATCTTTTGATCACATCTGATATGTTAAGGTTAACATCGTTATCCATAGTATTATGAATAATAATAATAATAATAATATCGTTATTTTTAACATTGAACGTCCATAAAATGATATCGTTTACTTTTCATTTGTTTCGTCCGATATTACGTAGTTAATTAGTCTTGTTTAAATATAAATCTTGTTTGTACTTGCCAAACTAATTTATTCGTCATTTAATTCCGCGTCGGGTACTTACGTACGGAGCTAGTAACGATGGTACTCTTTATATTTGTATAGCCGGTGGATACGTGTAAAATACCATCGGCGCAACTACGTGTTCGTACTTTTACCAGTGATGTATAAGATTTAAGCCGCACAGAATGGAAAATTCTTGTTCAATCGTGCGTTCAAACTGAAAGCAACTTACGTGACCAGTTACATATACATGTGCAGTATAGAAAGATTTTAAGTGTATTTATATTTGCCAGTTGAAAATGAAAAGCTGGAAAATAGGTTTTGTTTCGAAAATATCGATATATATATATATATATATATATATATATATATATATATATATATATATATATATATATATATAAAATCTCTCACCATTAACACGCTTATAAACTGTTCGAACGTCAAGGCGTTTTATTATGCAACAGCCGTATCGTTTACCGCGTGAAAAGGTTGTCTTTTATACGATCTCACCGACTAGCAGAAAGTATTGTAGGGTGTAGGGATTCGAACCGTGATTATGTTTGTGGGCGAAGATATTTCCCGTTAAACATTTTGAAAGGAGCTGCTTTGATACTCACAAATAAAAATCACATATACGTGTCTTAGAATCGCATTTCAGTTGTTACTTATTACTGGCGTACTGGAATTTGATCTGACTGAACTAAACGAATTTTAGATTTCGATTCGACTCCGAGTAACAAACATTTCTAAAATACAATTTCGAAATATTAACTTCACAATTAAAATAAATATTGGCTGATATATATATATATATATATATATATATATATATATACACATACTTATATCGGCGATCAGTCTTTTATCCAAGTCCTCCATTTTGCTCGTTCTGCTGCTAGTCTTATCACCTCAGTGTTGTTGTTTACTTCTTTCTAAATTTTGTCTATCAATCTCTGTTTGGGTCTTCGTTTCAGTTTGCACAGAAGGTATTTCTCCTTCTTTAATATATTTCAATAAAAGGCCATCATGTCTTAACAAGTCCTCTAACCATTTCATTCTTGTTTTTCTAGTCTTTTTCAACAGTGACCTTTCCTTTTATATTCGGTTGGTGCTTTGGTTCAAAATGACTCTGTAACTATAGTGTGGTTTTGTGTCAAACTGTGCGTAAAATGTACGTACAACTGTGAACTTTTGGTTACGCGTTAAATAGTTTCATTTTAAATAGATTATAATCGTACATATTTAACTTACTTTCATTATAACTTATGTCGAACATTCGTTTAATATAATACATTTAGGTAGTTAATTTTTTGCAGCGTCTAATAGTAATGCAAATTCAATCGGATCTTTCTAATCTAGTCTAGTCTTTTGATTACGTCTGTTTAGCTGAAGTCCTTCATACAATGCCTTCAACGCTCTGAAAAATTGCATCATCATCATCATCATCATCGGTGGCTCGTTTCGAGCATCGTGACCCTATGAATCCTCATAAACGAACGTTTTTAGCCGCCATGTAGTTCGATCCGCTGCCCGGTCCATCATTTCTCGTATTGATGCGGTGCCTGCGATTCTTTTAATTCTGTCTATATATCTTGTTGGTGGCCTGCCTCTTTTCCTACGACCTTCTACCATACCCGTCATAATCATTTTTTCCAATCCATTCTGTCGTATAATATGTCCTGTGTATGATGTTATTCGTTTCTGTACCACGGTTTGTAATCTCTGATCCACCTTAATTTCTTGAAGTATTGACAAATTAGTTTTTTTCGCAGTCCATGGTATCCTTAGCATTCGCCTCCAGCAGTGCATTTCAAACGCATTAATGCGTTGTGTATCGCTCTTTTTCATTGTCCAGCATTCTGATGCATATAGGAATACAGAGAACACCAGCGAGTTCATAAGACGCATTTTTGTGTGTATTGTTATCTCATGGCTCTTCCATATTTTCGTTAATTGTAATAGCGCCATTTTTGCTATCTTTATTCTCCGTTTAATTTCCTCTGTTGAGCTTCCGTCCTTTGTGATTAGCGTTCCTAAGTATACAAATCTATCAACCACTTGTAAGCCATCTATACTTTGTGGATCCTGTGATTGACTGTTGCCATCTATAATCATTATCTTGGTCTTTTTCCTGTTTATGTATAATCCATGTTCTTTACTTATACTTTCCAATTTTTCAAGGAGGCTAACCATTTTTTGTTCTGATGAGGCGATTATTACAATATCATCCGCGTATCGCATGTTATTGATTGCTTTTCCTGCAATTTTTACACCATCTTCCCATTCTTGTAGGACACTTCTCATTATCCACTCACTATAAATGTTGAACAATATCGGGCTTAGTATGCAGCCCTGTCGTACACCTTTTCTTGCTTTGAATTCATCCGACAATTTATCACCTACTTTAACTCTGCCTTTGCTAGATGTATATAACGATTTAATGAGACCAATTAGATGACGTGGGATGCCGAGGTTGTTTAATATTTGCCATAGGTGTTCCCATTGGATGTGGTCGAATGCTTTACTATAATCAATGAAGCAGAAGTATGCTGTAACATTGAATTCTCTACATTTTTCGATTATTTGTTTTAAGTTCATTATTTGTATTCGTGTGCCTTTGCCAGGAATGAACCCCGCCTGCTCTGAAGATATCTGCGGCAATACGAATGATTTTAATCTTTCATGAATTATGTGAAGCATTACTTTACTGGCATGCGATATTAATGCTATTGTTCTATAATTTTCACATATATTTCGTTCTCCTTTTTTATGGATTGGTATATATATAGATTTTGTCCAGTCATTTGGCCACATATTTGTGTCCCATATTTTCTGGCAAATTCCATATAGGACCTCCACTGCTACATTGTCTAGTTTTATGAACATCTCTGCAACAATTTGATCTTCTCCTGCTGCCTTTTGGGTTCTTAGCTTCTGCAGAGCTAGCCTGATTTCATCTTTCAGCAGTGGTGGTTCTTTTTCAGTTATTGTAGTTTTCGTTTCCATTGTGTTATTTTGTTCACGTTCCCCTTTCATCAGTTCTTCACAGTATTCCCGCCATCTGGATATTATTTTTTTCCCATCTATCAGTAGTTTTCCTTCTTTGTTTTTTATTATCGGATACTGCGGGGTAAAATGTCTTGTTATTTGTCTTATTTTCCGAAACATGTCTCTGGTCTGGTTATTGTTCTTATGGTCTTCGATGTCCTTACATATGTTGTTTATAAAATTGTTTTTATCAACTCTGCACATTTGTTTAATTTGCTTATCTACCTCGCGATACTTCCTGAGATCTTCTTCACATTTCCAGCCATTAATCTTGATTTGTTTCCTTTTATTTATTATCCTCCATGTTTCATTACTGATCCATGATTTCCTTTTATGGTACGATGCACTGTATCCTTTTGCTACCTGTTCCAGAACGTTCTTTGTAGCTTCCCACATGGTGTTGGCATCTCTCCATCGGTCTGATGATTGTACAATGTCTGCCAATTTTTGTGTTGCTTGTTGTTTGTACTCTGTGCGGGTGCTTAGGTACCATCTGTTCCGTATAGGTTTCGACGTTTGACATTTTCGTAACTTAATTTTTAATTCTGCTGCTAGTAGCTGATGATCACTTCCACAATCTTTGCCCGGGTAAGTCTTAGTATCTTTGACTGTTGTTCTCCATCTTTTATTAATTAGGATATAATCTATTTGATTTCGGTATCTGTTATCAGGTGAGCTCCATGTGTATAACCGCCTATGATGGTGCTGGAATCCAGAATTACATATAAACATCCCTGTGCTGGCGCAAAACTGTAGCAAGCGTTCGCCTCTATCATTTCTTTTCCCTAGGCCAAATTTCCCTACTATGTTTCGTAAATCATCGTCCTGAGTAGTATCGCCAATTTTTGCATTAAAGTCACCAACAATTATGGTAATTTCGCGGGACGGTATCCTCGTCATTGTTTCTTCTAAGGCTGCATAGAAATCGTCTATACATTCCTGATCAGCTTCGCTTGTCGGAGCATAGATCTGTAATATATTCAGGTTGACAGGACATGCTTTTATCTTTACTTTAATTATCCGATCATTAACTGGCTCGTAACCAATTACATTGTTGCGAGAGCTTTTATTTATAATAATCGCTACGCCATTGATAGATTGATCATCCTGACCAGAGTAGTAAACTGCATTACCATTGTTGCTAATGAAATGTCCTTTACCTCGCCAGTGCGTTTCAGATATGCCAACCGCTGTGTATTTAGTTACCTCTTTTTCGACTACAGTCAACTTGCCTGCTTCATTTAATCCGCGTACATTCCAGGTTCCAATGTTGTTGATAGTTTTCCACATATTCATTCCAGTCATATATTTTCCATGAGTTGCCTGGTTTCCTACAACCACATGGCCAGTCGCATATTTTACACTCTCGAGCCCGGTACTCGAGTAGCGCCGAGTGCCAGTCGGGTCACATGGCATAACACTTTCCTTTTCTGAGTAATCCATAGGTTTTCGTGAGGCATATAAAAACGCAGTGGGGCCCCGCTTCCTTCTGCGCTTGAAAATAGGCCGCCCTTAACATAGGGAACAGACGCCTTTGGTAGCCGCTCCTTTGGAGTACAGACGCTACCTAGTTTGTTTTCTGTCAGGGTTGTCTCCCTTAGCCTTTAGATAAACATCCTAACCGCAAGGCAGCGGGTTGTTACTGAGGAGGTAACGATTTAAGGTTTTTACGGCGACCTAAACCCGCCGAGGGGGAGACAGTCATAGGATTTTTGCAGACTTTTAGTAGACAGTACCTCAAGCTGTCCATCTGCATCCTCGTGTCTCCTTGCCCTGTCACTACTGGAATCGTCTGCCAGAGACTTTCCACCAGTAGCCGCTCTTGGTTCGCGACTGCTTATTGGTTATTCGCAGCTAACCAGTATATCTACTGGTCATTCCACTATCCACCACCTGTGGACACGCCCCGTTCCGGTTAGAGCTCCGGATCCCAGAAGGTACGTAGTACCCCCTGGGGGGGAAAAAATTGCATGCATGTATATATATATATATACATTAGATTTGTCTCTTCCATAACATAATTTTTATCTATAAAAGTTTATTTCAGTCATTAAAATACGACTATTTTGATTGTTGGTTAATATAGTATTTATAAATAAATAAATATTTATATATATATATATATATATATATATATATGTATATATATTAGGGGTTACAAAATATGATAGAATAAACAAGGCATTAAGAGCACAGTCAAGGAGACCTAATGTAGATAACGAAAAAACTGAAATGGACGTGGTGAGGTCATATCATGCGAAAACAAGCAGATAGCTGGACCAGAAATGTATAGAATAGATTTCGCTGGATAGGAAAAGGAAAATCCAAAGACCAAAAAGACGATGATAAATATGTTGGGATCAATTGGACGCGGAAAGCAAGAGATAGAACGATTTTGAAGAAAATGGGTGTTGGATATGTTTCTTCAAAGTAAAAAAAAAATGTATAAAAAAAAAGTGGAAAAGGCCTTTGCTCAATTTGGGCGATCATTATTATCATTAATTTTAATTATTTTATGCGTCTATTTTTTGGCCTATTTAAATGAAATAAAGGATTTATTATTATTATAATATATATATATATATATATATATATATATATATATATATATATATATATATATATATATTTATATGATGCACGAGCATAGGGCTCACTTAATGATAAATAATCGTACATGTTTATCCATATTTATTTATTAATAAACCGGTCTCTTTAATTCACTACCCAATCTTATCATGATTGACTTAGAAAATTATAAAAAAACGACGTCAGATACTAATGGAGTACACTCAGCTATTATCGTTTATTAATATCCACTTGGGCTGTCTCATCAGTGTCCAAAATTTTGCTCGTTATTAAACTTTTATTTATTTCATTTCCTCGTCCGATCTGTTTTTTCCTTACTGCGATTATTATCATAAATTATTAAATTTAATATGTGTAATGTCGTGCAGGTTTAAACTGTTTTAGCTTACTTTCGATTGTAATAATAGGAAACATCTTTATTTTCATTTACCTCGTTTAATTTCATGCGATATATATTTAATATAAAAATTTAGTATATTAATCATAAGTTAGCACACTTGACTTTTACCAATGCATTTGTATTAGACTTATTGTTGTTTATATATTTACGCGAGTTTTAAAATTTATTTCCCTCGCAACTTCTGTTGAAAAAAAAAAAAAGTATTTATAATTTATATTACGAAAATCGTTGTTCAATCTTTTGTCGTACAACTCTGATTAATTTCAGTTTATATCTGATTTAGCTCGCTAATCGTACACGTTATATATCGAAATGTTTACTTTTGTAGCTTTATTTTCTTGAAATATCTCGATTTATCGATTAATCGATTACCGTTTAGAAAATCACGCTAACTTTGAAGAATATTAAATTTTTAAATCGACGGCTAATATAAATTTATTTTTCAATATAAATTCGTCGTTTAAAATATTTTTCGCGTTTACTATTTATTTCGACACGTTTTACTATTCATTATTGATTATTTCGATAGATTTCTAAAAACATGTTTCTATCGTTTTACGTACACCTATTTTAAACTTGGCGTGCGTGTGTGTGTAGTTTAAATTTTTTTTTCGAATGAATGCAGATTATTTTAAAGTACCACTATACAATCCTGATCTATATCATCCGGTAACTCGTTATAACAATAACAACGAAAATTACTACTACTATCGCAACCGTTATTCCGTTAATATTATTATTAGTGTTATAATTATTATTATTATTTATGCGTTGTTGTCCCGGTTTTTAATTATCCCTTCCAGTATGTATATACGATACTTTTATCTTTTGCTGCTTTTAATTTTTAACTCAACGCAGCGTAAGTAAATTAAATAATTAAAATGCGCGTTATTAAGCGTACCTTATTAATAAACGTTTCGAATTAAACGTCCTTATTAATAGAGATTAATCTAAATTACGCTGCAACTCTGATCATTATACGTGAAATAGTTATGCAGAAGTACAAGAAAATACCGGAACTGAAACGAAAATAATATGTAAATATGGAAGCATAAATAATACTTTTATATATATATATATATATATATATATATATATATATATATATATATATATATAACGAGTGGATCTCTCCATACAACTACAGATAGGGCTAACGGATATATTCGGGTTGTGTTTTTAAAGGTAACTGGTATAAATTAAATGATTTCTATTATAACTATATAATATGTTCTGCACTAAATTGTCTAATTTAAATAAATTTCGAATGATATATTATTTGAAACATATTTTATTTCATGTATTGTTAAAATATGATAATTTTAATTAGAGAATAACACACGTTACAATTTTAATCTACTTATTAATTTTTAATTTTGTTTTTTTGAGCTATCCATCAGCTTCTTTTCCTTGAATCACTAGCACCACGACCAAAACTAGCCGGCACTAGAACTAAATCTACATTCACCATCTACCGATTCTAGAGCCTTTTTAACATTATTTACGTTTGTTCGTCTTTTTATGGATTAATATATCTTATCAATATTAGTTATTTAGTTTTTATTTTTATTTTATATGCGCTAATAAATGGATTCATAATGTGCACTAGGTATTGCCGAGTTTCTGTTTATTATATATATATATATATATATATATATAGATTAATTAAACGCATTTATTATAATTCCGTTTTAAACCAGATTTCTAAAAATACTCTATTGTTTATTACCTTTTACCGGTTTCTCGCCGTATAATTGTCTGCGAATAAAAGCAATTTATATATATATATATATATATATATATATATATATATATATATATATATATATATATATATATGCATATGTATATAATAATAATAAACCGAACAAAATATAACACCGTTTAATCACTAAAAGTTTTTAATCGCGTAGCTTTTCGACACTTACGTCATTTTCAAGCACGCACCAAAATTATTACATCTTTTTTTAGATAGAAAATGACGTAACTGTCGAAAAACTACGCGATTAGAAACGTTTAGTGATTGTGTTATATTTTGTTCGATTTATTATTAATTAATAAAATCACTACTCTCCAATATATTCAACACACAGACACACACACACATACATACATACATCATCATCATGTAGTCATCAGTCCTAAGACTGGTTTGTTAATTTCTTCCACAACTGACGGTTTTCTGTTTTCCTCTTCATATCCGTATATCCTGTGCTATCAGTGTCTTCTATTACTTGCTGTGTATATTGATTTCTTGGTCTTCCCTTTCCGCGTTTCCCATTCATCTGTCCTTCTATAATTATCTTTAATAAACTTTCATGTCTTAAAATGTGACCGATTATATATATATATATATATATATATATATACATTCTTCTTCTCGATTCGTTATCCGATCCGGATGTCGTGACCTTATTTGATGCAAGCTACGAGACGTCGCCATTTATATCGATTCTGCGCTTGCAGAATTGTTTTCTCCAGCCCATTTTCTCGTATTACATGACCAAAGAATCCTAGCGTGCGTCTTTCAATGGATGGTACTAATTGTTCAGCGGGTTCGATTTTCAGTTCTTTTAAAACAGAATCATTTGTTCTGTGAGCTGTCCATGGGATCCTCAAGATTTTTCGATATCCCTTCATTTCGAAAGCTTCAAGCTTCTTCCTCATCGATTTATTAATCGTCCAGGTTTCTGAGCCGTATGTCGCTATGGAAAAAATAAACATTTTAAGGATGTATATATATATATATATATATATATATATATATATATATATACGTATTAAAACAAGTGAGATCTTACAGGTACCTAGGACGCCTAATCACTGAAGGAGTGACAAAGAAATATCAATTAGAATTAGTTTAGCAAAAACGGCTTTTAACAAGAAGAAATCTTTATTAACTACGGAAAACAAGATTAGAAACTAGAAAGTACTTTGTTAAGACATACACATGGTGCATACTGCTGTACGGGTCAGAAACTTGGACGATCAACCGTCAAATGTATCTACAGGAAATTAGTTGGACAGGAAAAATAAAGAGTGAAAACTTTTTCAAAAACACACACGAATCGAGAAGTCTAATTAAGAAGAATGGTTAAGCGGATAGGTCACACTTATATCGGCATAATCCGAATTTCGTATAATTGAAGGAAAAATGGAAGGAAAACGATAAAGAGGAAGGCCACGGAATAATAGATATATTGATCAATTAATAAATGACACGGAAGCAGCAAGTTATGCAAACCTAAAATAAAGGCCAGAACGAAGACAATTCAAAGTTCAGTTTAGTCACTGGGATCGTGAGTCATAATCCACCGATCTGTGGATTGAGGAAATGAAGAAAATGTATAAAGACAGAAAATAAAGCTGAATGGTATTTATTTATTATTTTAGCCGAGGTACGAGATTTCTCGATAGGTTTATACCTCTTGCTTATCTATTTAGACCAGTTGGTATGGTTAAATAAAATTTTTGCCCGTTACCGGGATTAGATGATAATTACTGTTATCGGTTATATTTAATAGAAGCTCTAGATTAAGTATTAAATTAAAATTGTTATAATAATGTATCACCATCATCTCATATTATCATCACCGTTGTATACAAAATGTGTTATCGTTCGCGACACCGAGGTTGATAATTAAAAGTTATATAATGATGAAAATCTTAGCGCCGTTGATAGTAAAGCTCTCTATACGACAAACGTGGTATTTCTGTAAACAGGTATATCTTAACTTGAAGAAAATAATATTATATCATTACGTCTGGTCAGCATTTATAAATATGCCTGCGAAACGCGGATAATTAGCGCGGATAGTGTAAACAGAATCAAAGCTGATGAAAGAGATTAAAGAAAGGAAAAGAAATTATACCGCTCCTAAGATCAGAGATATTCAATGACTTTCATACAAGGTAAACTACCATCGAAAAACCGCTAAGAGGAAGGCGAAGGCTGATCACTACGAACATGCCGTGACTTGGCTGAAATTATAATAAAAGCCGGAGATCGGGGACTTGCGATTAGTATGATGATGATGAGATATATATATTCATAGCTTCGTTACCCGTGTTCTTCACTAGTCCGTGATTTCCTCCATTATCCGAATTACATCCTTAATTTAATCACCGAGATCTACTTTTTTTGTTCGTCTTGTAAATTTTCTTTGATAACAACCTTTTCGATGTCAATTACGTTCTTGAACAGTTTCAATAGTTTCCTATATCTTTTAAAACTTACCGATTCGTCGACACTTTCGCGCATAGTCAACATTATAGTGCGCGCACGACCCTGTTATTTCCAGTCTTTATGTAGTTAGCTTTATACGATTCGTATCCGATTGGAATTCGGATAGTCATTCGTATTATACCGCGCCCGGTAGTGACGGAACGAACGATTTTAACGACATCTGTTTCAGAAAGTCGAGTATAAGTGTTTCCTGTTATAGGCGATTCGAGAGAAAATCGGAATTAGCAATTAATGCTAATTACCGATTTGGTATTTTTTTCGCTTTCCGACTTAAACCGGGTGGACGCTAGAAAAAAAATTACTTTCTCCCATGAAAATCGGAATTATATCCATAAACAAACGAATTTATCGTGTTTTTTTTTTTTGCTTTTTTTTTGCTTTTTTTTTTGTTTTTGACGTACAAGAAAATGAAATCTAAAAGGTACGATTAAATAAGCTCGATCGTCAACCAGACGAAGAGGTGAATCGAAAATGGATTGAAAAATAAAACGGACTCGATAAAATGCTAATAAAATGAAAATACGAATGAAGAATGATAATGATTAATCGTACAAATCTGCGACGAGTCTGGGGGAATAAAAAAAGGTAGTGAATTTGAAATTTTCGATTGGACCTTCTTCGAAACTGTTGTTTCGGCCTTTTACCGTATTAATGGGTTTTTGATGTAATTCTTTCTTACTACGCTTGTTCTACTTTTTCTTCAGCGGTGGTTATCTCTCGGTTAGCGTTATTTTCATCTTCGTCTTTCTCATTTACATTCTATCTCCCTGTCCCTGCCTATATGCAGGTTTTCGTTTCGGGTCGTGACAGTACAAAGTTATACGAAAAACTGGTTGAAATTAAAATCGAATGGAATAAATAGAATCGATACAAATGACTATTACGTGTGTATACATATATATATGTATGTGTGTGTTTATGTATGTATGCGGTGAAGATATTGGAAGATTTAAAAAAACAAAAACAAAAACAGAATTATTCTAATAAATTTCGATCGAATTGAATTTAATCTCGTATTTCATTCCCGTCGATAACGGTTGACCGGGGGGGTTGGAAGATTAAACAAACACAAAATAAAATAAAAAAAATTACCAATTTGTTTATTTTGGCTTATTTAATTCGTTTTATTTTTTGTTCGAATTTCGTATCGCTAAAAAAAGAATTCAGTTCGTCGTTATCGAAATGTCAATTTTAAAATGTTTATTCGAACGAATAAAATATGCGTTTAAAATACATTGTAATTTATTTTCTACGGCCTGACGTATAAAACGTAGTTTTCGGACGGAATTTGTTCGCGCGTATAAGTTTGAAGAAAATTTTTGGAAAATTATTACCGGCCGAGACGTCTACTATGTATAATATTTTACGATAATTTGAAACATGTTCGATGATAGACATGTAGTAGTAGAATCGGATATATTGGAATTAATAGAATTTCGAGAAACTGTCAAAAAATAAAACTATCAATATTAATAATATTCGTAACAATAATATAACCGCGCGTTGAAGAACTTTTTACAGTCTCAATATAGTCAACACCCGAGCACGGGTAGTAATAATAATAATAAAAAATTCGTCGACTTTGATAAATATAAAGCCGAGCACTAAATTTACATAACGATTATTTAAGTCAGCTTTGATTTTATTAAAAATAATATATAGCAATCGACGTCGACAAATTAAATATTTTCATTTAATTATCATTTTGTACCCAATTTCACATATGTGTATCTAGATAGTTTATGGGATGTATGTCAATGCGTGTGTGTAGGCATTAAGAAAATTATAAGTGCGAATTAAATAATTTGGAACGTGCGGGAGTATCTGTGCCCTTCTGGTGATAGAGGTATTCCGAACAACGAATTTGTTGACTCATAGACGCGTCGTCTAGTGCTATCTCCTTAGTCTCTCACAAAGATATCATTCACTTTATTTAGCTAGAGCATACGGATGAGAGCATTTTAGTCAATCGCCTTTCACTTACTACTATCAGCTCTAGCCGTCTCGCTCCCATTGTTCCATTTTTTTAAGAAGATTAGTCGTAAGGGAATTGTACTAATTAGATTGCGACTTGGACATCATTTGTTACTTGACCGTCTTTTCCGTGTGCAGCTAAAGAGAAAGTCCCCTCCATTCTGAATAGGCAGACTGCAATCTCGATCATGTTTTTTTTTTTTTTTTTTTTTATGTTCCGCTGTGGCGCCGTTGCGTTCGGAACTTTACCTTGTCTCGCTACGTTCTTCGGGTATTATACCTCCGTATAATGTATCGTCTCTTCTCCATCTTGATAATTTACAATTATTCCCCCATATAGCGACATTTCTAGAGAAGTCAGTATGCTTGATTAAGATGTAGATAGTCCCCCATAGTATCATAAGCTGTAAAGGCACCCCCATTAAAAAAAAATATTTCTCATTATTATCGTTTCATCGTAATTATTATTATAGTTTTTAATATGTTCCGCTGATATTCTGAATTTATAATAATTTAAATTTTTTATAAAATTCGCGTAGGAGCGTCGTGATATCGCTTTAAAACATTTAGGAATGCTTTTGTCTACACAATGAATCCAGTTGCTTATATTCGAGAAATCTTATTATCCGTCTAATGTAACTTTATATTCAACATGCGCTGTTTTCGAAATGAAATTCGAGTTGATTTCGAATCAGCCACTGATTGTCGACTTGCCATTGTTCTTCCTCTCTTTCTAATAAACTGATTTTATCCTTTTTTTTTTTGCGTCTTTGTCCTTCCTTCGGTTCGCAAAGTCCTAGTTTGTCCTTTCTGTTTCTACTGCGTATCTTTTACAGTTACATAGTTTCTTCTTTAATCGCTGTTCTATATTTCCACGCATAATCTTCCTTTCATCCGTGTCATTTTCGGCCTTTCGCGTGTAAGAAGAAGATTTTTGAAATGGGAAGACGGGATAACTAAATCTATATACAATAATGCGAGATAATTGCCCCAGGTGTTTCATCAGAATATTTTGGCTTTTAGTTTTATTGTTAATTTTGCTATTTAACAAAAATTAATTATTATTAACGCAGATTAAGAGTTTTGTATGGTGGCGCAGAAGTAGCGTAGAAAATAATAATGGAAATAAAGAATGGACATTAAAATAAAAAAAATTGAAAAGGACAATAAAGGCTACTTGAGGCAGTAGTCAATCGATCAGTCTCTTCCGCGTTAAGATTCCACAACGGTGAACGAACAACATTAGTCAATTTTTCTTTTCCTATTTATTCTATAACACACACACACAACACACATGCTGACACTGTTCTGGAAAACCTCGAATCCAACGGCCGAATTATTTTCATGTTAAACTTCTGCTCGCTTAAATTCCCGATCAACTGGAACGAGATTGACTTTCTCTATACGGTTTAAGAGAGCGTAATAAGAGTAGTCAACTTTACGAGTTGTGACTACCACAATTGCGATAGTAGTAGTGGCTAAGCCATCTTTAACAACGGTTATGGCACTACTACTTCTACACTTCGAACGTAATATTACGGATATAACGAATCTAGCGTTGTTCTCGGTTAACTCGTTTTAATGGGCCCGCACCGTTAACTGCGAACAAAATAATATAGCGTAGTAGTAGTAGAGCTTTTTGTTAAAAAAGCTAAGCACGTATGTCGTAAGTTGCTGATTTACTCTTCTCCCCACCCCACCCCGCTTCTATATTAGTTTGCGTGTGTGTGTACACCGGCGTGTTGAATCGACAATCTATCTTCGGCTACTTAATCTTCGTTCGGTTTTTTATTTCTTCCAGTTCAAATCCGCGGCTTTTTTTCCCTTTTTGACATCGGTTTATGTCCGCAACTTTGGAAAAATTTAATTTTTCTATTTATATTTATGTTCATTTTTATATTTACATTTATAATTATATATTTATTTTTATACGTGATATATTTTTGTATCGAGAATTGTATTTGTATTTACTTGAATTATATTTATGTTTTGATCTTTAGAAGGAATATATATATATCGATAAATATAAATATTCAAAAAACAGAAATATACGTGTATTTAACCGTTTCATGCACCGCACAGTGTTTCCAGTACACGGTAAATGAACTTTTAATACTAACGAACGTGCCTGTTTTTTTTTCATAAGTTGTGAATTTGTTTCAGCTGTTAAAAAAATATTTACGTATAGCGCGTTAAAAACTATCGGAAATCAACTAAAAATTTTTTCGAAATAAAAAAAAAAAATTATTTCATATTTTCATCTCTTCGAATAATTTTTTACACCTTTCGAATACAGTAACGGACTCTTTCAGCCTTTCTCATCAACGCTAAGTCCGCCGAAGAGAGAGTTACCATTCCACATGATGCGGACGTACAGAACTCACCGATGATTAATTTGTTTCCGTCAGAACTAGAACCTTCTGACGATATAGTCGACTACTTACTAGAAAGTATGACTTTAGTTACAACCCTGGAAATTTTTAATATTTATGAGAATAGATGGGTTCGAAAGTTGGGCATATAGGAGGATATTAAGAATATCGTGGACGGACCCAAGGACTAATGAATATGTTTCGCCGAAGTTGAAAATACATAGACGTTTATCAAGCGGAATAAGGAAGAAATTTCTTGGCTTCTTTGGACATACTGCGAGAGATACGAATTCTCTACAACGTCTAATAATCACTGGAAAAGTAGAAAAATAGGAATAACACGCTGGGCTGATTAGTTAAAACCGTTAATTAGTTTAAACATACACGAAGCGCAGCTGGTTGCTCACAATAGATCAACATGGAGATCGATAATGTGGCCGTTTTTTAACATCACTGCGCCCTCTGGCGGGATAAAGGATGAAGAAGAACGAAGAATCTAAAGTAAGAACGTCCTAATCGCCCAAGGTTAATGTATACACCTTGCTAATCGCCTAGAAAAATTACGCTCTCTTTTAACGACTAAGCTGACTGCTTACTCCGTTGCTACCTAAAGACAATGACACTTCATTCCAACCATCAACGAACTCGTGAATGTGTAATAATTACAGTGTACTATTAACCGCCTAGTAATAATAATGATCAAACCGAATAGAATTTTTATTTTGTATTCAAATTAATAACATTCTTAAAGATACGCTTAATAGAAAATAATGATAATGATAATTAAATTAAATTCAAGTTACACATTTTAGATTTACAAACTCTAACCAGGTAACGAGGAGGAGGTGGAAAATTTGTTACTTTACTTATTTTGTAAATTCTATGGTTGTTCGTGCGATTTCGCTTTGTAGATTATTTAATTCCTGAATTTTATGCCCAATCCATTTCAGAATAGTTTATGACATACATATGTATATATTCTTCTTCGCGAAATTTTATATTTTTAAACGGCAAATAATTTATTCGATTATATTTGAAATGAATTGTAATAATAATAGTCGACAATGATTGTTTTGTATTAGTAGCATTATTACTGTTTAAAGGCAACTAAAATATTATTTTAAATTTCGAGAAAATTCTCAGATGGTAAAGCTGCGTGTAGACTTGCGTTATTGCTATGTAGCGTCGTTATATTTAACAGTGTGCGCGTATACATATATTCGTTTGCTAAGTGTCTCCTACTCGTACGGAGTTCAATTTTTATATTTTGTATTCTGTATTGCGAGGTAAAGGCCGAGTCATTGCAGAATTTGTTTGACGGTGCGATGAATGTATAGAGTACCGCTAAGTCGGAACACCTAACTGTGGCTTTCTCTTTATCAGTCTACAACGCTATCGTCACCTGCGGTATCTTGGGGCTATTGTTATTTACAGGATGACTCCTTTATCATTTTATCACTGTCGAATAAGACAACCCGATGAAAAGTGTATATATACATACACATACGTATATATATATATATATATATATATATATATATATACACATACTTATATATATATATATATATATATATATATATATATATATATATGCGCACGTATTACACTAAATAATCCGCTCTTTCCATTTCTCTGGGTTTTTAAACAAGTAACCCAAAATAACCTTCCGAATAAAATTTCTATTTTTTTTATTTGGTTTTATTTTAACAACACTATCACACTATACGCGGTTATTTATTTATATATATATATATATATATATATATATATATATATGCGTATACATGTGTATGTATGTAGTATATATATGTATGAATATATACACTTAAATTTATTTTTCAGCTCGTTGACGCGTGACCTGAATCGATAAATCTGCGCACGTTTTCTACACTTTCGAATTTTCATAATGTTTTTTGACATTTACCTAGTTTAGAGAACATTTTTTTATTTCTCCAAAATTGAGACTACATTACTTCTTTTCAGAAATCTATCCAAGTATGCAGATGGTTAGAATTCGAAAAAAGAAGCACATACATTATTTCATACATTTCATATATATATATATATATATCATTATCATCATCATTTCTCCTTAATCTTTAGGCTGATGGACAACATCATTTGTAGCTAACCAGTAATTCCTATCCTTTTATCTTTACTTAGCACTGTTCTTTTATTATGGCGTCCATAAATCGGGTTCTTAGTGTTCCTTAATTGTTCGCTCGCTTTTTCTTCTATAAGTTTTTGAGCCGTTTAAAGTGTCCAATTCGATGGCCAACCATACTGTTTCTTCTCTTTTTTCAATAGTGTTTATTAGCTCCGGTTGTTTGCTTCGAAAGTTCAAAAACTTAAAGTTTCAATTGTTCTTTTTTTAGTATAGTCCACGTTTCGCCACCGTCTAATACGACCAGGTATTTTAATAAACAATTTTTCGATAAGCGTAGAGGAATATTTTTAGATTTAAGAAATTTTTTTGTTTTTATTTTTTTCTTAAAAGCACTTTTAGCTGGCGCTTTTTCTGAGCTCTTTTTCTGTATCAAACTGCCAAGATATGGGAATTCTTTTACTCGCGACATACTTTTTCGTTTATATTTTAGTTTTATTATCTTCATTTTATATTTTTCCATTGCATTCGGATAATTGAAAGACTGTTGAAAATCTTTTTCGTCTTCTGTTATCGATGCAACATCATCGCTATACTGTATGGTGTGCTATATATCTGATTTCGTTGATCTTAATGACGATGTCAAAACTTTCTTCATTTCTTGTACCTAAAGTAGCGGCTATTACCAGTGTCCTTGTCTTACGCTCTTTTCTATCTTAGTCCAATTATTAATGGTTTGATTTTTTTTGTATAGTTGATAAAGTATAAGTTGACTTTTGTCCTCTGCGTGTATGTCTTTCAATATGTTATTTTATATTCCTGTTGACGTTATCTGGAGGGTTTTTCAATATCAACAAATGCCATTCTGTTTTGTTTTTTTTATTAATCTCCAAGTTTTTCTGAATGATTAAATGAAAGTATAGCTTCTTCTTTTTTCTAAATTCAAATTGCACATTCGGTAAATTTTCTTCTACCTTCTTTCGTATACGGCGATATATATAATCCTTGTTAAAACTTTAAAATATACGGTATTGTGCTTTTAGGGTTCCCTCGCAAATTTGAGCGTTCGATTTGTTTGGAATTGCAATTATACCAACGCTCTGGAAATGTTTTAGAATAATTCCAGTAACATATATTTCGTTCATCAGGCTAAATATATATTTTTTTGCTATCTATTTCCTACTGTTTGAAGAATATCCCATCCTTCCAATGATTTCTCAAATTTGTCTCTTAATCTTCTTCTGCTTCTATTATAGAATTACTAAGTACTTCATCGTCAAAGAGTTTTTCATTACGCCGTTTTTGTTCTCGTATTTCTTCTCTATGAATTAATACTTTTCACTTACGATTTTTAATATTACTCGACTGTTTCAAATATTGGAGTCGCATATAGAACATATATACATATATATATATATATACAAAAAAATATAGAATGAGGAATTAACATGAGCTAGCGCAGATTCTAGGTGTGATCATCTATTATTAATGACAAGCATTAAATTAAAGTTATGCGTTGATTAAAGCGATGGTGTGATAAACAAGAAAACAGTAATAAATTACTATAAATTCGGAACTGCCGACGCTGAGCAAACATGTAGAGTGATAAACAACTGGATAACCACGATGATCATGAAACCGGTGAAATGTAGCGTGATATGAGATCTGTTCTTGAAGCTAAGTGGAAGGAAGACTTGTAGTAAAAAAAAAGGTGTATACGATTAATCTGATAATAGTATTCGTACAGCGCGTAAATCATCATCATTAAGAGCCGTCTCCGTATCGAAGGTAAGCGACTACTTACTATACATAATTTGTTGTACAGTGTAAGTAGCGTACAAGGCAATTATAATATGGCGCTGGCGTAGATAAACACATACACACGGGAGACCTGATTGTAATCGCTTTGTTGTCACGATATGCAGCCCCGCGTGTTATTGTAGTGTACTAGACTGTTTACCAGCGCGCACATGGTGTGTTGTGCGTGGTGGCTTGCCATTGCCTTCCAAGCGCGTAAATGAAGAAATAAAATATGTATGAAAAAAAGAAATGTACGCGATACTTAATTAATGCTAGCAAGTAGAATTAGAAACGAAACATATTTTTAGTGCAACATTTATCTAGAAAATTGATAATAGGTACACGAACGATAAGAACCATTTTGCAATCCAACATGCACGAATGGCAATTCTAGCGAAAGTAAAAACCGGAGTTCAATAATAGACGAAATATATTCGACGAACTAAAAATATCGACCGCACATTTTCCGAAAATACTTTTTTTTTTTAATGTAGCTCCAAGAAAGGTACAGCTACTTCCTTTCTGCAATCTTTTAAATAAGCAGCAATAATGTTTATTCAACATGTTCAGAGGTTTAGGGTTAAGCTCTGTTACGTATATTGTTTTAAAACAACCAAGTCAGTAGGTTTGAAACGTTTAAGCCTTCTTAAGTCAGATGGGCAAAAGTGCCAATGCCTCCGGATTTGGATGATGATGAAGTCTTCTCTGGTGTTGAACAGCATAATCCTGTATTACTTCGTTGACCCATTTGATCTGTAAATCTGCATTGAGTGCATTATTTCGTTGGAGCTAGAGCATTTTAGTCGAAGAAACTTATTCTAAGCTGTTTGGATTATTTTACGATTCGATGCTTTAGTACATTCCCATATTTGTATCCCATACTTATAATGGTGTTATATATTAACAATTTATTCTCCAGCTTCATTTTAGGGTGCCGTACAACGAGCCAGTACATTTGGCGCATTTTTTCTCTTATTTGGACAGCTTTATGATTAATATGGGTTCTCTCAAAGTTAATTTTGTATCCAGATGCATTCCTTAGTAGTTCGCAGAATTTGCAACTGGAACTTGCTGATTGTTTATATGAACCATGTAACGAGGATCACGAGTAAAGAGAAAGTGACGTGTACGGATTTCTGTTCATTTAGTTGAATTTTCCAATCCTTCGTCCATTCGGTTATACGATCCAGTATTCGCCACAGCCTGAGAATGACTGACCTGCGGAACCGAAATAATTTAGAAATTATAATACAGCCGGTAAATAAGCAGCTAGAATGAACAATTAACGGTATTCATTTGGAAGCCAATGATACAAAACACCCGGCTGGGAAATGACAAACAGGTTCGACACGGTCATGATGTAACCAAATCCTTTAGGTGGACTGTGGGAATACATTTATCGTATTATGTATATATTATCACTGTCTTTAGTTTATTTTTTTTTGTTTTTGCCTTACTTATAACATTATTGTTTTATACAAAGTTAATATAAATGATTACTTAATCTTCTCGAAGGAACAATTAATTGTATATACTCGATCATCTTGCAAACGTGTACATAGGTGTAACGTATTAATTGAAAATTACCTTTGCGAAAAGTACGAAATTTCGAAATTTTGGGCTCCGACCTCTTGATTTTTGGAATGTACAATCTAAAAAATTCTTCCGTGTTCTTCCTTCTATACTTTATAAATTATCCACAGTGAAATGTCATCCGCGTAACGAATTCGCGTCTAACGATAATTTTAGTCGTTTTTTTTTTTCTGTGGAGGAATATAATATCGTTCGGAATAAACTTATTTCGATTTCGAGAATCGTTGTTATGTTTTCGGTATTTTTATTTTGTATTCGTGTTTTTTCGGGAGGTATGTTTAGTTCCGAAAATTAATGTTTTTTGTTGTTGTTGGAAATGAAACAATTACGTTAAGGAAAAAATCCGATAGAAAAAAATTAAAAAAATTCGTTTTCAACAAAACATCACGTACATACTGTGGTCTTCTGATATTTGTCAAAACTGACATTTTTGTTTGTAACTGCGGAAATTTATGAAAGACGATTCTCCACGATTAAAGTAGTTATATAGTTATGTATGTGATACTTTTTAATAGTATCGTACTTCGATATATCTTCCGAAAATACTCGATTTTACAACAACAAAATAAACAATTATCGAGAGTAAAGTTCGGTCGCCCTGGCACTATACAAAGGTAACGTGTTCAGGATAAGCGTTTCTTTTAGGTGTACAAGTATTTTGAAATTTGTAGCCTAGTTGGTATTTTTTGTAATATTGCGCATTCTATTTCTTTATTTTTGGTTTAATAACGGACAGCAGTTACCTGTACTACATACAAGGCTAGCATAATTTAATTTTCAGCCACGCGCTAAACACGTACACATAGCGCTCTTTCGATAAATTTGTACATAATATATAAAAGTAGATTATTTTTTTTTAAATTTTATTTTATACTTTTATGTTATATACACTTTTCCTTTATTTATTTATTTATTCTGTAATCAGATAGTTAAATGCAATGCTTATTTCTTTTGTTTCAGGTATGTGTACAATTAATTCTTTCGGTAAATACGTGTGTATATCTGTGGCTTGAAAATAATTGTGAGGAGGTAAGTTGATAATATTTAAAATTTAACATATTATATATATATAAACTTCAGCCGAAAAAAATCGTTACAATTACCCGGAAACATGTTTTACTTAAATCGCATATCATGCGTATGTCAAATTATTATTTGTATATAAATAATTTCTTTTAAATTTACTTAGGTTACTGAGTCAGTAAACCATATATTTTTGCTAATGTCTAATTTTTAAAAGTTACATTCACCGTTATTTTTATCGCTTAAATTAAAATTTACATTTAAATTAACCGTTAGATCTATATCAATTTCGAGTAATGCAATTTTTCGGTTATATTTCGACAAATTCGAGTTTAAATTAACCATCTCGAACGATATCTTATACGAGTAGGGTAATTTTAGAATTTTATAATAATTATTCGAATTAAATCGGGAAAATTTATTTTATTTTAATCAGTCGTGCAGTTGTTATTACGCACTCCGGATAGGTAAGATATTTTTTGCCACTTGCATTTATTTCGCCTTTACTTTATTATTAGGAATATTAAAAATTATCAAATAGTTCAAATCTTTATAGATTTTCTGCCCTGAATCGATATTGTTTTTTCATATTATTCTTGTCGTTGTAGTTGTACAATCTTTTTTATTCGATATAATAAAATTATTATTATAATTTTTTTTTGGCTTTGCCGGATTTCGGTTAATGTATCGTCGAAGTTTTTTTCTAGTATTGTAAATAAATTTACTTTTGCTTTGATCTTTATTTCCAGTAAATATGCGTTCGACTTTTTTGAGAAGTATTTTCATTTCGTCAAGGTCAGATGTAATAAGTATTCTATTGCCGGCATATCGTATGTTGGATATCTTTCGTCCGCCTATAAGAACTCTTCCTTTTCATTCATGCGGTATCATTCTCATAATGTATTCTCTATGGAGGTTAAATGGAACGGGCGATAAGAAAGAGCTCTCTGCTTTACACCTTTATTAGTGTAGAGTTCAGAAGATTGTACTGTTTCATTCACTCGAATTATGTTGTTAAATATATAGATTCTTTATCATTAGTACAATATGATGCGATATGGGAACATCCATCTTAGTACCGGGCATAGTTTACTCCATATGACATTATCGAACGCTTTATGGTAGGTTATAAAACATTGAACTACCGGCATATTATACTCTCGACAAATTTTTTTACGAGTGGTTCCATATATATATAAGTACAGATAACTATGGATATATTCTCGGGCGTTGTATTGTGTTTTTAGAAGGCAACTCGTATAAATTGAAATTATTTATATTATTTACTTATTTAGCCATATAATATACTTTATACTAAATTATTTAATTTAAAATAAATAAATTTCAAATGATATATCGTTTAAAGCTTATTCTATATAAAGCGTCGTTATATTTGCTTCATCATCACCATCATTATATCGTCGTATTGTCGTGACTAGCAATTGCACGTTTATTTTTACGTGCAAAATATTAGCTAGCATTTAAGGAACTATTTATATGCGACGCGGATGAGCGTTCATTGTTATACGGAGTGGGGTGCCACTGCCTTCTCCGTGATAATTAAGAATTAAATAATGATGAAAATTTTTTATGTCGCGTGTTGATTTCGAACCCCCGACCGTCGAGTTGACAGTCGAGCACTCTAGCAACTCCGCCACCGCGACATACTTGTACGCGTTAAAATAAGCGTATTTAAATACTGATAATTTTAATAACGAATTTAGATTAAAAATTATTTGCTTAATAATCGAATAGTGTAATTAACGTCTTTCTAAATATTACCGCAATTTTATTTTTGTTCACCGAACGTGTTTCTAGGTCGTCGTTTTTTTGTTCAACTATTTTTCCGGATTATTCTATCTTTCTAGACGTCCTATCGGCAATGCTCAGTTCTCCGCCGAATTTCGTCTACCTACATTTCTTAACACCTGTTTGTCGGCGGAATATAACTTGTTATAACTAATTTATTTACCGTTATTTGCAGATTCCTGATCTTCGTCGAAATGACGATTTAACGTAAAACTCGCGAATCTATCGGGACATTTTTAATAGTAGCTATTTAACTTATCGCGAGATTTGTCCTATTCGTAAAATGGACTTTCAGAATTTGGAAATAATCGGCAGTCAGTTGTTTCTAATTTCAGCTTTTAGTTATCTCGAGTGTTTAGTGGTGTATTTCGAATTATATTCGCTTTATAGTAGTGGTCCGTAGATATTCTTTTCTTGGAAGTCGAGTAGTTTTGATCTTGTGTCCGATTAATATTTAGTTTACATTTTTCTTTTTTAGACGAACGGCCTAAACTTCGGATTTTAGCTGGTTTTGCCTTTCAAACGTTTTTCCCCTTATAATAATTACCTAGCTTACTAACTGCTTCTTCTTAATTACTTAATTAATTAATGCTCTTCGTGTTTTGTCTCGAGCTGCAACCGATAGATCATCCGCAAATGCGAATCGTTTTATTCCCGAGGCTTTTCGCTGTAGGTTCGTTTGTATACAGATTGAATATAGTAACGATGTCGATACACTGCCGTACGATAAGCCATTTCTTTTAAGTCTACTGCCGCTTAAAGTGTTTTCTCAAGATGTTGTTAACTCCGACGTGTCGTATAATTTCTTTTAAACGAGATACCGTACTTCGCTATATTATTATAAATGGCGGTGAGTTCGAGAAACGTTCCTGTAATTTGTTTATTTCGGAACCTCTTCTCTATATATTTGGGTAAAGTTTACAGTACCTGGTTGTTGATGCTAAACTAGTAATATTGTAAAGTTGAAGTAAATTACTTCGTTATTATTATTATTATTGTTATTACGTATTCCAAAATTTAATCAAATACAACACTGGCGATTTACGCTGGTAATTTCAAATTTCCATTTTTTTTTTTTTTTAATACCGTTTAAATACTCCATGGCAAAAATAATCCGTTAATAGTAAAATACTTTCCAACATTCCTTTTATTTTCCATCTCCCTCCTGGCGTTTTTTTTTGTATTTCATTCCAAATTCGTCGCTACTGTGTAATTTAGAATGCTAGCACGATACTTTTAAGAATTTATGTGTACGCGCTTCGACTTGGCCTAGTGAAATAAAATAAAAAAAAAGTCTACCTACGTTGAGTTTTGGGTTTCGGGTGAGGGCAGTCGAGCGGTACGCTGGAAAAGAGTTTACGCGAAAACTACCCTAAAAATTATCCATTTTGCTCTTCATCTGTTCGATTAAAATTATGATTATTTTTTAAAAGGCTTACAAGCGCATTATCACGCTATCAACGCGTATTTATAATAATGTAAAATATTAAATGCATTTATTTGTATACGGTTCGCGTAACAACTAATACTAATTCAAATGCGAACACTGAAAAGTAATTAATTGAATACACAAGTATACAACTGAAGTAAATCATAAAAAATGTGGAAAAAAATGATATTAAATTATTAAAATAATATAATACACGCGCACATTAACACAGTCACCTACAATACAACATTGGAATGCGATCAAAAAAAAAGTACAATTGTCTAAACATGTACACTTACACACACTCACTATACACTGGAAAGTACTTTTAATCCTACAGGTGAATAGAAATACATGTGTACACTAGTATAAAGAAAATTTAAAAATCAATAACTCCATATATATATATATATATATATATATATATATATATATATATATATATATATAAATTTATTTATTTATGGTTGATGATATTCTTGAAAGACACAGGACTACTATTAGCAAAAAGATGCCCATTTATCTTTTACCGATTGACCAAATTTCGTTTATTTTTCGTTTATTTTTTAAATAATAAGCAAATCACAAATTATATTTTATTCCCAACATTTTGCTTATTCAACGGGATTTTGTGATGTGAGAAAATATTCTCCGATGAAATTCGGATTTTTTCCTATAATTATGAAAAATGGCATTCATTTAGAAATTTGCATCGACCTAATACTCTGTAGTAAACACGTTAGTCTAAAAGTTCTGTAATTAAATTTACACGGGATCAACTGGAATTTCTATTCTAACAAAGTTATTATTATTATTATTATTTTTCAATTTCTGTTTCCAAATATGCAAACTTTGCTGTTCAGAACCACCTGAATCGAATTGTTCAATGGGCTCAATATTGGCGCATACAGTTTAATCCACATAAGTGTCAATATATTATGTTTACTAATAGATCGGTTGAACATAATAACAATTAATAATGGCATTATCCCACAAGTTGATTTCGTACGCTATCTCGGATTGTACTTGGATCGAAGGCTCACACGGCGCTTTCACGTGGCGCAAATTAGAAAGACCATTATTGCACGTGTTAGACTATTGTATCCACTGCTGGGCCGTCAGTCAATCTTAAATTTAAAAACTAAAAGACGCATTTATCTCACAATTAATGCGCCGATTTGGCGTTATGGTATTGAATTATATGGATCAACTAGCGCAAGTAATTTGAACAGAGTGCAGCAGCAGCAGTCAAAGATACTTCGTATAATCACATCCGCGCCATTCTACGTTTCTAATCTAACCCTGCATAATGATTTGAATATTTCATTTGTCCAGGATGTTTACATTAGCCAGTACGAGAAATTATTTAACAAACTCAAACATAGCAGTAATCCCAATATTTTCAGAATGCACTCATTAGAACTTCCAGGCAATCCAACTAGGAGACTGAGAAGGAAGTGGTGCCGGGATGCTCTCCCGATTACCTAGTAACCGGAATTATCCTTCCTGACCGTTACATTTCTTTACTATATTACTTACATTAATTCAATACTTCTAAAAGGCGTTCTTTAATCAATATTTATCTCACATATTACTCTCGCGTTATATCTTAATTATTAGCCATACTTATTAATTATTTTACTGTATTGCAATGTAATGTCTCATTGGAGACGTTAGTTTAACACCCCAAATTTATCGCGATCACCGTTGTTTATGGTTCTTGTTACCGGTACAATGTATATATATATATATATATATAAAAACAAAAAGCCATTACTTACTATCTTCTGTATTTGTCCCTAATTTGTTTTGGATATATAATAACAGATTTATTCTATCTGCTAATTTCACTGTATAAAACTACATGTCCGGAGATAGTCGCGACTCTATCCGCTCCTTCGTCCTTTCTTATATGTTATATATGTACGGCGGCGCAAACCTTTCAGTTACAAAACAAACTAATCATGCATATATATATATATATATGTAGGCCCTTGATATAACTCCTAAAGGAACTTATCATCAAAGCTTTTACATTTTCCACGTCAAAATTCCAGTTTCACTAAATAGTACGATACTCCAGCCGACTTGCTTGGTTATTTGAATTTCGCCGTAGAAAAAAAATATTAACACGGAAAAGTCATGTTGCTTCTAAACATGGCGTCCATTGTATTGATTGATCACACATCTCCCTCCCGACTATCGCTGAAATCAAAGCTACTAATATATAAAAAATCATTTCGGAGCCGATTATAGACCTATCTATGGGATTTAGCTATCGGCTACTGTAATTAAGCACAAATCTTACAAAAAAAAAATATATATATATATATATCGGTGTCTGTCAATAGTTCTAGAACGTACCAGGATTTCACTTCATAAATGAAACCTAAACAAGGACATTTGGTTCAAAATCTACCCAAAGTGGAAGCCACGAGGCTCCAGATTTCGTCTAAATCGACTGATAATGAAGTTACTCCATTATTATGAAGATAAGAAACGATTAAATGTATATCAGTCGCGGGAGGTGAAAGTTTAATTACATATGAAACAAATAAAATTTTAATTATAAATAGGTAGTTATCTCTACACTCGTGCTACGTTGCTTAAATAAAATTTGCTTATTTTCGCTATAGTAAATAATAATATCGATAAAGAAAATTTATTTAGATTTAAGAGTCGTACTTTATTGTTAACGCGAACTCATTAAATAATCTCTTTTCGGTTTGTACGCTGATAAAAGCCGATGATTGGAAAAAATCGTTTATTTGTTTTTTATTATTTTTGAAACTCCAAAAAATCTACTTTGCTATCTGGTAGATTATTTATATGTCCGATGGACTTTCAAAAGGCCTGGATCGGATGAAACATAACACGGTGATGGACAAAGTATATAATTTACAAAGTATATTAATTGATTGTGAAGGTAGACGTATAATAAAAAAACCTATACAGGCAGCAGTCATCAAGCATCAGAATTGGTTGAACGTAATACGGAAGAGATAGCAATAGGCAAAAGTGTCGGACAAACCTTGTTCACAATCTTATTTAATATACACGCCGAAAAGAGATTTGAAAAGACATTGAACAAATTTTAAAAAAGTGTACATAAAGTAAACAATATTAGGATCCTAACTGCAAATAGTTTAAAAGAATTTTATAACGATTCCTAGATATAGTTACCGCTTTGTGTGACGATTACCGATTGTACTTAAATGTTTCAAAAACAAAGTATACGGTAATCGATGTAAGCCAAACACGAAGTCACCTACAGAGCCACCCGTGGCTTTATTAAGAAAATTAAACATTATCTTGATCGCAACATAAACGATCAATGGGACTCCCAAAGAGAGATAAAACTGAATTCGAAGCGCATTTCTAAAACTAAAGCATATATTACGTAGTAAAAATATAATAAAATTAAATTTGAAAAAAAAAATGTTACATATTTTCGCTATTGTACGTTTCTGAAAGCTGGTGGGTAATCATGGATGTCATTAAAGTGCGGCTGTATCGTAGAACACTTCATATAAAGTGAACAGAAACGTATGAATAAATGCGAGGAAGTTATAAAAGAAGTCAAGTATCGTAAACCGAAGTAGTTTGGTCATATCCAGAACGATACAGTTTAAAGTGTTAATGCTGGAAAGGAAACATTACAGGAAGAATACCACTACGGGAAAGAAAAAAGACAGCCTAATTACATAATCTGTCGGACAGGTACAATTTACTACCAGTGATAAGTTTGTTTCGAGCAGTTTTAGATCGACGTAGAATTGCCAACACTTTAGACAAAAGTTACGGTACTATAATGACGATGAAATGATTATAGTTATCGCCAGAACTAGTTGATTCGTCAATATTTTCACTTGATAATATTACGTACGAGTGTTACGTTCGCGGTTAAAAACCGAACCCCGGAATACTAATGAATAAATGGCATGTATTTATTCGTTGTGTGATGATAAAGTTGGAAAGTTATTAAGTTTCTCTAAAATAGACAAATGGGGTAGCTTGCTAGGAAAAATTTAGAAAAAAAGGAAGTAGGCGAGTGGTGTGGTGCGGTAGGAGGGGAATTTATCGAATTTTAAATGGCTTTAAAGAACCGACGAACATTAACACTTTTCTATTTCACGAACAAGAAGAACATAGTCCAGTATACATGAACTCTATACCAGCCTTTACCGAAAGAATAAATTCAATAGTAATAATAATAATAATAATAGTATTAGTATGGTGTTATATAAAGCTTCGTCGGATACGGTTGGTAGCCCTTATTTCTGCTTTATTTTAGGGCGTACTTACTCGGACGTGATTTATGAAGTCAACTTACGTATGGCAGCTTAACTAAAAGCTGCTGTTTCGACGATTCAGTTAACGTCTTACTTCGAAGGAATTTGGGTCTTCCTTCGCGTTAAAACTGCTATGAAACCGTATCGATGCGAGATTCTTCCATTTCTCGCACTCTTCCATTAATTCCGCTCCACTTCTCTCTTTTCTCGCTCTATATTTTCTTTCGGCGGTCCGTCTTATTTTTTTGTCAATTTGAATTTCCTCTACGTTCTACCCTCCGAACGTTCTTATAACAAACCGGCATGTCCCAATCGTCCTAGTAGCATAATAAATCGTGTTATCTTCGGCCTATGTTGATTCGTCGCGAATATTATAATTATGCGTATCTAGTTTTTTTTTTTTTTTTTAATTTTCGTTGGTTAGAGCAAATTTTTAAAATAAAATAACTAATTTCGATAAGTTAGCACTGAAAAACTTACGTAAACTATAAATAAATGAAAGACGAAAATCGTTATGGATGTTTAAATTATGAGAGAGGGTCTGATTATTACTGAAATAATAGGCGGAGTGGTTATCCGCGTTTTTTCAAAATTTTTTATTGCTTCCAACAGTATACAGGTGTTGTTGTCACGATGTTAAAATATTAATTTTAGCGAAGTATCAATTACGAATTAGGAACAGTAAGATCGATTATTTAAAACAAGGTTATTTTTTTTTAAGTTTTGGTGTTATAATAAATTTTGGTTTTATCTAAACCGCCAAACTAGATTAGATTAAGTGAAATCGTGGATTTAACGAGTACGAAGTATTTTATATTGATATTCACTTAATTATTGATATACTACATATATATATATATATTTAAAGTGAAGAAAAGTCGGTCAAATCGAAAGTTGGTAAGGGATGTTGTTGCAACGGTTCTCGTCTACGTAAAGATTGATGTCAACTTAGCAAAACGACACTTGCTGGGCTTGGTTTTCTGATATTTATATACTCCCTAATATACATATATATATATTATATATAATATATATAACGACATCACCGTATGTATTTCGCGTATATAAATTAATTTATTTTTTAAAAATATATATTAATTACGAATTTTTAAAACTTTCGTTTTAATATAAAACGTTTGAGAAAATATATGAAAGGTATAACGATATATGTGTGTGATATGTAGAATCTTGCGAAAAACCGTTTT
The DNA here is from genome assembly GCA_032883995.1 of Coronaproctus castanopsis. Lineage (NCBI taxonomy): Eukaryota > Metazoa > Arthropoda > Insecta > Hemiptera > Monophlebidae > Coronaproctus > Coronaproctus castanopsis. The sequence goes on along the minus strand of CM065053.1, from coordinate 150,081,476 downwards.
AGAATAGTGCCATATAGAGCACTTGAAAAATGAACAGAATACGACTAAGTGCAAGATTGCCCACGCATGTGTGTTCAACGTCTAGAGTTGATTGTATACTTATTTCTAGTTCTGTTGTTGATGCTGGTGACTAGAGAAAAAACGAAGCTTCCGGAGGAAAGTTAATTAAAGTCCGTCGTTAATAGCGCAGAGTTCTAGCAGACGCTGAAAAGACAACGGAAGTAATTAACGCGTAACAAAGATTATGCTTTACGCATATTGCGCTTTTTATTTGATCATTAGGCTTATTATTTTTATGCATATTTTCTTATTCAAATGATAATATTTCTTTATGTAAAGCACATATAACAACGCCTTTTAAATAAAATAAACTTTAATTAACAATTTATACGAGTTGCTTCTAAAAACACAACTCGTAGTTCGAATATACCCGATAGCCTTACCAGCAGTAACATGTGTTTGGAGCTCTACGTGAAATATCTCTTTCTCTCTCTCTCTCTCTATATATATATATATATATATATATTCAGTATCGTGTCACCCCATGCAGGGGGATCGTGACCATGATCTGTCACACGGCTGACCAGTCTGCGCTAATAAATACGGCCGCGTGCGATATTTACACAATCCTGGAAAGTACGGCCATTTGTCCTGCAAATCGCATCTGACCATCAAACAAGCACACACGACCGCGCTCTCTTCTACCAGCCACTAAATCGTAGTATTCTGCTGAGAATGATCAATTTTAACCTTTTCGGGTTACCAATGTCGTCCAAAATGGAAGCGTTGGTTCTCCTAGCGGTCCATGAGACACGCAGCATTCGTCTCCAACACCACATTTCTAGTGCGGCTATATGTTTTCTGTCGGCACTGCTTACTGACCAGGTCTCCGAGCCATATAGGAACACGAGAAAACAAGGGAGTTCACTATTCGAATTTTAACAGCTTTACTAACTGCGGAGTTGGTCCAGATTCTATTCAAACGTAAGATTTGAGTGGGATATTCGAAGTCTGGTAAGGATAACATTTTTCTTTCTTGTTCTGAAAGGAAATGGCAGCTGAGATAGTAGATTAATATATATATATATATATATATATATATATATATATATATATATATATATATATATATATATATATATATATATATATATATATATATATATATATTTATTTATTATAAAGAATTTTTTTCATGTGCCGTATTCAAACGGCTCATTGCGGCTCGAGTAAACTGGGCTTTATGGAGTATCTCACTCTTACAGCCGCCGCTATTTTCTACTATAAAGCTTAAATATGTAATGAGTTTACTACTTCAATTCCGTCAATTTCTCATAGCACGAGGCAGTTATTCTTTGGACGGTTAATGATCAAAATTTTAGTTTTGGCCTTATTGACGAGTAGGCCATATTCTGCACTAATTTTTACTAACCGATTTAAAATATATGATATTTCGCCCACTTTTTTTGCCATTATGTACACTTCTCCAATTGAAATGCCTCAATCCCAGTTTAATGCACCATTTGCTGTGTCGATTTGAAGAGTTCTGCGCATTACACATTCAGTGTAGCGGTTAAACAGTAGTGGTAAGAGGATACAACCCTGGCGAACACCTTCTTCGGGATGAAACTTATCCGCCTAAGTATCTTTATTAATGCAAACTTTTCCCGTGATTTTTTCATATAACCACTTGATCAGTTCAAAAGATGTAATGGTACACCCATGTCCAGTAATATCGACCACATTTTCGTCCAGTGCAGGCAGTCAAATGCTTTCTTGAAATCAATGAAACATAGTGTAGCTTGGACATTGTATTCAGTAGTTTAAGATTGACGATCTGTTCTGTTGTTCCCCTACTTTTTGTAAAACTGGCCAGGTCTGGCGGAATCTAAGTGTGCATTAAAGAGTACACGCGGTCATATATAATTTTGATCATCACTTTGCTTATGTGAGGTAATAGTGAGATAGTTCGATAATTTTCACAATACTCAGGTGATCCTTTCTTATGTATGGTAATATAAGTCGCCTGACATTACTCTTCATGCCATTCTCCCGAGAACCAAATCGCATTATTGATATGATAAATTGCTTGTATAATTAGTTCACCAGTTAGATTTGAGGTAAATTAAGTAGAATCTATTTTTTTACCATAAGGAATTCATGTCCGTGATCGGGTTAGGTCATACTAATTGAACACGATGAAATTGCCAAAAAACACGGTGTTCATATTATTAGCTTATATAGAATAATGTGGATAAACCTGTTTTTAACCGGCATATCTAATACAAATGTGCTGCGAAAAATGTCCAAAGTGGAACTGCTATACACTGTACGCTCTTAGAAGATTAAAATATTACAAACAAACATCCGGAGAGGTATTATTTATTCCAATTTATCCCGAATGGTGTCATAGATGGACATCAGAAGTCAGGGAGTAGAAAGTTAATATTACCAAAAATGTAAAGAAACCATGGGTTTCATCATAACAAATTCATGCGTATTTAGTGATCCCAGGACTCTGTTGTTACTATTTACCATATTAGGATACGCATGTGTGGTTTCGGATCTTTTATACGGTAAATATGTTCATATGGTTGAAAAAGTTCAATTTCAGTTTTTGAGGTATATTTATTGTCGTCAAACTGGTGTCCGTTCTACATTTTTATAATATTTTATGTGATTTCTCAAAAATATTAAATTCTTGATTGCTAGAAGTATAAGTAAGCTGAAGTTCCCGTACGGTATTAGTAACGCTCGCACAGACGACAATTATTTATTGTCTACAATCCTATTTATGGTTCCCAGCGTTAGTAGGTCACATCGTATTTTCTATGAACCACATGCTCGCACAAATCTAAGTTATAATTCACCACTTCTATTCCACCTTGCTTCTATATAATATATATTAAATTTTTTTGAACTCTATATTTCAGTTCTTACTTTTCAGTAAGTTTGTTTTATGCGATAAAACAAAAATTTTGGTCATAAAAAGTCCTGCTTATTGTCATTGTGAATTCGTATATCGTCATTATGCGTGACTCAATTAATAGCTTCCTTCCGTGAGAATTTGTGCATATGTTTGTATTCAGTTCCGGTTTTTAGTATTTGTGAATTATTATTAATGTGCTTATCTCGAGGAAGAACTTGTTTACATGGGAATATTGGTATTTTTGTTTTTTGTTCTGTTCGGATATGTGCTTATATATATATAGGATAGGTATTGCATTTCATTAGAAACATTAGTATTTTATTAATTTATTTTATTCATTTTTAATGTGATTCATGTTAATTAGCGTATTGTGTGAGTGTGGTCTTATTTTTATTCATACTTTTATTTTATAATTATTCTGTAAGCGCATACGCTGTATTTAGCGAAGTAATGTTCTGTAAATAAATAAATAAATAAATAAATAATGACAATAAACTTAAGTGGATTGCCACCTTAAATTATCGTAACATAAATGTGTAATTATGAAATAAATATATTATTATGAAACGAGAACAAAAAAAAACAACAAAACAAACGGATACAATAACAAATAAAACTGCAGGTAACAAAAAATAGACTGTGTCAATTTTTTCCTCTTCCTCTGTCCTCGTTTGTCGAGACCTCTCTGTCTGTTTATACGTTTTGTTCTTTTACAAGAATGTATCCTCTCCAACAAAAGAACTCACGGATTTATAAATGCATGTGTGTGTGTGCGTGCCGTATTTGCAGATAACATTTGGCAATCCAATATCTCGGGACGACTTTGGCAGGGATTTACCGCCTATTCGTATATATATATATATATATATATATATATATATATATATATATATATATATATATGAGTCTGCACATACGGTGTTAACATTATGCAGATACGAGCGGTATTAGATTTATTCGTAACGGTACGAAGTCGCTTAAGATACGGTTCGCAATGGAATAGTGTCGCGCGATTGTCGTAATGATTGTCGCGCATGTACCATCGTCTTACCATTACAGGCCAGTGCGAAGCTTGTTGGTTATAGACCGTTGATCGTATAAAAGAGTCGTTAGGCTGTCACTAAGTTTATTTACGAAGAACTTTACGGTTAAGTGATGCTTTATAAATTGATCCGATCCGCTTCTCCTATCTCTTCGTCGTATAAAACTTAAAATATATTCCCCGCGTACATTTTCAACTATATACTTACATTGATGCATGTAGACGCATGACAGATTTAATGCCTGTGAAGTATTATGTTCACATACGTGGTGTATTATATATATATATAGCTTAACTATAATGATTACTAACTCCCTATTCTATATGGTCTCCCCAAATATACTTACAGTTTCCTGTCAGTTGGATATTATAAAATATTCTCATTCTCCGAGTTTTATTGTACGTCTTCATCTCTTTTTTATTCGCCGGTTCTTTGGATTTCGGATAATGTCAGATTTAAGCTGTTTAGGGAGTTGAAAAGAATGAAATAGTCACCCTATATATACATTTCCTGTGCATTATTTTACCACGTTATTCCGAAATTATATACATATATATTTATATATTTACGTTGACATCTTCAGTTATATATATATATATATATATATATATATATATATATATATATATATATATATATATTTAAGTATGGGTACTGATATATTGCAACAAGTAAACACAATCCCTTGCGTAATAATAAATTACGAATATTTCTAATACCTTATTTAAGTGTAATTCAATAATTCGGATTACGTAATATTTTTTTGTACGCTCTGAAAAAGCATAGAATCGATGATACGTATAATTTAGAATGTGTAGCATTAAGATCGATTTTTTCATGCAGAAACAAATGACGTTGCTGCTTGTGTCCGTTTAATGTATTCGTGCGATTATTTGTATTTACAAACGAATGGCGTATAGCCGTTTTAATAGGGGTAGTTACAGAGTTTCCTCCGTAACGGATTGGTAGTTTTTGCTCCAGGAACATTGGTAGTATATGTGTGTGTGTTGCCTTTTTTTAATGTAAATGCATTATATATGGTGGTATATGCGTTTTATTTTTTATATATATATATATCTATGTGTGTGTACTAATAATGATAGTAAATACTAATAGTAACGATAATAATAATAATAGAACGTGGTAAAAAAAGACTAAAAATTTTTACAAAACTACAAAGATTAATATTTTCTTTCTTTTTTTTAAAATCTAGTTTGTGTGTGTGCGTGTCTATAATTTAGGAATTAATTGACCTTATTTGGTTTAATTGAAGTTAATTTATTTAATAAATTAGGGGTGTGGTGGCCGCCTAGGTGGTTTAATGTAATAGGCGACTTTTAATCTTGTTCCTCTTTTGCAAACGGAAATACTTCTTAATCACTGACGACTGCTGTAATTTTTTTCAGTCGTACCGAGGAATTTTATCAAGTTATACTCAGAACGGAAAGTATAAATCTGGATCTGCGAGACTAACTCGTTTCCTAGATGTAGCAATTCGAAAATTCGAAACAGTCTGATTGAGATAGTGATTGTATATAGTTTTTTGCTTTAAAAATTACCGACAATTACGTTTATGTCATTAAACATTTTCTAAGCAACATTAAATACCAATCATTCGCTTAACAGGCCGAGCTTCGCCAGATTATTTATGTCAGATAAATTGTGTACAAAATGAATCTCCGCTAACTTTGCACATATTGAGAAAACTTTATGCCTTTCAAAAATAGCAGAATTTTAGGTTATGCTGAAAAAAAAAACACATAACCTCGAATAATGTAAGAATATAGCAACTGAGAAAAATGTTCATTTTTGGAGCTCATTTGCTTAAAATCCTTAAGAAACAACAAATTTTGTTATTCTTCTTGCTCTGTCCATTCATTGATTTACTCGGGTGTTTTGTAATATTCCAGAAATGTATTTTCGCAGCGATTTTCCCCGTGATCTCTTACCATCTACCGGTTCTTCGATTATCGATGTTAAATATTTATTATTCGTTGTTGTATTATCTCGTTTAAGATCAATATCGGATGTTCTGTTTGCTTTATTTAATATCTTTCTTTGCAGCGTTTAGTATTATGTCTTTCGTATTGTTTCCTTTATTCAATAGTTTAATTTTTGATTTTTTGATTTTTATACTTTTATTCCGTTACTCTTCATTTCTTGTATTTCCAATTTTCTTCTATTATTTCTTTTAGCGCTCCACTTTTCATACTACAACGTTGAAGTCGTTAACAATAGGTTACGCGGTCTCTATTTATTTCTCTTTCGTGTGTTTTTTTTGTATTGCGTTATTTGGTTTCGAGATCTACTTCGTGCCATGACTTAATCTCATACTCTTTTCGACTACCGGACATTATTCATATATATTTCATTTTAGTTAATAATTTTTCGTTTATTCCTTTTACTTAAATCGTATCTTCCTATTCGCTTCCTTCTTAACCATCGCATTCGAATCCCTCCCGACTATAATTAGGTCGTTTTCATCGTCTACATTATCGTTGTTGTAGTCGGCGTTGAATTTAACTTTCATCAGAAGTATTCTGTCGTTAAATTGAAGATAAAATCTTTACATTTTCCGTTAAGGATTAAATCAAACTCTGTTTTCTTACTCATTCTGAGAGTATTAATCTGTAGTCACTTTTCCAGAAACCATTATTATTAGGAGTTACGCTGATACCCTATATTTATATATATATATATATATATTCATTTCCTTCTGTTTCGATTTTGATATTTTTTAATTTCACTACTGTTCTCAAAACATTCCATGTTCCAATTTTTACTTCACTTGAAGCATATTTGTTGTATAAAACCTTCTTTTTTGACGGGTATATTTCACAAAAATGCCTGGCGCTAATTGCTAACGTATTTGTGCTGTTCATGAATAAAATCTTGGAATATAATTGGGTAGGTTCCCGTTGCATTCCCATCGAAGTTTAATAGTCGCTTCAGTAATATGCAAAAAATGTATTCTTGAACTTCCCACACCGCTTCTACTATCAGGGTCTTCTTGTCGCTCTTCATTTGTGGCTAGCCTAAGTTCGGTGATTTTTTGATAGCATACAAGACCGCTGACATATACCACACAAAAATCATGAAATCACGTAAAACCCTCCGCTATGTCAAGACGGTAATCCCCAGAGTGGGATGTATATATATATATATATATATATATATATATATATATATATATATATATATATATACATATATATAAATAATATACCTTCCGGAGACACCCGCTTTTCGTAGTGAAGGATCTTCTGTACTTCAGGACTATGTAGGCGTAACTACAAGGACCGCATAATCCAAATAGGTCTCATCCAAATAGTGTCTGTTGTTTATACTAAGGAAGTCAATTTTATACGCAGAAGGAACCGACCGCGTTATTAAATTACGAACATATTATTAACGAACCGTATAGATAATGTTCTGACATGCGACCCAAATAGCAATCGTCGCTGCTTAGAGCTGGATATAGGAGTGTTAAATAGGCTACCGATCATAGAGAAGGCGAAAACCAGTCTTATCGTGGAAACTATGTGACTGGAATGAATTTCGTTTGCACTCTTACTGATCCATAGTGCATAAAACGTACTTCATCATATTCAATAGTACCACTAAATGGTCACATGTCGACAACCGATCGTTTCATTTCTTTAATTAGCCTCTAACAGGCTACGAATATTCCATGTTGCAATCATAAATCATTTGCTTGCTGAAGGAGTATTCTTAGCACACTCTGATGATTTAACGTATGACCCGGACTGAGGGACATAGTTTTCTAATTTCTCGACATGACAAAGACGGCAAGCGTCGCAAAAACACTTGGTAGTGTTTTAGGGAAATGCAATATACCGTGGTTCCCTGTAGCCTACAATCAGTATGTCGGTTATTGCCGGCGTACAATTTGTCGTTCCAATCTACTTGATTTCCGCCTGCAGTTTTATATTGAAAGAGTTGCGTGTTTATTTAATGGCGACACGACTCGCCGTGTCACAATAATGTCTTCGGCTATATATGTATGGTTTTAGCATAGACAAGTTTTTACCATTCTTTGCGCCATTACACCCTCTTTCATTGGTGCTCTGTCTGTGACTCCTAATTTATTAATCGTAGCAAACCTACATATTTCACTATGCGCAACATTGGACGCGCCCTGTTCCGGTAGAGCTGCGGATTTTTGATTTGTAACATACGAGTACCTCAAGTGGTGCATCGGGATATATTATTCACCAAATAAAAAAATCGACGTAGACACGATTGGCTGCGGATAGGGTCTTGCAGATTGGTTCTAATATAACATAAACAACGGTTGTACGTTTGTAAACGTAAGAACATTTCAAAGGGATAACGTATTACCTTCGCGTTATCCCGTATCGCCCTTAAAGTAAATCGTAATAACTATTACGGCGATTACTACATGTTCTACTCGGCTTTATTAGTGTCCGGTTTTTAAAATCCGTCATCGCTTTTAGTCACGAGATTACTTCGCGTAGAAAATTCCTCGTATTAGTTGGTTTTATGACAGTGGAAATGTTCCCAGCCGATGAGTGAGTGTTTGTGAAATAAGTATATGCGTTGATCGACGAACGCGAAAGTTCTTATCGTCGATGTAGTAGCAGTCGTTATTATTATATGTAAGAATCGAGGCAGAACCTATAGTTAATTACAAGAAGGACGTATGTAGACGAAGATAGACAAAGATAGACGGAGTAGATTTGAAAAGAAATGTCGCTATAGCATGTGTCCCAGCTATCAAATTACCGACGTACATTTTTCCTCATTTAACGACGGCCGTTCTCCTAACTCGTTCATTTCCCATTCCCGATTTGCGTAAAGGCTCTCCAATTCAGTTAGTTCCCATTGCGCGTTCAAGGGGCCGGTTTATAACCATTAATTATTTCCGAGCTTAAGACAAAATTGGCATTCTGCCTTTACGCCGAACACGCCATCTACAAACTCGTTACGTATGTGTATGTACGTTACGTAGCGTCTCTTTTTCAAGATAGACAGATCGATGTTGAAAAGGTATTTCAACTGATTTGGTCGTTTAACTGTGCCATTTCAACCCGATTTGTTAGTATTACGGAAGAAATTCATCTTTGAACGTTCAGCATTCATACAAACGCTTTGTGTCGTTCGAAGATGAATATATATATGTTATATATATGTATGTATGTATAGGTAAGCTTTAAACGTATGTTCGTGTCAGGTATAAATGAATGACGCGCCATATTTGACCCGTTAGAAGTAACGGCGCACACTATTACCCGCCGAGAGTTAGATTAATTAAATTTCTACTACCAGACTAATTTACTAATGAATTAGTTTTTCATTTTTTCCAATTACTCTAACAAATCCAAGTTTTATATTAGTTTCGAAGTTTAATTTATAATTAAAAAATGAGCGTTTTTCAAGCTGTAACTGTTCCGAGATGTGGTGAACATAATGCGAGGGAAATTCCAGTTGAAAAAGGAAGATTTGGTTTCATAAATGAAGGAAATCCCAAAATTTCGTTCTTAGTGGATATTTTCGTTTGTATTTGTTTTACAAATCTAAGAACATTGACAAATTCCTTCTCCCCTTTTTAATCACACGCTTTATCGCCTACTCTTGTTCTTATTTGCTAGGAGAGGAGGGTTGGATAAACTTGCGTCTATATATATATATATACATATTTAATATATTGTACCAGCCGGAGAATCTTGTAGTAATTTTGCTATTATTAGATTACGAGAAAGAAATATAGCCTAATATAAAATGTAGGGTGTACGTAATTAATAAAACTGAAAATAAAATCGCGATAATAGATAAATGCGATAAGGTGAATTAATGACGGTAGAAAAATTTTATAAACACGTCACAAACATTTACCGCTATTAAGTCGTTATCGAGTGAACGTATAAAAAAACGAAAACAATAAAAATTCGCCATCGGAATTTTTTTATAAATAACTGTTTTTTTGTTTAAAATTCTGTTACCATATTCGGTAATTAACCTGTCTGAAAATTATAAAAAGCTAAGAACATTGAGCTAGAACTCAGGATGCAACAATTATATTGGCTGATAGGTCCTCACTCGCAATCGAATATCAATAATAAATTAATATTGTAAAAGCAATATTGAAGCCTATTATATGCAGCAGAACTGTGGGGATGTGCTTTGGCAACTAACGTAGAACGAATTCAGCGCAGGCAGAATAAAATACTATACGGTTGATAGTTGCTGCTCCATGGTACGTCTCCAACAGGACATTACATATCGACTTAATGTCGCTGAAGAGATTAAATCGGCTGTTCATAGACACTTATCAAGACTTCAACATCATCCAAATCCATTGGCAGCTAACTCACTTAATGAAGAATTATCTAAAAGATTAAAACGGAAAAAAATCATAGATCTGATTTGAGTACAATCCAATATTACTCGAAGGCAGTTGAATTTGCTAATGAGCGAAACCCCTGATATATACCTACATAACATCTAGGATTGCGTTTTTCCGGACTAGAGGAAAAAAATTTCTGTAATGTTGCACATTTAAATTATTTTATAAATTGTTTATATTTTATTTTTCTTACGTTCACTCGAGTAATGGCTTCAGAGCTGAAAAGCTTTCTAGGTTTTTATATATATAAAAAATGTAACGATTTTAATTACTTTCTTGTTGTTAATTCATGATTATCTCGATTATTACGATAATTATTATTGTTAATAATGTAAAATCTCGTCGTTATTAACAGTCCGCGATTAATATAAATCAAACGACGTAATAAACATATATATATATATATATATATATATATATATATATATATATATATATATATATATAGGGAGGTACGTGATACGTTAGTGTTAATAAAAAAATTATCGAATATACCGAAGTTTATTAATTTTTTATAATGTTGCGATAATATTCTGAAATGCGATTAGTATTTTATCCGCTCGACACATTTTGAACGTGTTATCGTTGATTCGCTATTTTTGCCCCAGAAGACACGTCGACCATATTACGGTGTATATTATCAATTTTATTTAGATCGATGTAAAGTTCTACCTAAAATTACTGCTCCCGGAGTATTCCGTTAAATGTTTTAGCCGTTTAATTTTCAACGTTTTGAAAAAAATTGTTTAGGCGAGTTTTGTTATTATTATTATTATTATTTTGGCAAACTTTGTTCGACTTTTTAAAAATTACAGTTGAAACGCTAAAAACATTATGATCGTCGGTTACATCGAATTAATTAATTAATAAATTAAATTGTACGATCTGACAGAACAGCTTGAGGCAATTATTGAAAAGTGCCATACAAGAGAAATAATTTAAGGAGAGAATTCGATTTTAGTATTGTCGATAAGGAACAGAACAGTATTTTTCAGGAGCCTCAGAAATCAAATGCGTGTTTCGTTAGAAAAAGAAAGACGATATAATAATAATAATAATAATAATAATAATAATAATAATAATAATAGTAATGATAAAATATATTTTTTCTAATCCTTCAAAAATTCCGGTTTAAAATTCATAAAAACCTATCGCGTCGTCCCATAATGCCTTTGCTGAATAAAATTCTATATCATCTGGGTTTTACGCGTAGAAATTTAGAATTTGTAAAGCGGCAACCCAGGTAGAAAAATTGCTTTTTTTGTCCATCTATGCTTTTAGATTTTCAACGAGTCATCGGTTTATTCGACCAACTTAGACTAGTACGTGGAAAGTAAATGTATGTAAAAATATGATAGTGAATAGGGGAAAAATGTAGTTTGAACATCGACCTGTTCATATATGCATATATATATATATATATATATATATATATAAAAGTAAGAGAGAAATAAAGATTAGGAAAAAAATTGCCCGAAAGTAGTGCATCATCTTCAAAGGTAGTAAAAATTCGAATTTTTTCTCTCGTATTCCGTAGGGAATGACACTTACGTGCAAAGGCAATTTTCTTTTATCGGATAAGCTCGTATTTTAACAACGGTTCTATTCGTGGCGTAACTCTTACAGTAAATCGTTTATATCGATATTATTAATCTTTAAACGGTTTTATTTGTGTTACTTTTTTATTTTATTTTTATTTTTGTAAATATTTTATTACTAAAAATTCGAACGACGATTAAAACAATTTCTAACTGACGTCGGTTGAGAAACGCTTCGTACAGAATAGTAACACCGTCGAGATTCGAAATAATCGAATATACGCGATAAAAATCGATAGCCGATAATGAATGTTTTTTGTAAATATTTCGCAGGACCGATGATAATTTTCAGGTGGAATTTTTTATTGTTTAAAGATCTAAGTAAAATATGCGACTAAATCATCGGGGTATGTAAAATGTAAGCTAGCAAGTGATGTGCTAAATTATTTAGATTAGAAAACATTGCCAGAAGGAGAAGAAGAAAGTTTCGTTTATTTAAATGACGAACGTAAAATAATGCAACGCGTTCTATACTAAGCACACAAAATTACACCCTTAGTAGTAGTTAATATAATGATAAGACCCCAAATGTAACGTATAAAAGCTACGACAATACGTGGAAAAATTTGAAAAAAAAAATCAGAAACAAAATAAATAGCACGGAAAAGTTGATTACAGTTAATTTACTTAATAATAAAATAATTCCATCGGATTTGGATGGAAAAAAACAATCTTAACTTTGCACAAATGGGGCTCACATAATGTACTTTATACAAAACTTTCTATCGGAGCGCACCTTTCGAGTAAGAATCGGTCGAGCCGTATACGCCTCAAAACAGCAGCGAAACGGTATCCCACTTCGGCGCTAAGTACAAAATTATTTATTATAGCGATAAACAACTTAACAACATCTGTACCTGCGTCTATATCCTCTACTCTGTTCGCAGACGATTTCACAATCAGTATCGGTTGTAAAAATCTGCAATCTCGGAGATTACAAAATACAATCGATAAAGCGTACGAGTGGACAACACAAAACGGTTTAGAATTATCGGTATCAAAAACAACATGCATCCACTTATGCAAATTAACCAGCTGTGACAAAACCCTAGTCGTTGCACTAAATAATATATCAATCCCTCAGACCCAAACAGTCAGATATCTCGGCCTAACGTTCCTCCTGGAGGCAACATATAAACAAATTAAAACAATCGTTTCTAAAGAAATTGAATTTGATGGAATAACTATCTAACAGCTCTTTTGGAGCCGACAGAGCCGTCTTACTCAACATTTATCGAACAATAATACGTCCCTGTTTAGATTATGGTGCTCCAATTTATGGACCGGCAAAATCATCGATTCTGCGTACTTTAGATCCGATTCATCATTCAGCTATTCGATTGACTCTTGAAGCTCTTCGCACTAGTCCAACAATTAGTCTATTAATTGAAGCCAATGAATGGTCTCTAAAATTTCGTCGAGAGTACTTAATGGATGAATCCTGGATACGTATACCAAAAGCAGATTACATACAAAAAACAAAAATTCTCCCCCACTCGACAGGATTATTTCAAACTCATATTACAAATATCACCATTGAACCTCAACCTTTCAGAATAAATAGATCACCGTATAATATCATCGCTACCACCGAATAAAAGAACAATTTTAAAGATTGACGTGTCATTGGCAGTATACAACAAAAATATGATGTCAAAACAAAGAGCATACTAATGACATCATTTGATTCATATGAAACATTCTATACAGGTGCATCGAAGACAACTCAAGCTACGAGTTGTTCCGTCATACATCGAGATATCATCGTAAGATACGTTTTATCAACCGAATTCTCAGTGCTATCCGCTGAACTAATGGAAATCAACTTAGCTATCGATTTGGTTAGAAACTTACGCTTACAACAAAATAATTATTTTTACCGACGCACTTTACGCCGTTCAAAATATTAATCTCGATCTCTCAAAATCTAATCGCCGCATAGCCCAACATATTCACCTGTCAGCTAACCAACACATACAAGAAACCATCATATGCTGGCTCCCTTCACACTCCAACATAAAGGTAAATGAAGAAGCTGACATCGCTGCGAAAGAATCGGCGGAGATGTTTCCACTGCCAAAAATTTCAATTCCAGTACAAGACGAAATACATAATATCAAAAATCAATTTCACGAGGCATGGAACTTGCGATGGAAGCGTGTATTCCCACAACTAACAAACTCCGAAACGTCAAGTTGAACACAGCTCCATGGAGAACAATCATCCCATCGCGACGTGATGATGTTGTACTAACTCGGCTCAGAATTGGACATATTGCATTAACCCATAATTACATAATAGAAAAAAATCAACCTATATGCTGCTACTGCGGACGTGAGCCTCTAACAGTTGAACACATGATAACAAAGTGTAGGCCACTTCAGAAACATCATCCTGATGGCAATATTTCAATTCATACTGCACTCAAATCAGTGGAATTTGAAAAATCAATTCAGTTTTTAAACGTAACATATATATATATATATATATATCCGTACATTTAATTAACATAGCTTCGGCGATTCTAACCTGAGTTGTGGTACACGGCACCTACAAAAAAAAAAAAAATATTTATAAACAAATATACGGAATAAGAAAAAAACTAAGTTAAAAATTTGTGGCGCCTAAACCGATTACATAAGCCATTATGGCTTTAATTAAAACATTTTCGTGAATTTTGAAATTTTCGTAAAATTTTTCGGCATTCAAGTTGATGTGAAAAAATTATATCTCAATGTTTAGTTAAGAATACATATCTCGAATTCTCGTAAACCCGATGGTGATTCTGCAACGATGGTCTCGTAACGATTGTAATTTACTATACGTAGTACTGTTGGAAACTGAAAGCCAAATATACGTGTTTTAGTTAGTAGGTTTTTTTTATATAGATGAATGAATTTTCGGTAAGCATTATCGATAATAGGATTTTAATACGATTACTAAAAGACAAACGCGAGTCCGGAGTGGTTCCCTAAATTTCTCGACATATTTAACTTGTTTAATAGTTTGACCGTCGATTATAATTTCAGGCCAATCGATGCCTTCTAGAAAAAAGAATGACCTCAGTTTCGTCGATGTTCGATTTCAGCTTCCAACCTTTATGGTGTTTATAGTGTTTATAGTGTTGATAGTATTTATAAATGGGGAAGGCAGTTGAACCTAATACACTACCTTTGCCGGACTCCAGAGTGATAAATCCTCATTAAGGAGTTATTAGAAAAAAAAAAGATGAGCAACTTAAAAAAATCGTATTACATAAATACAATTGTAATGCATTAATCAAATACGCGAGATAATGATATTGGAACATTTTATATAAAATCACATCGCGCCGAGTCGCGTCAAACGGCTTTTCGATATCAGTTAATAATAATCTATCGGAGGCTATCGCCGGGCAACCAAATGCAAAATGATTTAGTTCTAAAAGCAAATTGTTCATTTATAAAAATTTTGTCTTCTAATAAAAAATCGATTAAGTATATAAAAAAAAGGTGTTTACAATGCGTAAAGGAATTTTCTACTCTTACCATTTCTGTTGTCTGACGCCTAACTAAAAAAATTCCGCACCTTAATCCGCAACTATGATCGTGCATTCTTCGAATGTCGTTCTTTGACGGCATTTCGTTTTGAGTTCCGTCAGAACTTACTGCGCCGACTACTACGCATTTCTGCTCCGTTTTATTTATTATTTTCGATTTTATGAACCACGCCGAAAACAATGTCACGGAATTCCAATATTCGTAGGCTGTGCTGTATTTTTCTTTCTTCTGTCCGTACGTTACACCACCGATGTTGTTCTTCTTCACATAAATGCCTAAACTTTTTCCCGAAATTTGTTTCTATCATTTATTTCCTCGCTTTTTATTTTCATTTCCAATAAACCTTATTTTTTAAGCTTCGGATTTTCTTCAAAGTGTTCGAATATGATCCTAGTAGTTTGTCTATGTGACTCCGTTCTTTTTAGGTTAAAATCTAATTTTTCCCATCGTGTCAGATATCTTTTTAATGTTATCATAATACGTTTCTCTGTTGCTTTTTAACACGCGTTGTCCATCTTTAATGTTCGATCCCATAATTTTCTTCATGATTTTTCGTTCATTCTTCTCTAAGAGTTCGATGTATTTCCTCATGTTCATATTCAGACATTCTTCAGCGTATAGACATTGTGGTTTAATTTCGGTATTTCGTTTTAATCATTTACGGTTGTATGGGTATATTTTTACCGAGAAATGGTCGAGGTTTATTTAAATCTGAAGTAATCCTGCTCCACCGAAAATAAAAAAATAAACGAAAGAAACGTTCGATTTAAATAAAATCCATCTTATTTTTTTTACTGTACGTTCATTTCGTAACAAACGGAAAATTTCAAAAAGTACATTTAATCCTTACGGAAATAAAATTGAAAATGACAATTAAGCCTGTATCAGTCTATCACCGGATTATTTCGACTAGAACAGTGCACATCCGTATATACGCACACATAAAGCAGATTATGTACACATATGTACGCATCCCTGTGCACTTGCACATACATTGATGCACAGGAGCATGCTGAAATGCACATATACAACAGGCACCCTCAAAATACCAAAAAAAATTACATTTACTTATCTCGTCAAGCTTTCGCTTGTCGACAGGTATTATCATTATGAATAATATTATATATATATATATATATATATATATATATATATATATATATATATATATATATATATATATTACTACTACATTTTTGAAAAGGTTTTGTTTAACTATCTTTATGATAATGTAAAGCACTATATTTCTAAATATAGTTCAATTAAACAACGTTCTATCGAAATAGTTGTGAACGACTTGGTTTGTAAGCTTTCTCACATATTGCAGTAATTTCTTTCGATTTATCGAAAAAGCTTTTGACAGATTATAGATATTGTAAAACTTCTTCATATTCTTAAATTTGACTGCTCACTGTCAAACCGGCTTTTTAATATAATGCGTAGTTATTTCATTAACAGAAAAGCGGTTTTTCATATTTTTATAAATTCCAATACGAGATTGATGTTAAAGTGGAGTTCCTCAGGATTCTGTCATTGTTTCCATAATCTAATACCAAACTCTTATCATAAGGTGACGATATTGTAATGTTTATTTATAATAATCATCCTAAAATATTAGAATATTTTTCAAACCGCTATTTTAATACTTTTTTGGAGAATATATAGAATCTCAAAATTGGGGGGGGATAAAAGAAAACCGTTTACGATTAACCTGAAGCGTAATAATAGTCATTTAATGCGGTGTACCCGCTTTAATAATTTTGGAATTATTATTGACGGTAAATTTATACTAATAAACGAGCAGTTAATTCAGTTAACACTTTTAATAAGCTTTATAACATGAAAAATAATTATATAGCTATTAACAAGCTCTAATATTGTTTAAAAGTTGAATCGTATCACCTTTATTGTTGTACTGTTTATTGTAATTTAACGTTTTTTATAAACAAACTGGAGCAAAATTACCATTTTTACATTGTGAAACTCATTAAAGATTACTGTACATAATGATGTATTTCCAGTAAGAGCGGGGCAATTTTACCTTTGCGTTTAGTACTTAAGAGTTACATTATTAAATGTAAAAATAAGAAATAATATTGTTTTAACTTACGCAACTTTTTTTCTTTTTATCAGCTATTAATTAATATAAAAGTTTTTTTTCAAAACGCAGTTTTAATAAATATATTTATAGTATGATGCGGTAACCTTTATAATGGTCAATGACAGAATTTAAATCATAAATCTAATTTTAATGAAAGAGCGAAATGCAATTTTTATATTCCTAATTTTTATATCACGCAATTATTTTAAGTACTCACGGTAAAATTAATTTATCTATTACTAATATCTGTCAATTTTGTGGAATGCAGGATACAGTGTAACTCATATTTTCAGAATCCGTATAGTAAATTTTTTCGAAATCAACGATTCTTTAAAAACGTTAGACACTAAAGCAGACTTTCAGAATTTTTTCTTTTTTTTTTTTGGTACTGCTACTATGGCCAGAAGCACCCGAAAGTAAATATGGGATGTTAGATGAGATTGATCATATTTATAGTTTGAAGAAACTGAAGTGTTTCTTCCACAGCAATTGGATCATCAGATAAAACTGTTTTGAATGAATCACAACTGAAGTTTTGGGGATGGTATGCGCAATATTGAGAGCAGTCAAAAAATAAGTGTCGGAGTGTTAAGGGCGTCCGGACGCAATGATCGCACAAAGGTGGATTTGTTTTATTTAAAATATGACGATGAGTCAGTGCATTGTCGGGACAGTACTACTTGTTCTTTTTTGCTATGCACAGAATCTTCCAAGGAAGAGGAGAGGAGCGAATAGATCTAAGATGATTTGTTGAGGGAATTGCATTCCACAGATCACAAAATAATTTATTTGTTATATATTTGATCGGGCCGATTGCATCTGTTTCGCATATAGGGATTAAAGGATAAGGTTGAATTCGAGCTGTCTCTTTAGATGCTTTATCAGCTAAATCATTGAATGTAAAACCTGTATGACTTGAAATCCATATTAGAGTTATTTTCAGAGTAGGATGTTGGTATAAGAGATTTGAGATTTTTATAGGAATAGGATGAAATTTGGAAGAATTAATGTTGAAACACGTAATGGAAGAGAATGAATCGGAACATATTAGAAGATCTTTGTGGTTTTCAGTGACAACAGTAGATATTGCAAGGTAGATTGCGTATAATTCAGCGGAAAATACCGAGTTTTGTGAAGGTAAGCTGTAAAAGGACAATGATTTGCAGAATTAACTGCGGTTTTATGCAATTTTGGCGTGTAAAGTATTTGTAATTTTTAATGTCTCCAAAAGATTTCAAATTTTTATCCCGTTATAATGTCTTTCAGAATTAATTGCGATCTTTTGTAATTAAAGTTATTATTTTATTTTCAATAACTTTTTTTCCTTGATTACTAACGTGTTACCTGATGTTAATAATATTTCTTAAACATTTTTTTTTTTTTTAAAAAAAGTAATTGTTAAACTTTTTATATAAAACTCTGAAAACTTCCATTTAGAGTTTTATCTGTATCATTTTAAACTCTTTTTATTCTTTTTAATTTTTAAGGTTAACTAATGTTTATTCGATTTTTTTTCTATCTTCGTCTAATCTAGAACTGACATGTCTAACCCATCATCTACCAGATGTAATGAATGTGGGAAAAAAATAAATATTTTTTAGAAGGAGTCGGTCCAACGACAGAACTCCCAAGTTATGAATGATGGCAGCCCGAAAGCATCATATGAAGTCGGTAATACGTTTTCTCTTCAGCCTTGTAATCGCCGATTGAACTTGTAAACTTATTGCCAGCGGATTTTCGCGAGTTTCGAATCTCGCCAGGTAATCGCGAACAGCTCGTTGGATTACTTGTTCCACATATTGTATCTGAAGATCTTTATGCAATATGTAGTTAGTGACACACCATGGAGCATATCCTTCGTAGTATCTTATTCTGGTACCGCTGTATTTTTTGAACGTTACTGTTAGAGGAACATCCCCATAGTTCGCAGTCATATAGCCAGTTTGGTTTAAGTATCGCATTGTATAATAAAAGTTCATTTTTAATATCTAGTTGCGATGTGGGTTCCAATAACCATTTTTTTTTTTTTTTTTTTTTTTTTTTAATGGGGATGCCTTTACAGCTTACCCAACGTGGAGCCGTAATAATCACTAACTCATATTCTTATGAACTCGGACAACTTCTCGAGAAAAGTCGCTATGTCCGGGAACAAATCTAGATTCTCAACATGCAGAAGGGACATTACATTATAAGGAGGACCACCACGAGATGCGTACAGTAATTTGAGATACAGTTCAGAACGTAATGCTGTTAATGAAGGACATTCGAAGAACACGTGATCAGGGTTGCAGACTACACGACCAGCATATAGAGGACAATACGGATTATCTCTAAGCTGCATAACGAACAGGCGGTCCGGCAACAAGCAATGCCCAAAAATCTGCTGATAAGCACAATTCCTCTCCGCTTGATGTTTTTGAAAACGTAGAACCACGGGAACCTAGGGAGAGACGGCTGCAGCTGATAATACGCAGTAAGAGGAGACCGCTGTATGCACTCCATATATGTCTGTTTCCAGAGTTTTTTATGATCAGACTGTGTAAAATGAATGACGTCACGAGAAGAAACTGAAGAGAATAAAACACCACTAGAAGAACCCCTTTTAGCTATTGCATCTGCCATTTCATTGTCGGGGACTCCTCGATGTCCCGGTACCCACAGGAATGACACAAATATACTGAGGTTTTCCAGCTGATTAAGTTTCAACATGATGGCTGAAATCAATGAATCTGACACCTTCCCTTTGCATATGCCTTTAAAATACTTTATGAGTCGGTAACAACGAGATAATTACATGGAAGATTCGCATCAATTAAGGACAACAAAGATTTTGCTGTCTCGATATTTAATTCAATCCTTTTCGCCGTTATATGTGACGACCATGTTAAAGATTGATCAAGATGGTTTTATAGGTATGTAATTTAACTTTTTCTTTTAATTAAAATTTTTTTTAAACATGTATACATATTTCCTTAATTATTTTCTCGTATTAGTTCCCCCTCCCGAATACTGAGGAAATTCGAACTTGTTTCGAGGAGGATACTACAACTATTTTAACCGTTTAAAATTTTCAACTTTACCGATGGAACTTACCTAGCTATTTGTCGTTTTCGGTTCAGTGGGCACCATTCTATTTTCACGTCCTTCTTGCGTGCCAATTAACGTTGTCATATAGTTTTAAAACGTTCAAATCGGAAATTCCGCAAAATCTTGGGGCACGATTTTCTACGGTTTTCCCAAATATTGCGACAGTTTATGAATATTACGGCGTGACCGGTTAAAAGTATGTGTCAAGTTGGGAAGCTTTGTTAAGGAAGCAGTAGAAATAAGACAAGAGGCCTATATCGCTTTTGTAGATATAGAAGTAGGCTTTAGTTATGTATATTGGATTATACCATTCAACTCACTAAAGAAATAAGGCAGATACGTAGAAATTGATCAGTAATTATAGACGAACAAAAAGCAAAAAAAAAGGATAACGGTGTACGCCAAGGTTGTAATCTTTCGCTGATATTGTTTGACGGTTATATTGAGAAGACAACGGAATATTATTGAGATAAGAAGAACGGTGGAATAAAAGTGTAAATAGTAGAATATAGGATGCGTCAAGATTCGTTGACGATATAGCAATAAAGCGGAAACCGGGAAAGGACTGTAGGAATATTTGCACGCGCTAAATGAATCTCTACGACAGTTAAGCGTCAAAAAGATCAAAGTGACGTTGTGCGCAAAATGCGGCAAACCAAATATAAACATTCTTTCGAATAACCAGAGCATAAATCGTGTAACAAATGGTCGAAGAGAAGAATCGCTCTCGCGCCAAAAACACCTTCGCGAGAAAAACATTACTTATTATAAATAAAATCTATCAATTAATGTTAGAAAGCGGTTTATAATGAGTTTTATCCGGGGTGTGGCGTTATACGAAGCAGAAATTATTGACAATTTATAAAAAAAAAAAAATGACAAGTTTATTGAGTTTGAAATGCTATGTTGGCGACGGATATGTAAGATATGGCGTATGCTTAACACTAATAACGATAAAGTTTTTCGCAAAATAAGCGAACAACGTGAATTAACGTAAGAAGAAATGGAATGGTTGGACATTTGGTCGGACATTTAAAATGGGCGGCGATATTGTATTAATGGAAGAAATAATGGACGGAAAACGAAGTACAAGAAGAATACCTAGACTAGATATATGGATCAAATGAAAAAAAAATGAAGAAATGGAGAAAGTTATTCCACCGTAAAAGCACCCGTTTGCTACCGAAAATGGATCTAACATTGCCACACTAATCTACCAAGCATTAAGGTGTGGGAGAGAAGGAAGATATATATATATATATATATGAAGTAGCGATTTTTTTATATAAAAGAAAATATGACGTTGCTAGTAAGAATCAATAATTCTTAATAATTAAATAATTGTATAATTCATTACCTGAATCCGGTTTCATTGTGTATGTAATATATATATATATATATATATATATATATATAATGTATGCAAAAAAATCTGATTCTCTTAAGAAATTATATAATCCGATTATTACCAATTACTGATTTTTATTAATAATTTCATTGTTTCTTTTTTAACGAAAAAATCTCGAATAAGCAAATAAATTAAAGTCTGGTATTTTAAAAATCTATTTCACGAAACGGCTTTATTTCGGTATTGTATATTCTGAATTTTTTAATTGCGCGATATATTCTGGTACTGCATTGTTACGTTAAAAAAAAAAGGTTTAACCTATATACTTTAAAAATAATAATAATAATAATAATCATCATCATCTCGTTAAAATTCTTTTTCGTTGTTAACCGTGCCGTGTACTGCTACTAAGGCCAGGGGCACGGGAGGAATTTATATTAAAGAGTAGATTCTGGATAAATCTAGATTCGGATGTAGAAGAATGCTGTACAATATTTGGGAGAGAGTTTGGAAAGTTTGCGGTTGTACGTTCTGTTGAATATAGCGGACAAGTAATAAGCAAGTGAGGAATAGTTAAAGGAATATTGCGTGCAGTACATTTCGGTTGGTCACTATTAGTAAATAAGCGCTTGTGGGTAAGCAGTGTGTGGTCTGAGCGTACACGGCACAGGACTACTTCGTTTCTCCTGTTTACGTTTTGACATCGACTTTATCCAGTTGATGTTGTATTGCTGCAGATTCGAAAATCTTTCGTTTGCTCTGTCGGATAATTTAGATCGTATGGTGTGAAGGAAGTCCTTCATTGGAATTGGTATAGCTGGAATAGGCGATATTAGATACGGTGGTTTTGCGACTGCATCTGCACTGTCGTTAGATCGCACGTCGTTATGCCCTGGAATCCCCAGACGAGAATAATTTTTCCGGTAAACTGATGCGTTGGCTAAGATGGATTTTGTCAAAGGATGTTGGTGGTGTGAACTATTTTCAAGACTTCTAATGGAACTCGAGGAATCGGTGCAGATAACTACGTTCACAATAAATGGCGATTGTTCAAAACGAATTAATTTTGTTTTCCTGCCTTTTGCAGCACTTGTAATAACTAATTCTTTGTTCTTCAATTAGATAATTAAGAAATCTTCTATTCTATGTCCGTAATTCATAGACTTTATATATATATATATATAAATAAATAAATATTTTTTTATATATATATATATATATATATATATATATATATATATATATATATATATGTATATGTGTATATATATATATATATATATATATATATATATATATATAAATAAATAAATATACATAATTCAGCTACTCTTCTTCTAAAACGGAAACATTCGTCGCAGCTCCTTTATTTTCGGTCGCTCCTTTCTTTTAGGAAGTACGAAATCAGATATAACGTAAATTAACTCGGGTCGGTCCGGAGCTTTTACTACTTCGTTCACCTGCCCGCATCTGTTAGCGGTATAGTTTATTATTTCATAATTTCCAAATGCAGCCTTCTAGCTATTCTCATTGGCTCGGTCGTAACCTTTTTTCGGTTTAAATATTTTATTTCTATCGAGCCGACTAGCGGATCGTTGAAATTTAGTCTTATTTCTCATTCCCAATTTCGTGTCTTAGTCGGCTATCACTCGCGGAGCGATGTATAATTTACAATTTACGACGGTAGTTCTAAATGAATGACGTGTTATCGCGCTAGTTGGCTGTCAGAATTAATTGGGGAAATTAATATCTCGTTTTAATTCGATAGGATGACGTATTTTTCAAAATTGAACATACGAAGTAGAAATATATTTTATAATTATTCGTGCGAGAATTTTAAGGTATTTTAAAAGTTTTTGGCAAAAATTTTAAGTAAAAAATTATTTTTCACACCGTTGGGGTTGATGTAAATCGCGTCAGTATAGTAAATAATTTGAGCCGTTATCGCGATTTGAAGGATTTAGCTCGTAAGGAAATTAAATATGGGACGACTATACCTCAGTATGATTAAATTTTAATATTTTGAAAAAATAAAAATAAAACTGAAAACTTATTTTTTTTTTTGGCTCAGCTTGAGCCATTTGACCTGTTTAAACCTTTATCTAGTTAATGTATTATAAATCAAAATACCATTACAAAAATTTGTATAAACTGATTGTAACAGAAGACAATGGGTTAGAAACAATTAATTCGATATTAGAGAACAGTTCATTCCTGAGGTTTAAAAATTTCGGACAAACCTAAATTTGATGTTAGTCATTAACACGATACGCGTCACATGTTCCATCAGAAATTACGCTTCATTTGTTAATCTCTCGAAACGTGCTGCTATAATTGAAACCATGACTTACTGGAAACCGTGTGTATCAATGGGAAGTATTTTTTTCTCTTTATTCCGACTTTCGGCGATGTAATACTGTTGAAAATCTATTAGTAAAAATTATTTAATCTTTAATAACATATCAGTCCGATTCCATAAAAAAGTGTTGTTACTTTATTATTAATTGTATCGACCTATAAAACACTTTTCGTTTTTTTTTCTTTTTAATTATTATTTGTACTAAATGAGTTATTGATGTTAAATTAGTATTTTTAAATTAATATCTCAACTTCTTTTTTAAATTAATTATTTCTAAATTTGGTATTCTAATGTACAAATAATTTTAAGTTGGATAATTCAGTTTCCTTTCCTTATATAAATAGGA
The DNA here is from genome assembly GCA_032883995.1 of Coronaproctus castanopsis. Lineage (NCBI taxonomy): Eukaryota > Metazoa > Arthropoda > Insecta > Hemiptera > Monophlebidae > Coronaproctus > Coronaproctus castanopsis. Next base: position 150,056,738 of record CM065053.1, on the reverse strand, counting down.
AACTGTTATTGATTATTTCATTAAATATATTTCGTAGGTTTAGTCTTATATACAATCCCTAAATACTTCGGTACGTCGTTTTATGAATATTCAAAAAGTTTTTTTATTACATCCTACTAGTCCATTTTAAATATGTTTATTTTCAATTATGTCGACAATATTAATAATATAAAACAAAACCAAAAAAATCAGTTACGAGAAAAACAGAGTTTTTGCAGATTGAATCGGCACACTCGAAGGCGTATGAGGGACGATCAACTAGAATATAGAAAATTAAGGGGGATTGTGTTACAGCCGGAACACACTGGAGCTAAAATTCATTAGATACGCATGAGTGAGACGCGTATGGCCCATGAGCAATCCGGTGATGACCACATCACTTTGCATTTTGGAAGTGAAGTTATCCAAGGATCGATCGATGTTTGATCTGCCGCAGTTTGTTGGTTTGTGACGTCAGCTGACACTTCTTCCGCCATGATGTAATATCTCGTCCATCTTCGTCATGTATTTTCTAAAGGCGTGTGGTAGAGAACAAATCGAATTTTGTTTTAGTTCCGGAGATTTGCGTCCTCTACCGACAGTATTTCAATTTGAGTACAGAACCTTGTGGAACTCCACAACTAGCTTTCCTTGAGCTACTTGCATCTCCAATGCTGAGGTGAGCAACCCTATCTTGAAAATAACTTACTAGCACATTAATTAAGTATGGATTGAATTTGTAATTTTTAATTATATCAAAAATTGCAGAAGATATTAGGGAAATAATTAAATTAAATAAATTATTAAAGTGAAATTTTTATATAAGTCAAGTCTTAACTGGTCACTTCGGTACGTATGTGGAGCGTTTTAAAATTACATTCCGCGCATTTTCGCGATACAGTTTATCATTTTTTGTTACTATTGACGCGTGTTCAAAATATAAGTTAAATATTTATATTTTTGATTATGAATTAATTTTATTAATGATGGAAACAATGTTAACTATGTTAATTGTCCTACGAGAAAGCGTATCGAGAATAATATAATTTAATCTAAGTTTATTATTGTACTCCACGAATACCGTGACTAAGCAAAATTGGCATTGCAGTCGTGGTGTAACAAATCAATAATAACTACTGTTTACTTTTGTATTTATTCTTTGAAAATCACTTATATTCCACACTGTTCGAATTGGCAATTTATTGGATTTATTTTTCATTTCAAATAAATCTCGAATGTAATTAATTTTTTTTGTCTTTTCTAGTCAGCCAAGTCTAATTTCGACGATTATAATAGTTTCTAGAGAATATAAGATAGTGAAAAAAGAAAAGACAATTGTTAGCACTTTCTATAGACTTCCGTATAATAAAAAAGTAGTAATGGATCTGTTCCCTCTGGGATTTCATTTACATACTTACCAACGTATATTCATATACAGACTATATATATATATACACCTTTGATACTTCATTCAAAGACAGTTCTTTATAACATAATTGTTTTCTTGTTCCCTTATATATATATATATATATATATATATATATATATATATATATATATATATATATGTGTGTGTGTGTGTGTGTGTGTGTGTGGTGTTCTGTAGACGTAGCACCATGTTGTTTACCTATTCAAAATTAAAAAAAAAAAAAAGAATGAAAAAACGACGCCCCAAAAAAATTGCAACAATTTTCAAATTCTTCCTATTGGCACTTTTCAGATTTCTTCTTCTTCATCAGCGAGGATTTTATGGTAGCCTGGCTTTTTTAGCTTTTTATTTTTTTATTTTTGCGTATCTGGAATATTTTTTAATCGTTCAAAGGATCCCCAGGCGTCTTTGATGTTGTTATTCAACTAAGAAACGCATCTACAAACAATGTGAGTTTGAACTTTGAAAAGTCATAACATAAAGGTGGAAAAAAATAATGAAACAAATGAAAAGTAGTTAATGCGAGGTTATTGTCTTCTTCGGACTTTTTCGAATGCATTCCGGTTCCATGAGCTTTACAAACACTAATACCCATAAACACTCGTACGAAATTACAATGGCGTGTTCGACGTATGTAAAAGAAAAATAATTCATTTCGGACGGTTTCTTAAAGCTTGAGCTTTTGGCTACGATATAATTTTCAGTTTACATTTGCACATACGCACACATGATATTATATATGTATACACGCACACACACACACACACATACGCATATATATATATATTAACTGCGCCTTTTTTGTTTTAATATTATTATCGTTACTTCGTGAAATGTCGAGAAAATACCGAGTTTTACCTAAGCCGGTACTTTGAATCAAAGCTAGATGGTGAAAATTGTCCGTCCTTAATTTCCGTATTCGTTAAAAGCTCATTCGTTCGACACGTCCACATTTTTTTTATTGATATTTGCCTTTCTTATACTCCTCTTCCGGAAACGTTGCAATATCGTTCGGTGTGTGATCTTAAGATTGCTAAATTTCAAAAATACTCCTCTACATTTTATTGTTATTATTTATTTCCGGAATTTAATTAAGGGCGTATCTTCGAATTGTCAAATTAATAAGTCGCGATAAAAAACGAAGTAACATCTTTAAATAATAGTCAAAGATATTACATACAATAACATCTGCACCGTGCTACGTGTCAAACTACACGTTGCATACGGACTTGAAGGTTTCGTTTTGTGGAGGATTTCGGCGGTACAAAAGCTTCTTCGACAAAATGCTATTTAAACGTTAATCCATTAGTGTATAAAACGTCTACGTTGGATTTACCAACTAAATTCAACAGATGACCAAAAAGGAGGAAATGGTGCTGCGACGCACTTTCAATCACTTGAACGATAATTTACATACCTCTAGGCTAGTTATTAAACAAACGAACAAAAAAAGACTATTATTTTATTAACGACGAAAAATGTAGTTAAAATCACTGAATTTATATATAAAAAAACTACGAAGCTTTTTATCAAGTGGACGCAACAAAATATATTGAAATATAAAAATATATTACGATTTATAACAAATTGGAAAGGGAAAAAATAAAACGTAAAAAATACTTTTAAGTACAATATTATAAAAATATAGCGAAGCGCAAACCGTAGAGCTGAACTTTGAGCTTTCTCATCTTTTCTTAATCAGTTTCAGAAATTCTTTGTTCGCTTCCACGCTTAGATTGTTCACGTAGTTCATACGTGGTCTTGTGCTTAATAATTTGATCATTTTACTAAGTTTATCGCTAAACCGATTTACTCTGATTATATGGTACACGAAATTTTTTTGTTACCTGATTGACGTGAAATGTTTCAATTTTAAAAAAATACATTGAAAATTGTCTACAGTTTACCTAGGTAACACAGTACAATAAACACTCTTTTAAAATTTACAATTATGTATCAAAATTTTATAATGTATGACTGAAAGGATTAACCGTATTTTTATCGGCTGAATCGTTTGATGTTGTGCTAGATTCGCCCCGCAATACGTCTATCTTCACTAAATATCTAATTCAGCCACGCTTGAATGTAATTAAAAATGAATTAATAAGACTCTAATTAGGTGTCCATACCTTTTAAAATATAAAAAGTCAACAACAACGTATATTTCAACATGATTTACAGTGAGTAGTCACAGACCAAAAATTTTAAATAATAATTACGTAACGCCCAGGATGGCTTGCCGTACATCAGAAATAATACAAAGACCCGTAATAAATAAAATAAGTAATTATACTTATAATGACAGCAAAAAATAATTGAAAAAAAAACTGTACAGCAAAAAACAAAAAGTTAAGATAGTAATAATAAAACAAAAGAAAAAACACGTTAGACGTTAAATAAATAAAGAAGGAATATTAATTCCTAAAATAATCGCCATATAACGTTACAACAAGTTAAGCCTCCTATGTTTATATTTACTATACATAAATTGGAGTTAATCGTAATTACACCTATGGTAGAAATTAAACTATTATCGTGGACTAGTCATCGCAGAACTTACGCGTTAAATTTAAGATATGGCCCTTAATATAAGGCATGTTTAAAGCATGCATGTCGACGATTTTGTGGTATCTAGGGACATTTAACACACATCTGAGACACCTATTTTAAAATACTTGTAACTTTTTAAAGTTTGTATTTGAAATAAAACTCGAAAGCTGGACAACAATACGTCATTATGGGACGTATAAGTGTTTTATACAGAATTAATGTATTATTTACATTAAGAAATGATTTTCTGTTGATTAGTGGATATATTGCAAATATACTCCTGCTAGCTTTCGAGGTAATATGATTGACATGTTCAGAAAAATTTAGTCTGTTATCCAAGACTACCCCGAGGTATCGAACATGTTTTGACCAACTCACAATGGTAGAGTTAACCTTAACTTCAACAGGTAGTGTGGGACGCCTGCGGGTGAAAAATATAGCCTCCATTTTATCACAATTAATATCAACTTGCCATTTTTTATAATAACGCAAGACACGATTTATTCCTGACTGTAATTTAGTAATTGCTTTAGGTATATAGAGTACGGTCAAGATTAATAGGCCAATATTCTTCCGAACAGCCTGATGCATCCTGCAATATTAATTGTTCTTAACATGTTCTTCCCGTTTTCCCTCAACCCCTCCTTCCATAATATGTATCATTTGCGTTAAAATCTACGTCTGTGATAAATCGATTGCCAAATTGTTGTAACAATTGAATACAACCTTTTGTGTGCGATTTTGAAATTTACTTGTTGGAAAGTAGGCAGTCAAATTAAGCTCGTAATTATTGCCAAATACAGTTACGATAGTGTGAGCTTTAGAAACACCTTGATCAGAGTGCTTGTTGTCATTTCGGATAATTGTTCCAGAATTGCTCGCCAGCCATAACCATCGGTATTATGCTGCAATTACGACATTTGATTTAGTGGCTGTACGATTTTGGATGGAAAAAAATAGTATCAGTAGTAGTAGTGGTATTAGAATATTATTTTATTTCGTCTTTCGAAAACATCCACATTAATAATTAATAATTAATAATTAATAATTAATAATTATTTTTTTATTAATCCGATAACTCGAAAAACAAATTTTCAAAAGAAACTTCGATTTAGAAAATTAGGAAAGCGTTTATTTAAGGACAAAAAGATAATGAACAATCATTCAACTATAGTAATCAACGTACCGACGACGAGTCGAAATATTAATTAACTGATTAATTAATCAAACGTAGTGGATTATTTTAGCCGATGAAAATATTTTCCTTCTACCTTACCGAGTACACTTTCTTATGTTTTTTTATTTGTCTTTGCTTTATTATAATTTTGATAATACATCTCTCTAGCTTTGTCCAGTAGCCGATAAGAACAGATGTCTTGATGTCGACTTTAAAAGAAAATAATAAAAAAGTAAACTTATCGACGAGAGAAAAAGACGGACTAAATTATATTTTCTCTTTTAATTAGCTACAAAATCTGGCTCGTAGTTCCTTCGATATTTTTTTTCTTTTTTCTTTTTTTTAAGAGATTGCTTATAAGGCTATTACTCGAATTATCAATTACTTAGAGATAATTACAGAGATCAGCATTTATATAAAGTTGGTGAGAAGGTGGAGATTGTTTACATCCGGGATATTTGTTTTCAGCTGATTGCAACCATATTGAGTATATTTATGGCAGATTACAATAATATGATAGACCGTTAATGGTAAACAGAAAACTTTACATATTGGCGGTGGTTGGACACTCAGTAGATACGAGCGCGTACTCAGCGTATGACCAATATATATTCTGTTGACAGCAGATTTTACCAATTTTCGGAGGCAAAATTGTTAAATCCATCTTTATATTTCCAAATATACTTGGCCGAATATGGAGGAACAGATTCCACGCGTCTAGAATTTTCTGGCTATAATATTTTGCGTTATCTTCTCCTAGCGTTAACGGTAATTAAAATTACGGGCCTTGTGCCGCACGATGTACCTCATTGTGGTTTATTATCCCTCGATGACTTGGAAACTAGACGAAAATGATACCGGTGTTACGTTCACTTAATTCGAGACTGTGTCGTATTTGGTCCACCATTGCCACAGTGGTATTTTTCGCTTCAATGCACTGTAATGCCAAAGCTGAGTCAGTCAGTATCACATACCGGCCAGCAGGAAAATCTGCGATTCGTAGCCAACACTGGAGCAAGGCTATCACCTTAACCGCTGGGACTGATGGCATGATCGGTAGATTGAAAGAATGAAACCTGCTTCCCGTTGAGAAGGCACCTCCAACATATTGTGATATTTTAGATGCGTCGATGAAGCAAACGACTGCGTTTGACTGCTGTTGCAAGACAATCAAAAGCTTCCGATGGAATTTTCATATTCGGTTACACTTTAACGTCTGTTGAAAACAGGTTCTAACAGATACTCGGACTAAATTGGCTACAAGGCGGTATCATTGCAGGTACTCTACACAAGGTGCTGTGTAGCCTGTTTAATGGGCTTTGAATATGAAGCTATAGTGGCTGTTTTTGTAGGTGAATGCGATTTGGATGCTGCTGATGACTATTGCTTACTTAATAGCAAGAATTTTCCTTCGGTAGCAGAGAGGCGGAATACCACTGAGATACTGAAGGCTAGCTGTTGGTGAGGTTGGGAATGCCTTCAGCGTAAAGTATTTTGTATCATATTCCAGTATATTTAATAGCCGTTTGCTGGCAGATGAATATATAAATGAACCATAATCCAGTCTTGAGCTGATAAGGGCATTGTAAATCCAAAATAAGGTTGAACTTCTTGGGCCAAAAGTCTTATTACTCATCATTTTTATTATATTTAGTAGTGGCTGACACTTTTATCTAAGTGCAATTATGTGATTACGCCAAGTCATGTTGGAATCTAAATGTAACGCAAGAAATTTATAATTCATTGTACATTGTAAGATCGAATTACTGATGCTTAGATTTAATATGAATTGGCTTCGTTTTTTTTGTGAACACCATGTACTTAGTTGTTTAAAGGGAAAATTCTAAAGCAGTAGTTCTGCTCCACTCCTGTAAATTATTTATGCACTTCTGTAACAGATTTTGAGCGTAAAGAACGTCGTCTGTTGGTAAAGTTATGTTGACATCGTCAGCAAATAGTCCCGTTGAAATTGGCGATGGATTATAATCTACAATCGTAATGAAACAGTACACACTTAATACACTGCCTTGCGACATCCCGGTTTCTATATCTTGGGAATGTTTATTTCCTACTCGGACTTTCATCGTACGGTTTGAAAGGAAGTTTCTAGTAAATTAAACTAATCGACCTTTCAAGCCCATCTTCAGGAGCAACTGAATTACTTTGTATCGCCATGTTGTATCATATACTTTCTGTATATCGAAAAATATCGATATAGGATAATGTTTCTCCCGGAATACCTTGAATATTTTCTGTTGCTTATACTGTTGCGTGAGTAAACTCCCATATTTCCAGAAACCTGTCTGAATTTCAGGGATAAATTCATTTCTTTCTAAATACCACAATAAACGACGTGCCACAAGTTTTTTCCTTCAACTTACCTGTAGCGCAGGTAAGAGAAATCGGTCTATATGATGATGGATCGGTACGCTCTTTCTTAGGTTTCAAAATAGGAATAATAACTGCTTTGCTTCACAGTCGAGGGGAGCAGTTTTCTGCCGAGATTTTATTAAAAATATTTAGCACACGTTTTTCATATCCAGAGTCAGATTTTTCACAAATGGGCAAATTCCATCTGGTCCTGGGACAGAATTTTTAACTATTCTATTCATTGTTTCATTTAGCTCCTTTTCCGCGAAAAGTAAATTGAAGTCTTCTCGATTGTCTGACTCTCGATTAGTAATTATTTCTGCTCCTCTTTTGTTTAAAAGAGAGAAAATATTTGTTACAATTTTTGTTTGATGAGATATTTGCTACCTCTTCTGCAACTTGCGTGAGGCCTGTAAATTCTTTCAATGATATAGTGGGTGGCGGTCTGTTGCTTCTGTTTAAAATACTGATTGTTTGCCAAATCTGTGGGATGTCAGAGTTTGAATTCGTATCGGAAATGAATTCCTCCCAGCTGTTCCGACGTGCTCTACGAAAGTTAGCTAAATTTGTGTTCTGTCTTGTAGCTCGAAGTTTCTTCAAAGCATCGTTTCGGGTTTGGATAGCCACTTTTATTTCACGACATCACCAGGGGACATTGCGCATATAAATGGGAACATCTTTGAAATAGATTTCTCTGCCGCTTCAATTATATGGTTGTTAAAATTATTAACCGCTGTATCGATGTTAGTGAGATTGGAATAGCTCACGATACTTATCCCAATTAGCTTTTCCTATTATCCAACGCTGTGGTTTATTAATTATGTTTTTCCTGTTTATATTATTCATTTGTAAGCAAATTGCATAGCGATCACTGTGACATAAATGAAGATGGGTGTTGACCATTGAATGTTTTTGTGTGTGTTTGTGAACGCGATTTACCTATATGTTGTTAGAATCGATCTTTTTGTTTTACAAGCGAAAATTCGTTATTTACGTACAGGTCCTGTTTATAGTCATCATGGCCGATGGCCGTCTTCCGGGGGCGTTAGTCGAATTTTTGGATTTTTGCGCGCACGGTTCGAAGGAATCGTTTTTCGAAAATATTAAAAAATAATTTACATGGGCCGTTTCGAAGAATCAATCTGTTTCGATTCTATTTTCTGATAAACGGCCGGCAGAAAAAATTGTTTTAACAGGTACTTTCATCGTCTTTTTCCGGATTTTCAGCTACATTACGTCGATATCCCGTTAACTGTTCTCTCTTCGTATAGTCTTTTGGAAAATAATCGTTTGAAATCCTCCCTACCACTGTCGTAAGCTACCTCATTAGCGAACCCACCCCATCGTTTATTCATTCCATTTTCCTCGGTTTTCCATTTTCCTCCGGTTTTCCATTTTCCTCCGGTTGTTTTGCCGGATTATTATTATTATATTCGATTTCCTGTTTTCGCAGTTGGATACCGAAGGAAATTTACTCTGAAACGGAACGAAACGAAGTGTAATAATAACTAAGGGTTACATGTTTGTGTTTTTTTTTGCGCGTTTGTTTTTATTTAATAATTATAAAAACATCTCGCCAAAGAAGGAAAATAGTGTTTTTTTTTTTAATTCCATTTTCTTTTTTAAAATGGCGATAACGACTTGATTAATAGACGGGAAACGATATTTTATTCGGTAAAAGGATAAAATAAAGCAAAGCCGAATAATTCGGAGGAATATATTGCGTCTTATAACGCGGGGAATTTTTTGCCATTAACCCAAAGGAAATATCGTTATTTAACTTAAATCGAACGTAACTAATTTTCATACCGTTCCCTATATGAAATCATTATTATTTATTATTATCATCATCATCATTGTTATTATTATTATTATTATTAATAATAATTTTGAATTAATTTTATGTAATTTCGAAGCAAATTAAAATCCTACTATCACTTGCGATCGTTCTAAGCGTTGTTTAATAGTAAAAAATTATAATATAGATATATTTTAATTCGATTAACAGTTAAAATACATTCTATAGTGCGATCCGGTAAAGAGTTTTTTGAATAACTCAAAAACTACTCCATTAACATTTTTGGATGAAATTTCATTTAAGAATAGGAAAATATCGTTCAGATGACCGTCATTTTAACGATGTATTCATTCAATCTTTACCTGATTCGAATACTTTTTCGAGCATAGGTCGATGAATTTTCAAACTTCTTCATGCATTTCCTCCAAACTATTTAATGCCGCTCTTCAAGAAATAATGTAAAGTTGGAATCCGGATAGTGTACGATAGATTAACGCACCTAAGGTTAAGGTATGCTGATGACGCAGTACTCTTGGGTGCAAACGGCCATGGAATAGGAAAAATGATGAATCAAGTGCGAGAAATATGTGAGAAGAGCGGTCTTAAAATAAATGCGGAAAAAACGAAAGTTATGTATAATAAATATGCGGAGATGAATGAATGAATAAAAATAAATAATGTAACAATCGAAACAGTGGACGCATTTATATATTTGGGCAATAATATAGTGGCTAATAACGATATTAAAAATGAAGTAAAAAGGCGCATACAATTGACGCGGGCCGCTTCTGGTAAATTAAAGAAGGTATTAGAAGAAAAGAAAATATCTACGAGTTTAAAAAGTAAGCCGTTTAATCAATGCGTCATGCCAGTAATGATATACGCCACGGAAACATGGAGCATAACTAAAGGCACCTTAGAACGAATAAATAAATCACAAAGAGCAATTGAGCGGAAAATGTTGGTAATAACTTTACAAGACAAGGTAAAAATATCTGTTATAAGGAGGAGAACTAAAGTTAAAAGACGCTGCCCGAGAAATCTTAAAAAGCAAATGGAGATTGGCAGGACACATAGCCAGATCAGATGATAACAGATGGACGGCCAGATCGACTAAATAGCACCCAATGAATAAAAGAAGAAGGGGTCGACTACGTACACGGTGGGAAGATGATATTAAAAAGATAGACAAGGACTGGTTGATCAAAGCATCAGATAGCAATATATGGAAACAAAAGGAAGAGGCTCTGCAGTGGATTAAAAACGTCTCGTAAAGAAGAAGGTATATGCATAATTTAGGCGGTAAAATATATAACATGACATCGTTATAATAAGAAGGAATCAAAAAGAATTAGAATCTCTGCTGAACGAACGTCAAACTGAGTCCAGAAAATAGGATTAAGAATAAATAAATAGAAAACGAAGGTTATGACTAGAGTGCGGATTTCTCGGCATTTGCCGAATCATTTTGCTGCACGCTACAGAAGATCTGATCACAGACAAATTCGAATTGGAGTTCGCTGATTCTACAACTGAAATTTTATTTTGCCGAAAAGTGCCGAAAAACAAAATAAATGCCGAAAACAGAATAAATGCCGAAAATGATGATTAATACTATTTTAAACATTTTCCACATATTAAAAAAAAATCCATTAATGATTTTTTTTTAATTTCGATTTTTAATCGTGTAGAAGTCGAAAAGTTTGTAAGGTCGTTCTATGTCATATTTTCTGTCTGTGACTAATATGATAAATAGTGTGTGAATCGCCATTTTACTTTAATCGTTTACTTTTACTTTTCATTTCTGTTTTCTATGTTGTTACTAGTTTTGTTAGCTGTTTTGGTTTTGTTCGCTGATTCTACAACTGAAATTTTATTTTGCCGAAAAGTGCCGAAAAACAAAATAAATGCCGAAAACAGAATAAATGCCGAAAATGATGATTAATACTATTTTAAACATTTTCCACATATTAAAAAAAAATCCATTAATGATTTTTTTTTAATTTCGATTTTTAATCGTGTAGAAGTCGAAAAGTTTGTAAGGTCGTTCTATGTCATATTTTCTGTCTGTGACTAATATGATAAATAGTGTGTGAATCGCCATTTTACTTTAATCGTTTACTTTTACTTTTCATTTCTGTTTTCTATGTTGTTACTAGTTTTGTTAGCTGTTTTGGTTTTCTCTAAATAAAGGTGTGTTGTGTTTATAATTAACATTCGATTTGTTTTTTTTCAATTCGTTAGATATTTTAATTTTTGTTTACTTTATTTCCTAATATTTATAATTTGTTCTCAAAATGCCAAAATCGACCTCTGCCAAAAGTGTTTTATTAAAAAGATGGATTCAGATAAGAAGAATGCTGTGGTAGCTAAAAATACCGGATATATAGATTTAAAGAAAATAAGTAATTTTTTAGTTGAAGGGGAAGGAGAAATAAATACATTTAGTCCTACTGAAATTAGCGCATACAAATACGCGCCAATTACGACGGCAGATGTGGAAAGAAGCTTTTCCCATCTGAAAAATATTTTAAGTGATAAACGTCACCAATTTGGCGAATTAAATTTTGAAAAACATTTAATTATTTCATATAACGCCAAATTATTTAAGTAATAGTGTAATAATTGTATATGTACAGTTAATTAATCCGAAATTTCATGTACTGTAGTGTTTAAGTGTAATATTTTTCTATATATATAGTATTTAATAAATCCGTGATTTCGTATACTGTAGTGTTTTATTATCTTTACTTCGGTTTTCAATGCTCATATAAAAATTGTATGTGAAATATAAGCCTTTTTTTATGAATGCCTGAAAATGCCGAAAATGACTTTTTAAACCCCGAAAAAAAAATTTTTAGTGCCGATAAATCCGCACTCTAGTTAATGACTAATAACACGGATGGTATGTCATTGAAGATAAATGTGGAGCACATCGAACAGGTAAGTAGGTATATTTATTTAGGACACAAAGGAGAAAATATGCAGATAGGGATACGAAGGAGAATATCTCTCGCATGGGTTGCATTTGGGAAGCTATCCAACATATTTCGGAACAAAGATATACCGAATAGTGATGGGAAACTTTATATTCAATAACGTGAAGCTTCACAAATGGAATAATTATGAAAATCAGGAAAACACAAACAGCTCACGAAAGGATAATATTGAACGTTAAGTTAAAAGACAGAAAAACCATTACTTGGATCAGGGAGCGCACAAAATTGGCCGACGCGGTGGAGCGAATATCAAAATTAAAATGGACATGGGCTGGGCACGTGGCGCGTAGACATGTCGGCAGGTGGATAAAACATATCCTGCAATGGTCCCCATTACATTCAAGAAGGAAAATGAGCAGACGAACAAAACGGCGGCGAGACGACATTGCCAAACATGAGATCAATTGGATCCGAGTGGCACAAAACCGGAATCGTTGGAAACGTCTGGCACATGCCTCGATATAGGCATAATGTGATATATATATATATATATATATATATATATATATATATATAAAATGAGAGAGAGGGAGAGAGAGACTTCTCGCTTTGGGAGTCAATTTAATTGGGGGGGGGGTTACTCTACTAACCCGACCAGCGCGTGCAGAGCATTAGGTAAGCATTGCAATGCGCATTAAACTCATTTTTCACATTATATCATTCAAAAATGTTTTATCTAATCTAACATACACTCGAGCTAGTAAAATAAAGTATATACACAGCCCGTAAGGCGTAAACTTTATAAGCGGTATAATTCTTACTACGCCTAATAGAACTTATCAGTTTATTAACCGCCTCTTCCTTTATTTTCATATCTGTTCACAACGCACACAAATGATCGTTTACACAGAAGCATGTACATGTACATATGCCAAATATGCGGCTGAAAATTATTTTGGTTTTTCTAAAACAATCTTGTCACATTATCGTATTAAATACTATATAGATATTAGCCGTAATCTGTACACTATAGTGAAAATTTTGTCGATTTTGTAATTCGAGATTTGAGATGTACAGGTTAATATTAGGCAGGTTATATATATGTTTAATTTTATGTTAACACTAGCCTAATGTAACCGCAACGATATCGTATTACGTTTTGCAATATGAAACTCTTGTTGTACAGTTCGTTTGATCATTTAACCATAATTTTGCTTATATTTCCATCTAAAAATCTTTTATACAATTGGGATGAACGAAATTTCAATGCTGTCAATGTGTATCTACATACATACACTATTAGATATTATCGGTTGAGGTAAATCGTTAATATGCATTATTAGATTGTAGGTAGATATTTGTATATTTGTGAGGGGCTTGCGTGTGTGTGTGAATGAATGCAGTTGAGTAATACACGCTATGGCTAACGTTTATTCACGAGCGGAACAAGTAGCTACAATTTAGTTGCAATTAGTTTAGTTGTTAGATTTGCAGAGTTTGGTTAACGTTCGCGTATGATAAATTGCTATTTTTTATTTATTTATTTATTTATTTATTAAAGTTAACATGTGTGTGTGTGTTTAATTTTTTTTCAATATGTTATAGAAGACAAACATTGAAATATTACTATTATCTATTTCTATATTCGTGTAAATATTTCAATTGTTATAGAAACATTTCAAATTCTTACTCTATCTGTCATATAAGTTTGAAATAAATGGAATTCAAATATCGTCTAATACCGTAAGTGAATTTTTATTAATTTTGTTTAATTAACGCAGACTAAATGAATTATATTATAATTGATAACATTTTTTGTGTGTCGAAAATGTTTAAAGTAATAATAAAAAATAATAATTACGGAATTCTATGTTTGCCTGACTCATTTTTGTTTAAAATTTCTGTTTGTTGTGCTTTACTCCTGTCCACATTGATATGTGTACTATATTAACTAAGGTTCTTTCAGATGTGTATTGGTGACCTGATTGTTCACATTTAATTGCTATTTTATTCCTTATTACAAACATTGTTATGTGTTTTATATATATATATATATATATATATATATATATATATATATATATATATATATATATATAATCGGCTGCTTTGAAATATTTCACTCTCGTATATTACAATTGTTCGAAGTACTTGTGCCCAGTGTTGCCAGATGCTGCGAAGTAAAACGTGGTAGTTGATCTTACAAAAAAAAAAAAAAAAAAAAAAACGGTCGAACACCATATTTCTGTAATTGTATAACCCAAAATATATTGTTTATCTACTTGATAACAAATTATCAAATACTTCCTTGTAAATGTAGAATAAAAAGTCTACAATGTGCCTTCTGTCGCGCTAACTAGACATCGAAAGTGAGCCCCAATAGAAAAACATCATCTTTGTTCATTTTTCTTTTTTTTTTTACCACATGCCGGTTGACGCTTAAACTGTTCAACTTTGACGTTAACTCATCACTTTTCTGTAATTCTGTACCCCTCGCTGCAATTAATACACTAACGTGTGAATGGTATTTTAATAATTATAAATGGCGGTTGATAAAATAAGAATTAGTGGAAAGTATAAATAATCGAAATATATATATATAAAATTAAAACGGAATTAGTAAATAACTTAAATATTGGGTTGAAGCGGTAGATTAATGATTTATTGCAGTAGAAACTAGATCTAACGTAAAACTGACAATACTGATTCTGTTTTCAATGAAATATTTAATTTCTCGTCCTAATCGGTGTAAATTATTATAATAATTATTGATATTGCTGTTGTTGCTTGAGGAAGTAATTCGTGTCGTTCGTTTATTTGAATAGGAAGGCAATTATTTCGGTTTATTATTGAGGAAAATTTTTTAGCTTGTTTTTTAGGTTCGTCGTCGAAACGGATTTCTGAAGTAAACGAAACAGATCCCTGGAAATGGTTCCGATTTGTTTGAAAATGCCGCTGGAATCGACACACAGAAACATACACACACACGTCCATGTATATAAAATGTCGCAAGGACGCTATATATAGATGAAGTAAATGCGCTTAGAGAAAAGCTTCATTATTATTCGACTGCAAAGCTCTTCCTTTTATTGTAAAGATAGACCTTGCCTCCTTCTATTTTAATATCTTGAGACTTTCTTACGGAAAATTTATTTACTCCACACGTTGTATCCTTCCTACGTTGGTGCAAATAGAACGTGCGTGTGTGTGTGTGTGTAAATGTTGACAATCCAGTTTTAATTACACGTATTACGAATTTTACTATTTCGTTTCTTCTCGTGCGAACAAACTTACACTTTTTACTTAACTTCCGAATAAAATTGTCGCTTCTCGAAGACTGCGATTTGTTAAAGGAAACGGATTTTAAAAGTAAACATTTAACTTCGGGATATTGTGTCTTTTTCGTGTCTTTTAAATTTCTGAAAGTTTATTCCGGTTAACGCTTATTAAAAACATTTAATAAGGTATATAGGGTGAAGGAGATGTCGAAACCGGTGCGCAGACCAAATAAAGAGATGAATGTTTTTTTTTTGTCCTCCGAGTATCTTCGAAGATTGTATATTAAATGAGATAATAGATCGCTACATTCGGAAATGATCAATATAAATATGTATATATATATATATTGTAATATATTAATGTTCCTTGTCGCGGAGCTATTTTATAATATTAAATAATAGTATAAATTATTAGTCTTCCACGTCGATTTGCCTTCTTTACTTTAATCCAACGATTGCGAAGTACTTAGATCCCGTCGTGTAGTTGCTCCTTTATAATATACGAGGCAGAGATCTCGTCTGGTGGAGACACTTTTAATATCTATACTATAGTACACACTGATATAAATTTTTTATTTTTTGTAGTCTTAACCAGTATTTATTTTATAATTTTTCTACGATTACATCTTTACAAAGAATGGTCTGTTGTTTAATTTATCTTAAACATACATATATATATAGATAGATAGATAGATGGATTCAGCAGTTGGCAGCATACATTCTAGTTCGTGATTTAGAAAATATTGTTCATATGAGTATACCGTTTTTGTGATATTTTTCTCGTTACTGCGAGATAAATTCAACGTGGATTTTTTCTAACAAAATTCATCAGTTAAATTTTACTAATCTTTACATCGATAGTCGTGTGTTTAATAAAAGTTGTCTCGTTTGTATACAAGTCGTGCGACAATAGTTTGAATGGTTCATTTTGCAAATTAAAAATGCTTTTATAGCAATACGCAATTAAAGCATAAATACCTCGTTACGTAAGCGAGTTACCAATTATCTAGTTTTTTATTTACTTCTCTTTTGATCACGTAAACGTTTATTAATCAATCAATCATCTCCGTTGGGGATATCGTGACCATTATTTTCTGTCATTTAAAACACAAATCTGCGCCATAGATCTCTGTTTTGCGCACAATGAACGGTTTGAAGGAAGCTTCGACGACCCATTTTCAGTCCATTTCATGGGATTCCTTCTATGATACCTTGTATAGCTGTTTCCATCGTTCCTGCTCTGATATTGTGGCCAAAATATTTCAGCATCCTTTTGCGAACAACTGTTGATAATCTGTTCTGTATGTCTACTTCCGACAGAATAGAGTCATTTGTTATTTTCTCGGTCCATGAAAGTCGTTGTAGCCGCCTCCAGCACCACATTTCCAACGCATCTATTTTCTTCACATCCGATTTACGGATTGTCCATGTTTCCGAAACGTATAAAAATACCGAGAACACGAGAGCCTGTACTAAACGCATCTTTAACGTTTTGCTTACGCAGAGTCAGACCAGATTTTCTTCAATCGTTCAATCGCGCTGCCTGTTATTTGTGCTATTTGACGAATTTCAGTTTCACTTTCATCAGCATTTACTATTATAGGTCCCAGATATGTGAACTTGTCTACAACTTCGAAGCCGTCTATTTTACGAATTTCTGGCGTGTTTTTCCTGGGCCGATTTGTTATCATGATCTTTGTATTTTTAATTTGTTTATTATCAAGCCGTCCAGGAGTACTACAATTTCTCTCCGCGGAAGCGATTAGCAATATATCAACCACTTCTATTTTGTGTAATATTATATTGGGATGCGATGGCCTCGCCTCTACAAACGCTACAAAGTTCAATTTTTCGTCAATTAAATAGTACAAACTGCCACGTTGAAACTTAACGGGATGCGAGAACTCTGTAAATTGCAACTGTAAAATTTTATTGTAGAACGCAAAAAGATAAATCTATGAAGGAAATACAAGATCACGTGGTGTGAGTGATTTACTAAATAACGAACTCGTATGGAAGCTATTTATGCCGGAGCGGTTGTGTACAACTCTCTACCCAGACTGCTAAGAATAGATTAATTAAATTACAAACGACGAAGAAGAAAACTTTTGATGGAATTGTTGATGTCTATAGGAAATGTAGATTATCCTTAGATAAGTGTGTGATAGTTCCTCTTTTCATAAATATATCAACTAATTGTACTAGCTTCCACATAAGGTTTCATCACGGTACATGTATGTGCATGAAAGTGTAATTTAATTAGTACGTATAGTCATAAAATAGCCTGTTTATCTAGTTTACTTTATCGTACTGTAATATCAATTATCTTTGGCATGCATAGATAAATATAACGTGATATTTGTTCGTGGCTTTCAATTAACGCGAGTTAGTATTGGTCTGTGTGTGTATGTCAGTCCTTCGTTGCCCTCTTCAGCTTACTTTCGTGTGTCGGCAAATTGTTTGAACGGGTGTTGGTGGCTCGCCTAAAGCGAGAGTTAAGCGCGTTCTTGGCTGTCGCCTACTCAGTTTGGCTATACTCGGGGTGTCTGTTCGGAGTCTACGATTATGTCTTTGTTGAACTGGGTGCAGTCGTGGCAAACGTAGTGGAAGTCTTCCTCGATATCGTGACCGTATGAGCTGGATGAAACTTCTCGGTGAGTTACACGCAGCGAAATCTTCAGTTATATTTAATAGAAATACTGGAAGACTACTTCCTGCTGCGGTCCTTAAGGCCTCTACTACATCAGGGTCGCTAATGTTGAACTAGTTGACCTAGTACGAAGCGCACAAAGGCCGGCTCTTATCGCAATGACCTGAACATACCGTACGGTTGCTTTGATTGCTCTACCTGGTGTACTCCCTTTAGAGCTAGAAGTATATTATCGTGCTGTTATGTTCGCATTAAGGTATAACGCAAGGGTTACCTGGCAGAGAGAATTATTCTGCTTACATGATTATGATTCATCGGTAAGTATGGGTATAACTGTCGATGACAGGGAAAGGATAAAGGCTCGAGTTCATATAAAGTTAGCAGCTTGGTTTGCGTGTCTATATTAAGTAAGCTTACCAATTCTGTTACTGAAGACGCCTTTACAAAAGGCTGCAAAACAAGCAGGTCCCTGCGTAATCAAGTTTATGGCGTCGCTCTCGCGAGATGGCAAGAGTCTTGGATGGAATATGACGGTGCTGTCAAGACTCTACTGCCGAGTGTAATTGACCGGGAAAAATACGAATTTCGGAACACGCCAAGGTCCGTTTGCACGTTTCTCTTTCAGGGATACGCCACGACAGTGTCTTATGGACCTGAAGCGTGTACGATCAGTCACTTATTGAACGCACGAGCAGATATGTCTGAAGGTACTTGTCGCCGAGCAAGTTCGACCGGGGAAATTGCTTTCGTCCCGTATCACCAAATTGCTGGCGTGCTGGCAGAGAGCTGGACACCTGGCGGCCGAGATCTACTGCGCTTCCTTTATAGAATAGCACTCGAAAGTGATGAAGTTTGCACTGGCCGCAAATTCATCACTCGATATAATATTTATTGAGGGCAGTGGCTCTTAGCGAAAGTTTCAATGAATGATACTTGTCGTTAATTACCAGCTCGGTTTCGGACCCGAGACGATGGTAGGTGATTAGTTTGGACAGTTGACAGCTCCGCAACTCCTCAATTGCGCCACCAGATCATCTGGCTAAAAAGCTGTTTAGGTCTTTGATATAAACATAAAGGGGCGAAGTTGTGGTACGCCGGCTCGGGGAAGGCTGAGGGCCTTGCAAAAGTGAAATAAATTCACCGTGTATGTGTATGGTAACGAATGTTTGCGTATGGTTTACTTATAAAGGGAAATTACTTTATGTTAACGTTAGATCATGCTGTTTCAGTTTTATTTTTTATATCTGTTTTTTTGAAAGCCTGTTGTTCGTGCACTCTTGCGCATTTAAAGGCATTTATATTTGATGTTTATTACGGTGATTGTAACATAATGCGCATAATAAAGTTTGATTTGATTTAATTTAATTTAATTATTACTACTATTATTGAAAAAAATATGGACGTATAAACGATCATACACGCACATATATCATACATTTGCACATATACAAAACGATATTCGAATGACATCTGTGTTACTTAAGAGGATTTCGTCTTTGGTTTTTGTCTTGTTGCAATTTTCAGCATAACATAATACAATGCGCTATATACCTTCCCCTACACGTTTTTCATGGTTTTCAATGCATTCTTCCAAAATATGGGCGAAATGATGGGTTGGCGATTGTCGGGGGTCATCGCATTTTCTTCGGAGCCATACTTGCGCGGATACAGGAGTCGAACTGTATCAATCCTTCAGTTACTTTCGATAGGAATCTATAAATTCGGTACATGAAGTAATTTAAAACTACGGTTAAACTTATTTCTCGATGGGTATTTCCCGTTTTATCTTGTTGACCAGTTGATCTTTTATTACGATAATTTCGGTCGCATTGTAACACGTATCGCTAACTAAACGATTATTAATTTAGTAATCCGGATTTCGAAAAATTAACCGACTATCGATTGAAATTGAGGAGAAACCGTTTTTTTTTTTTTTTTTTTAAACGTTCAATTTCGTTAACTCTTATAACGGCTCTTCATTCGAATCTCGTTCGAAGATATAGAGACTAACATATTTTTAATCGTCGACCACATAACAGTTTTCGAATTTAAACGCAGTTTCTCGGAGCGTTTATTTATATTTATAGCGATTTCGTATATTTTATCGTAATGGGCTAGAATAGTAAGTAAAAATGAATTAAGGTGAAATCAGCAAAGTAAGGGTGGAAACGATAAATAAATTTTTAGGAAAAGCCAAAAGGAACGCAACCGTCGTCATCTTGCTTCGTGTATATCGCCTTAACCGGAGGATACAAGGTAGTAATAAGGACGCGGACCTATTATAATACGAGGCAAAAAAGGAGTTTTTATAGGGGATTGCAAACGATTATTCTTCTAATTTATAGATATCATTTCCTTCGAACGAGTTTGCCGAAAATATTCAACATGGCCGTTGTTTGCCAGAGGCATAGCCGAGGAGGACGAGACCTTATGGCTTTGGCCGCTGACAACAAACAGCATCGTCGCTGTCCTCGTCATCATCACTATCGGTAGCTGGTAGAATTTTTTCATACGACGCCTTACCACGACGTTGTTTATATTCTTTTCGTCGAATTACCTTTTTCCGGACTTCCATTTCCAGCGAAGGTTTTCTTCTTCTTCTTCGTCGTCGGCGTCTTCGCGTATTTATGTCGCTGCTCTGGAATACTGCCGTCGTTGCTGCCTACGTAATTACCGAATAAAAACCCAAGACGGTATAAAATAATCGTAATAATAATAATAATAATAATAATAATAATAAAACGATAGCCGGGAATTATGAATGTCTGCATTTTATAACGGCCAAAATTTCAGTTACGTCCGCATCCTGTAAACTATATCGCTGCTCACGTTCTTTTCTCCGTCTATTTCGTTGATTATTATTATTAATTCTTTTTTTTTTTTTTCAATCATTTACCGAAAAGATGACCTTAATAAAAATAATTTTAAAATGTATTTAAAAATGAATAGTTCGACGACCAGTTTTATTTAACGGCCTTTATTTGATATTTCAACATATTATAACCTATTTAACTTGGGTTTCATATATGTCGCTGGATGAGATGATTCACATATATGCTAAAACTATTGTCTTATTACTAATTCCTTTTTTTCGCATATATCAACTTGTTCGTACGTTGCCAGGCAAATTAACGGTCATAGTGTCTTCTGTACAGCGTGTGAACTTTCAATATATATCTTCATAATAAGAGGCATTCGGTTGGCATTAAATGTTTCAATTCTAGAATTATTTATATAATAGTTAAAAATTATCTAATAGCAGTAATATACATCAAATGTATTTTCACCTACTCCAGTCATTTTTGTAATTATTTCATACAACAAAATGCATACTTTAAATTGATAATCCATGGCTCAAAGGGTTAGAACCTTTACCTCTCTCTCTTTATATATATATATATATATATATATATATATATATATATATATATAAAATGAACAGCATCATCATTGTCCTATTGTTAGTTGTCGAACGACATGACTAACCATTATACGTATTTTTCTACGTACAAACTACTATTCAAAGCACTAGTTATATACGACTCAGATGCGCATGTTACGATTTTATACGGAGTGGGGTACCACTGCCTTCTCCCTGATAATTAAGAATTATGTAATGATGAAAAATTTTCCGTGTTGGTTTCGAACCATCGACCGTCGAGTTGACAGTTAAGCACTCTAGCAACTACACCGCCGCGACAGATTTTTATATCTATATATATAAGAACGAGACCATGTCTCGAATTTTATGACGGTGAAAATAATTACAATACCAAAAAAAAACGAACTCAGATAGATGTGAAGACTTAACATTAAACATAATAAGTCATGTATCAAAGATATTGATCAAAATACTGCATAGAAAAATAGTAAAAATAAAGCAGAAGTTCCGTTGGGAGAGCTATTCTAGCAGAAAATCGAAATCCACCGGGGGATACATTACAAGTAATAGGAGATCTATTCGGGAAATAAAGAATTAATATAAATAAATAAAATTAAAAAAAAAATTATTGCTCTGTGACGAGAGTGAGTCGAAAGAAAATAAGCATAGACACATTGACGGTATACTAAAATATCAGAAGTTAAATGAATTTCATTACTTGAATAGGGAAGAATCAGCGGAGTCGGGAGATGCGGGAAGGAGATTAAAAACCGGATTAATCGGACAAAGGGAGTATTTTACGATTAGAAAAATATATTAACAAATAAAGGTATAAGCATAAATGTGAAGAAAAAATTTCTAACCTTATTTTTTGGAATATGGCACACTGCACGGATAATATGAACGATTAGCAAAATGGAAAAACAATCACTAGAAGCATTGGAAATGCGGTAAAAATGATGGACAGATAAACTAATGAACAAGTTCGAAAGAAAATTCGAGAAGAACGAACATTATGGAAAAGAATAATAAAACGAAGGGTGAATATGATTAGGCATATTCTAAGACTCGACAGTCTACGAAAGCTAATTATGGAAAGAATAATGGATGAAAACGAGGAAAGGACTAGAAAACAATATATGCATATATGCTACAGCTAGTAGAAGACACTACCGGATATGCGGTCACGAAGAGGAAACCACCAAATCGTCAATTGTGAGTAAAATTATCAAACCCGTTTTAGAACTGATGATTATATGATATATATATAGATTACGAAGACCTCGGGCGTGCATAACGATGGCTGGACTTCGATATTTTTAGTTGATTTTTTGGGATCCTAGTATAATATTTAATTATTTTTTCTTTCTCTCTCTCTTTTTTTTTTAAATATTCTCTCGCATTTTTATCTCTCTTTGTCTCTCGTAAATACGTCCTATACTGCTATTTGTCTATATTCTATCCTTTTAAATCTGCTGGCC
Source organism: Coronaproctus castanopsis (assembly GCA_032883995.1). Taxonomy (NCBI): domain Eukaryota; kingdom Metazoa; phylum Arthropoda; class Insecta; order Hemiptera; family Monophlebidae; genus Coronaproctus; species Coronaproctus castanopsis. The sequence goes on along the minus strand of CM065053.1, from coordinate 150,033,705 downwards.
GAGGAAATAATCACGATACTCGTATTATGTAAATCAGATATCGTTTATTGTAACGTGAAACATGTATACGTAAAGAAACCAATTTAATTTACCGATAATACGCGAAAAACATCGATTCATTTTTTATAGCGACAATAATTACAAGCAAAATCAATTTAATTTTTGTACAGCCAGAGCCATAATAATTGCGCAAATCAAATAATCGAGTTGTTTCTAATTATGCGCGACTGAATTAATGTTTACATCGAAAAGAATGTTTTACTTCTACCAGACTTAGTATGATTATTATTAATAATCATTAATCGCCCTGCTATGAAATAGAAGTCTGTCTTATGTCTATGTGAAATTCCAGAAGCTCTAGTCCTTTTACAGTGTGCACGTGACTTTTATATATTTTATATATCATGTTATAGCACGAATATATAGCTAAAGAATTGTAGTAAAAGTTGAGTTATTCATCTTCCTTTCTTTTACTTCATTTACACTGCCACTTTTAATATATTTTTCTCTTGTTATCTCGCATTCTACTTTATTCTTTCTTCCTTATTTATCTTAACGCTTAGGCTTATTATTATTATTATTAAGTCTTTTTGTGACTTTGTATATATACATATATATATATATATATATAAAAAAGAGACTATCTTGCAGCCTATGAATATGTATAGAACAAAGTTTACATTGGCAGCAGTACTACTTTGCGCCTTGTTGTTTTGACAGCAAAAAATGTTAAATTTTCAGAATGGAAAAACCGAACAAAAATATATAATGCTGCACGTTAGTTGGCGCGTAACTTTTATCCCTGAAAATCCGGGGTATGAGTGGGAAAGGAGCAAAACAGAAAATGGCGAATGATGACGAACGGAATAAAATGTAGAAATATAGCGAGAAGAAATGATCGTACGCAATAGAAACGACCGACGATATGGAAAACTAAATAGGAAAGTCCGGTAGAGTATTATTCGCGTTTGATATCCACTGACGAAATGCATTCCAGTCTATGAACAGGACCTCTGGCGTCATCTTGTTCCACATTATTACATTATTGCACTATCTCATTGTTATTCTTATTACTACAACTACTCCTACTATTATTATTATTATTATTATTATTATTATTTCTACATTTATTTATATTATTATGATAGTCTTTAAAGTTTTCAACTTTCGCAACTTATTATTGCCATCTTTTTTTTTTTTGAAACTCTATTCTTATCGTTGTCATCATTATCATCCGCGTGGGTGCTGGCATTTAGCGACAATCAATCATTTAATGTAAACATTAAGTGGAATTAGCCTATTTATCGTAAATTTTCAGGAAGTTTTTGTCGCGGTTTATTTTCAAACTACTATATATACGCGAACTTTATAAATAACAAAAGTTATTCGTTAATGCCGTTAAACGTATTATTACCAACCGGACGATGGATACGGGAAAGAAAATACTCTATTTACGAAATTAGATTTATTTTAATTTTAAATTTTTTTTTCACATTTTTTTTTTTAAATGAAACCACAAAAGCCATATTAAAATGCGATCTGATCAGAAACATTTAGCATTGGTATTTTGTTTCTAATAAAATCATCTTCATAACGGAAGTTAATTTTCCTAGGCTAATTTATTCGTTTTAATCACCGAATATCGGTAATTAATTAACGCTTAAGTCAATCGTGATGCCGGGACCGGTGCAGTTTTTATTAGCGTAGTCAGCTGTTCATCATCTACTTTCTATTATTTTAATTAATTATTACAATTTTATAATTCTATAATTAAAATCTTGATTATTAGTTAATAGTTTGATGTTCATTTTTAACAAGTTTGATTTATTTCATAATTGAGTTTGTATTTCAGTTTTGGTATAAGTTTTTAACACTTTTTTTTTTTCTGTAATTATTAACATTTTATAATTAAGTTTCCGATTATTAGTAAGTAGTTTGTAAGATAATGTAAGAATTTGATTTCTGATTTTGTAATTAATTTTTATAAGTTTGATTTATTTTTTTCTAATTGAGTTTGTGTTTTTACCATTTTCTTATTTCTTATTTTTTTTTTTTAACATTTGTTTCATTTTTTTTAATCCTTATTTATGTTTATTTACTTCAGTTTAAGTTATAAGCATGAACTCTGCAAATTTTATATTAGATGGAACAAGAGACTATGTTATCTCATCTCTTCTTCCATCCCAATAAGTTAATTTAAGGGTGGAGCTCCATGCCGTCGTGCTGCGAGCTCCGTCATTATATTAAAAATCCCATTTGGTTTGTAGAGGGAGCGGGTTTTTAGTGGGTAAAAATCCCGCACACTGATTTTGCCCCCCCCCCTAATAAAAACAAAAACCAAAATATTTTTTATCATCAGTGTCTTTTGAAGATTTCCCCCACCCCATTTAAAAAATCACCGAATATCAGTTTATCATCCTTCAGCTTATTTATTTCCACTCTAATGTTTTCTAGCCATTATTTCGATCACTTCCAATTAGAACTGCGAAATCGCGACGGATAACTGAATTCTTTTCGTACCATCTAGCTCTTGTTATTTTTCTAATAATATTATTCCGCGTTCGTTGCATACTTTGTACGTTGCTCGGTTTAGCGCAAACACACAGTCGATATCCGCATTGGTTTAATAACTAATATATTTTAACATTTTTATAGCATATTGTCCATGTCAGATTTTCATCTAAGTACATGCCAAGATACTTAGATGTGTCAGTTGTTACCGTTTCTCCAATTATCATTATCGGTTGATAAGTTATTTTCCTGTTGGTAAAATTGATTTTACTTTTATTTAGCTCAATTCCCCGATCTCTAGCTCATTTTAAATCTCCATCTAGATGTTGCAACTGCCAGTATTATTATATCATCCGCAAAACACTGCTGATGTGATGTTTTCACCAATCGCGATATCCGTAGTTTAAAATAAATACAATATTGCCTTCATCGGCTACTCCAGCATTTATCGTCTGAATTTGTGAATAGCTACTGTTTTGTTTTATTCGGGTAAACCGTCTGTTAAATACGACCGCAAAATTTTACAATATTCTTCTGAATTTTTTTTTTTTTTTAATTTATTTACTACTACTTCGTTTCGGACTTTGTCGAAAGACTGTGAAACATCCGAAAAGATTGCGGTACATATTTTCTCTTTTCCAGTGATTTTTCTATTATATCGGTTATCCTGTATCGTTGATTAATCGTCGAATGCTTTTTTCTGAATCTAAATTGATGATCAGACAACAACTTTTCAATCATATTTTTCATTCGTTTAAGAAGTAGTTTTTCGAATAATTTTAAGACTAAGTTAATAGGTCTGTATGATTCGATTTCTGTTAGTTACTTCCCTGGCTTATCCACAATTGATAAGAAAAAGGCATGTAATAACGCAGCACCCGCTATCTATAGGAGATTACGAAAACGTATTGTCTAGTCGTGTACATGAGCAGTAGTAGCATTATAAGTTGCGGTAAACGAAAGTGATTTATATAGTAAATTTAAGCTTTTGAACCGTGGTACACTGTGACGCGTGTTACAAATTTCGTGGGTTGATAAAATTCCAAACGAAGAAGTGTTTAGCCGAGTACAAAAGGGAAAACGATCTAAGACATGATGGAGTATTGAAAGATTTTACAGAAGGAAAAATACCCACATGCAAGCCGAAAGGAAGATCAAGGCGGGCACTGATGGGCGCAATCAAGAAAGAAGCGAACATCAAGAGGTACACTTTGAACTGAACAGGCTAACAGCAAAATGGAACAAATGGTGGACTTGAATGAACTGATACACCGATTGAATGATATATATATATATATATATATATATATATATATATATATATATATATATATATATATATATATATATATATATATATATATATATATATATATATATATATATATATATAATGTATTTTGTTAATATCTTCAAATTTATTAACAAGCGACCGATGACGTTTCCTGAGCTAAAGTCCGTCGTGTTAGCCGTCAATTTATTGAACGTCGGTTGAATTGTTTATTATTGCGTTTTATTTATTTTTATTACTTAATTACTGAATTCGGTCATCGGAGCCAATTTATTGCATATTATATACCTAACTTTTATTTAATTTTCAGGATGTTATTTTCGTGGTTGCATTGAATGAATTTGATTTTTGCTGTATATATATATATATATATAATTAAATTATATATTCTCCTCGTTGTGGCAGGCAATTGGTTTATATTTTATTTAGATCTTCTACACAAATGTACGAATATTGAATTTTTTGTTTTTGTGCGTCTACCCGGAAACCTACCTATATATACTGTATTAATAATTTAAGAAGTATGAAATGGTGTGAATTTCAAAAAATATATAAACTTTTTGAATGAAAGATCATGTATGTATGTAAAGTCGTATTATCGGTGTGCGAACTTGGTAAATTAATTCGAGGATCCTCGTAAAATTCTTCTGTAGTTTATTTTACTCCGTATGAGAAATTTTTCTAAATCACTTACTTTATTACTTGTTGTAAGAAATTTCAGCTCTAACCTAAATACTGACAGTAATAAACGATGGAACGACTCTACGTGCATTTTCTATGAGATTGACTGATTAGTTTTACATCCTGTACGTGAGATGTTCTTTGCACTCGTCTCTAACAGAACATATCACATACAAGATTTCGGGTCATATCAAAATACTGACTGTACCATCAGCGATTGTTTATCGATCTGTTGTTTACTCGACGTGTTATGAATTTTTTCATATATATATGTAATACATATTTAAGTAACTATTCTTCGTTTTATTTCTGTTCCTATACACGGTTAAATAAGGATGAAGATATGTGTTTCTAGGTTTCTTAACAATGCCCATGATTAAGGCAAATTTCGTTAGCATAATGTGCGCTCTATTAACAGTCAGTGAAATATTATATATATATATATATATATATGCCGCCTTGCATAGTTGTTAGAGCGCGCTCAATTGTCAACCCGATAAAGTTTTGATCATTATGTAACTTTTAATTATCACGACTAAGGCGCTGGCAACTCACTCCGTATAACATCGTATATGTGTGTATACAATTAGTTACTTGAATGTTAGCTTGGAAAAATAATATGCCACGTATGGTCAGAACGTTTAGCAACAAACAATAGGGTGATGATGAATTATATACAATATGTATATATACATGTATCTTACTTTTTAAAGTTAAAACCGTTTGCATATAAATGTTTGTTTGCCCGTATTGTATATTACTTTTCAGATTCCATAGGCAAGTGAGTATATTAATCTGTCTGTTCTACTTTCACATTCGATACGCGATAATTAAATCCTTTATATCGTATCACTTCGGAGTAAACGCGTTATTGGTATCCTTATTGATAATATCTTGAATAATATTTTTAAGTTATGTCCTATTGTGATAATATGTAGAAAAGGTACTCAAATAGTGTTCTTCGTCCTCCGAGTATCGTCGTATCCATTACTTGGCCTAGACATCACAATGCTCTCGTTTGAGCAGTGTGGAACAACTGTTATATTGAGTGAACTTTGGGACGCTGCTTTTTGTGCTCTATTCGTTCAGTCTTGATCTCTTGCTATTAATATTTTCTTTGAGTATATAAAATGGTCTGTATTCTTGCACTCTGGTTAGGTGTCTATTTCAGCTTTCTTCTCCATATTACACCCCGGTGAACGTGTTCGCTATGTGACATTTTTTTTTAATATTCGCTCCATGTTTCCGTCTACTTATTCACATTTCAACATCTTCCAGTCATTTTCATTCGATGTTGCGTTTCCTGTACCGTATATTAACACCGAATGAATGTAGCTCATTCAAGTAGCTTCATTCTTATTTTCATCTTGATCATACAACGAGCTTATCATATTTTCGGAGATTTTTCTTGTATATCAGCGTCTGACATTTATTTCATTTCTATGTCTGCATTTAAAGTTATCTAAGCAATATATAATTTATAAAAATATTAAAAATAAAATGTAGGAAAGTACTTATAATTTAGATGTTCAATATTACAAAAAAAAAAAAAAAAAAAGGAAATAAATATAGCAATATATAAAAAATAAAAACGAAATCCACATTATTAACCAAAAACATTGATACAGAATATTTATAAATAACCTACGCAAAAACAGACACATTAATTAATATTTAAAGATTCATTCTACTTACAAATGCATAAATTAGCCAGTTTAACAAGTCTTATCGATAGAACAAAAACAATTTTAACAGATAATGATAAACTGAATCAAAAAAATGACGTAAAACAAATAGCAGTCGATAATAAATGTAAGCCTACGATTGTTGATAAAATATGGAAAGAATATCGCGATAAAAGTACATAAAAGGGTGAAAAGAATTATTTAGTTATAAACCAAACAAAATCGGTTTAATCATTATAAAAGGCTTTTTTATTGCAAAGTTTTACGTCATTTTCAAGCGTAAACAATAAATATTACATACGAATTACCGGAAATATTTATACATAACGACGAGTTAAAATTTGACACACATCTTTAGCCGGACGTAATTTCACTTTTAGATTTATTTACAATAAATTTTATTTATAAAACAGATTTTGAAAAATAATTCTTCATCAAAATTGATATATTCAAACCTGGTTTAGGTTCCGTTAAATGTTGAATATATCGGAGAGTAGTGATTTTATAAATTATAAACCAGACAAAATATAACACAGTTTAATCACTAAAAGCTTTGCAATAAAAAACTTTTAGCGATTAAACTGTGTTATATTTTGTTTCGTTTATAATTTATAAAATCACTACTCTCCAATATATTCAACATTCAAGAATTATTGTAAAAAGTTCTACATATAAAATGATAACAAATATGATCTATAGATTTAGCAACATGACGCATTAATCGAAATTAATTAGTACCGACGAAATAGAAAATAGAAATCTATTTTAATCAATTCTCAGGAGTGTATGTAAATTAAATTGTAATCAATGCGAACAAGAATATATACGAGAAACAGATAATTTGCAATAAAATTTAAAAGACATTTTTAAAATTTATATACCAATAATGATGAATGAAAAATCGTTATTCGGAAAAATTGTAACGAATTAAATCGCGAAATCGATATTCATCAAAATCATAAAATTTTACATACAAAAAGACATCGTGAAAAAAGTAAAAACTACCAGAAAAAAATGGAAATAATAAAAGAAAGAAATAAAAATAATTTATTAAATGATACATTTCGATGAATAATTACTTTTAAGAAGTATATTATAAATTTTATTAATTTTTACACTTAAAAGTTTTTATTTCGACTATTTCATTGTTTATGCATAAATTTTATAATGTCCGTTTTGTCATTTACTATCAGATTATTTTATAATGAAATTTGTTGTTTGCTATTTTTGTAATATTGTACATCTGAATTAAGTATTTTCTTATATAAATTGTATATAGCTATTTTTATATTTATTAATGACTTAATAGTCGAAAAGTTTTGCGGCCTTTTTATTTATTTATAGACAATTTAGCGATTTTAACGTCTTTTTTTTTTTTTTTTATTGTTAATGATTTAATGATTTTTTTAAAATCACTACGTTCCACACTGTTCGAATTCGTCGTATGATTTAGAATTTCCGCGCCTACCTTCATCGTGATAATCGAATATTGTACGAGATAGTTCAATTCAATTCAATAAAGTATATTTATGTTTTTATACATCAGCAAATAATGAGTAAATAAAAAATGCGCATACCGAGCAGCGTTAACGCTCTTACTACGCGTCTTAGGAAATAGTGTACAAAGAAATCTTAAAATTTATTTTATAATTATACAATAATTATACAGGGAAAAACATACAACGAAAAACCCTGCGTAGCCGAGAATAGAGAAATTAATTAATTATAGTTTGATCTTAATATTACATTAAAGATATGGGTAAAATTATACAAATTATATTAAGGTTAAACGAATAAAATAAGAGGATAGAAGAGAGAAATACTGATACAATAGAATGGAGACTTATTAATAACGACTTGAGTAGTTCGACAATCTGGTGCTAGAGAAGTGAATGTTTAATTCTTTTGTGTTTATATTTTTTATATTTTCTGGTCAGCGAGTCGCGAGTATAGTTTCCAATTCGCTGTACGATAGGGTAATGGCTAGTCAGGCATTTGATGTAGAACCTATCTGCTTGTTTCTCTACTAGCTCAGGAATAGTACGCTGATGCATGTCAGTTATCTTAGTACAGTAAGGGGCATTAAGTACAATATGCAGACATTTATTTTGAACAATTTGTAATTTATTTAAGGTGGAATTACTAACACCGGACTAAATTGGGCAAGAGTATAATAATATCGGCAGTATGTATGCTTTATATATTATTAGTTTGTTTTTAATACTAACTTTAGAGCGTTTTTTTGTAAAAAATGGGGAAAATTTTATATAATCGGGAGTGCGCTTTGTCCGTGATGTGTTTAATGTGTTTATGGAACGATAGTCGCTTGTCCATTGTAAGACCAAGATATGTTACACGAGGTTTCCACGGTAGTTGCCTGTTGCTTATTTCAATGTGGTGAGTTATTTGCGGCCTGCGTCTCGTAAATAGTATAGCTTCCGTTTTTTCGGTGTTGATTTTAATTCTCCACTTTGTGGTAATATTTGTATATTTTGTAATAACTTTTGGCGAGTCTGTTTGTTATGGTATCAATTCGATAGGAAGCTAAGTTTTATTCGACAGGCTGATATGTAATTGAATATGATCATGTCTATTAGCTATATGTAAGGTTAGTTGCGAGGGAGATTCCTTTACATTACGTGAGAGGAATTTTGATCGGTGCATTCTGTAATACCTGCAACTGAAAAAGAGTTTGTAAACAATCGTAAACCGTACACGGGTTTTCAATTTTAATTCATATATATATATATATGTTTTTTGTTTAATTTTCTTACAGGTTTGGCCAGAGAACAACATTCTACGCCTGCATTTACGACGACCGGCAAAACTGTTCGCATCGCTACTAAAGAAACCATCGTTTTGCCGTGCGAAGTCATTAATTTAGGTAAATCTTTTTTTTACGTTATTGTTACTATTATAATCATAATAATCCTTATTATTATCATCAATATTTATATTAAGCTGATATTGTTTTTTATCGTTTTCCTAAATGTGCTTTCTTTTTGCTCGTTTCATCGATGAATTTTTCTCTTTTCTGTTCACACAGTGTAAACCTCTACATCCCCTAAATAGATTGCCGCGCGGCGAGGCTGTTCATCTAACACTAATGGCCGTATAAAACTAACGATCGTCGCAGCTACGATAGCTGGTAATACGAACGATGTAGAATACAACAACTTGGGTTGGTAAGACCGCTGTCATTATACCAACAGCGGATGGGTGCGAAAAATTTCTCGACTGTGAAAAATGAGCGAACAGCGAACGCTATTTTTTTTTCTCTCTCTGTATTCCTATATTCGTTAATTTGGAAAGGATATCCTTGCGAATAATTTTCACTCGTAATTTTGTTTTTATTTTTACTGACGATGATAATGATGAAGATGATTATTTTTTAAATTAACCGAATCGTTCGAAATGAACCGAGTATAGAGAGTGTTCTTATATTTTTGAAATAAAACCGAGTATAACGAATAAAAAGAACACGTCGATTGCGATAGCTGAAGTAGAGCGTCGTTCAACAAGTGAACCTGAATGAGGAATATTTTTGCAAAAAAAAAAAAAGGAAAAATACAGAAAAATTATTTTATTACTTCCGTGTATATATATATATATATATATATATATATATATATATATATATATATATATATATATAATTTATTATTATGATTTTTTAAGTTGAACGCTGATAAAAGATATATATCTGTTGACGAAAAACAGTTGGTAGACGTAAAACCGACAAATATAAGAAATAGTTACTATATATATATATATATATATGCGCGTGTATATGTAAATATTAACCACTGTGGAAGTCAAATTAAAAAAAATTACTTTCTCGTGGCGTTTCTGTTTTCGTAGTCGATATTGATGACGCATCTTCGGAGTATCTCTTCCGAAGAATTACTAAAATTGTTGATAGCCCATTGAAATGTTGACACGTTCATGAAAAACGCAAATAAAAAAAAAAAGAAGTAATCACAATCCTCAATTTTTCTGAACAAGGCGCATTCGTCAATTATAAGTGTACGTAATCGTCGCGTAAAGTATCTCACCGAATACAAGCGAACGAGAAAGATTGAAGCGACTAACTCGATGAACATAACTGCAACATTCAAATCATTCGGACGTCTAAGTCTTTCTACTTGCTCGATTTCCATCTTAATGACGTGAACCGACCGCGGGTTAAATTGTGCATTGGTAAATATTTAACTTCCAGCAATAGTGACTCAATGCAGCCGACAAAAGCTATCAGCGCAAAGCGCACAGATTTCTTTAATTTCGTTCTTTAAAATCCTTCGCCACTGTTTGAATGCCGATAATCGTCTTATTATCAGCTTCTCAAACATTCGCGATTTTTTTCTACGTAAACTGTGTTCAAATTTTTTATTACGTAATATTTCGAAAACAATTAACGTAGGTGGATACGGAGACGTGCTAAGAGCTCAACATAATAACTGATATCGTTAGCGAATACATTTCAATATCCTGGTAGGAGACCAGTAGAAAGACCAAAGCAAAGATGGCACGATGTTATAAAGATGGATTTTAGATATGTCGGTACTTCTTCAGATCTAGCAAATAACCTAATCGGATGGAAACGATCTATTTGTATGGCAGACCTCGCGCCAACGTGTGAAAATGACGTTGAAGGAGAATAAGAAGATTTCGAAAACAATTACAGTTTTCACGAACAGTTTGAAAATTAAAACTATCATAATTTTCGAATCATAAATTAGCTTATACGAAAAGAAATCGCGAATGCGCGCATATTGAACATATTTAGCTTCGAAAAGAGTTTTGACGTTAATGCTAGTAATAAGATTGGTCGATATAGCGTTCCTCAGTGTTGTTGAGAACATATGTCGACAGAATGATTATTTTAGAACTTCCAGAAGGATTTCATACGTACCGGGATCCTTCTCTTAGAACTAACGTCAATTTCAGAGCAACTTCACGCGGTTGCTAGAATATTGTTCGCTGAATTGTTTCCGTCTGTAGGTTTAGAAAACGAGATTAAAATGAAACAAATATTTGCACCGCATATACGCGATAATATTTATATATTTATATATATATATATATATATATGTATAGGCTTTTAAGTGGTTCTTGCTGAATCTGTGTATTTTTACTTTAGGCTGATTCATTTCTTTTTCAAATTATTCGTTATTCCTCAACAATAGGGTGTCGTGAGCTTATAAAAAAAAAAGATATACGGGGAAAATGAAAAATAGTAATGTCCGTTAACCTATCCGGCGGATGGGTACGGTAAAATTAAAAAGGGAATTTTTAGCGGAATTTGATAAGAAATCCTCCGCAGCGTGCCCATAGACGTCTCTATTATTATATAACGTTCATCAAACGAGTAGGTCGTTTCATTCGGCCGGTTATACTCGTCTTTTCTCATGGGTACACTTCGTTAAATGGGAATGATGATCAGGTCGCTCTCATTCCGCTACTCACCCAACCCTTCAAAAAAAATAAAATAGAAAAACAAAGAAAAGATAATCTTCCACATTTCCACGTTAGGTGAAATAATACTACAAACGCATGAAGTTTGAAATATTACTGGTACGTGCGGTAATATATGCAATAAATTATTTATATATATACATATATATATATATATATATATATATATATATATATATATATATATGTAATATGTAAGTGTGTTTGGCTTTTTGTTTAAATCATAGTTTGTAACATGTCTAACAAGTGTGTAAGTTTGTAAATGCACGAACAATGATTAACATCGCATATATTATATTAGTTGTTTTCGCGCGATTATAGATACAGTCGGATAAAAATACTTATAATATCTTTTATTGCACCTCTTTATCGATTTAAAAAAAATAATAATAACCTATATTTCTCCAGTGACTTAACCCGTTAATTCGCTGATTTTTAATTTAGTTTAATACGTTTAAACTTTTTAAATTTGTTAGTTTTTATTAAATTACAAGATTTTTAAAAATAATACTATTCTTTTGTTTACTTTAAATTTTTGTATAATACCTTTAGTGATTCGATTATTCGTGAAGGTCACGGTCTCTGAAAGAAGTTTCCATCTGTGTCATTTACTCGGGCTTCGAATAGTTCGAACGCGATTAAGATTATATCAAGATCAAATCCTGATTGTTGGATCCTTCATTAAATGGTTGTTAAATGTTTAGCGAGTATACCACTGTATCCTCCATTTATTTGTCAGCCGAGCACGGTGCTTTCAGTTTCTTATCAGCTTATTTGTTGTTGGAATAGTTGTTAAATTATTTGTTGATTACGGATCTATCTTAGTTTCTGGAAAGCTTAACGGAGGCCAAGTACATAACTGATATTTTTTATCTTTTACTTCAGGTAAATGTTCTTTGAATCTAAGCGCATGAAGTTTTTTTTATATTCTTTATATCCCCTTATAGTTAGCAGGGTGATTTCAATGATAGCCCATTTAGCTGTTAGATTTTGATTTTTATTGTACGCTACTGATGCGTGTTGTTCGTCACATTTAACACAAACGAAAGATTTATTGTAGTATGTGTTCTAGTATGGCCAAATTAATGGTATCTAAAACACTTCAGAATGATATTCTTTTTATGCGAAGCTTGTATTTGTGCTGCCATATTGAATAATGTTCGGATATTATTTGCCTCGGTATTATTTTTTCTAAGTTCTAAATCTAGCACAAAAAATAATGGTAAAATTTCTTGTCAATAATTATTCCTAAATACTTTAATTCTGCAGTATATGGAATGCTGGAATCAGACAATAATTCCAGCCTTCTGACTTGGCTAACAAATGAGTAATCACCAAACACAGAAAATTGACACTTAGTAGGGGAAAACACTAGTCCCAACTCTGCAACCACACTCTCCAAGTATTTAGAAATACATGTAAGAAGTGGCAGAGATGAAGACCTCTCTGCTTTGAACACTAAACACAGATCATCAGCATATAGGAAACCAACTGACAGCAGACATTAACATTACAACAACATTTTTCAACACTGTGATGTACAGTGGAGTATAAAATGTTCCATAGAGTCGGTCCAAGGACCGACCCCTGAAGAACTCCGCATGTAGGAGTCCTTGTAGCAGCTGATGACCCAGAGCGATTCTTAAAATAATCTATAATAACATTTAAAATAAAAGGATTAATACTATTATTTTTAAGTATATCGACAATTGCAGACCAACAACAATTGTCGAAAGCTCCTTTTACATCATAAGAAATAACAGCAGCAGAGCAGCCATCAGAAATGTACTGCTCCACCGTTGAAACTACTGTATAAATTGCATGTTCAGCTGATAAACCTGAACGAAAACCAAACCGGTGGTGGTGCATTCTAACAGCAATTTCCTGCAGTAAAATCCCATTAATGACTTTTTCATAGACCTTCCCCATGCAATTAAGCAAGGAGATAGGTCTATATGCTGACAACTCTGTAGGATCTTTACCCGGCTTAGCAAGCAGCTTCAAACATGCTGACTTCCAACAATCCGGGAAAAGACCAAAATCTAAACACTTTTGAAATAAAGTTGGCAACAATGAAGGAAAAATTGAATTAATTTTTTTAACCAAAATGTTGCTAACCCTGTCATCAGCAGGTGCTTTCCTATTACGCAAATTTTTCACAATTTCTGAGATATTATCAGAACCTACTATAGGAGAACTGCAGCCGGCAACAGGAAGCACCACCAAAGGAAAATCATCTTTAGAATGGAAAAAATAATCTAATAAGGCATCCACTTTTTTATGCTCAGAGACCATGGTCTGATTTCCTACCCTAATATCTGGCAGCAACACATCAGACCTATGCTTAAACAGCATTTTATAAGGTCTACCCCAAGCAGTGCTAGAGCACTAATGAAATCCTTCCAATGTCGGAATTTGGCCATTAATATCTCCGTTTTATATAGCCTATTCAGCTCCTTTAGCACATTCTTATACAGAAATATACGAAAGGAGTCCTTACATTTAGAAAATTTTTTCCGCATAAGGTTGATTTTAGTTTTAAAATACTGTAATTTGTCATTCCACCAGTCAATCTTTGGTGAAATCACAGGAACTGAACATTTACTAATTAACCCAGCCAGATACTTATTGAGTTGACTAATTAAAGAATGTAGCCGCTCAACTGACAGACAATTTTCAACTTTTGTAAGATTACGTATACAGTAGCCAACTACAGAATTTGCCGTACATTAATATTAATTTTGCGATTTGTTGACTATGCTTTTATTACTATAAAAAAAGGACGAATAAAAAATATATCGAATAAATAAATCATGTAACATACGTACACGTTTATATATATATATATATATATATATATATATATATATATATATATACACGTATTTATCAAATGTATATTGTTACCAGATAAACCGATTTTTTAACTTTATATAATTTTTTAATACTCTCGAATACTATTAGAATATTTGAATTTGAATTTTATTTTTTAATAATTATTATTAATTTCGTAGGTACCCCCGTGCTTGTAAAACGTTATATCTGTTATCGTTTTTTTCTGCATTGTGCCGGAAAAGTGGCTCCTCACGAACACTTTTTTCCCCCTTAATAGATACTTCTTGTCAGGTATGGTCGGTATTTTTTATGAAGTCGTGCTGTTTGCTCTGAAGATAAACATGTCGGAAGAGAAGCATAAACGTGTGTAGATTTATTTATGGCTACTGACACATCCGTTGCTTGTTCATTATTAGAATTATTATTAGTAAAATATGTAGAAATATTATCCGAATTCGAAGTAAATGCTGCAGAAGTGTTGCAATCATTCGGTTGTTCGAATGAGGTGAATTTTCGACTAGAATTTGGTCAAGTATTGCACCGACATTTTGACGTAATTACGAGATAAAGAACAAAAGGCTGTAAGCAAGTCGATGCCATTGTTAACAATTAAATTCGATATATTGTAAATGTAAAGATAAGCATGTTTATATTAATATCATAGTTAATAAGTACTTATCTCTTGAAAATTGAACACGAAATATACGGCGCGGCACGCTGTATAAATATTGTATGTCTTACGTAAATTACGCTGAACCATCACGAAAACCAACCTGTATAATTTCGACTGGTAAATAAGCAAACTGCTGCAAATATTTCCGATAGGACAAGTGTTTGACAAACTTCACAGTAATTGAATATATTTCAATTGCGATTGTTAGTGATCTTGGAATTATTCCAACGGCCGATATTATGATATTTCGAGTTTTCCACGTCGTTTCGATTTGTGTATATTATTATTTTTATCATATAAAAAATAGATATCAGTGAATGTTGGTAGTGGACACCGCCTGATAATCTTCATTAATCGGAATATTGATATGAAGATCAGTCGTACTGGGCAAGTCAATATGGATGGTTTACTTCCCCAGTTTCTTTACTTTCCTAACTCATTTACGATCGGTTAGCTTAGATGAAAGCTGAGCTAAGGCCTTTTTCAATGTAAAGTTATCGTCCTTTTCGGGGTTGGAACGATTTATGCCATGGGATCCGCGATATTTAATTTTTATTATTAACAGTATTTATTAGATTATTTTTATACTTATTATTGTGTTGTTATTATTATTTTAATATATTTTTCATTTCGTGGTGTTTTTTTGAATGTAAACATTGTTTTTTCTTTTTTTTTTAATTTCCATCTTTTATCGGTCTATACAAATTTAGTTTCCGAAGGGTGGGGTAGTTTCCGGTTTTTGCATAAACGCTGAAAAGGGATTAAGTGTTTATCTTTGCAAAATACGCGCTTGCTCAAACGCTGCACACATTCATACATCATGCATAAATCTACACACACACACACGCATATATGTATATATATATATGAAACATATTATGTATGTAAGCGTATATACTATACATAGGAGTAGGTTAGCCATATGCAAACGATTTACAAGTACACCTTTTTTCCACACGACCGCTTCAAATTAAGAACGGTTCCGATAGAAGGCAAAGGTTTTGGCGCGGCTCTGTGCTTGCAAAATTGTTGAAAAGCAAAACTTTGATGAAGATAGTAAAAAGGAAAAAAAAACGGAATGAACTCGTTTCCACGACACCATCGCAAATGCTACGACCACCAATAAGATTACAAATGATGCCCGCAGCTACCTGATAATATAGTATAGTATCTCCTTCGTAGTTTATAAGCAGATTTCGGGTAAACAATTTTTACAGTTGTTTATTTCATGAAAGGCTATCTTATTTTTTTACTCTGAAAAAGATAAGAAAAAAAAAGATAAAAATGGACTTAACGAACACATTTTTTTACACAGGCAACACACTGTGTGTACGTGTGATAGATAGTTGCGTACGAGTGAATATTTTCAATATTTGTTTTTATGCGCTTTTTTAGGGGAACGTTAAATATATATATATATATATGTGCTTCAGCATGTTTCGTAATGCGTAATGTACCTGTACATACATAGATACATACAATATATATATATATATATATATATATATATATATTGATCGCCTACGTACATTCTGTGTTAAATTAATATCTTCCTTTTTTTTGAGAACTATCTACCGACTTCGGTTAAACTCGTGCTAAGTTGTTTATTTTCTAACGGCTAGTCGCAACATTTGGACGACTATTTTGTTGTAAGTGACAAAAAACTTATTATTTTTCCGACCGATAATTTATTCGTTATACGGTAGTTCCGTAACGACGATTGTAATAGTCGTTGAGTACAGATACTTCCCAACGTTGGGAGTGAATTTTATTTGTGGCTACATTTACCATCTTGACTTACAAGTATAGTCGAAGTCTGTATTTATTGTTGTCAATTGCTGGAAGGAGGAAAATCTACAATAGACACTGATATATTTATATGTAACATATTTATATTTTTGAGGGCTGCACATTACTTAGCGAGTGTTGCTGGATTCCAAAGAAATCAGCGTGTGCGATTTTTACCCACTAGAAACCCCCTCCCTCTGTTTGAAAAAAGAGAAAAATATACATGTAAATATAGAGGTCCACGAACGAATGTAAATACCTTCACATTATAATAACATAATATGTGTAGGAAAAGGGATGAAAAATACATAGTCCCTTATTCCACCAAGAAAGCATATAACGAGTTTGTGATTTATAAAATATTACATTAAATTATAATAAATCTTGGTATAAACTTATATCATAGTATAAATAATAAATTACTGTATAAGCTTGTGACTTACAAACATACATAAAGGAATAACTGTTATTAAAAGAAAATAAGATAAAAAAATTAATAAAATCAACTAATGATTTACACCACAACATAACTATATAAATACACTGGTGTTTTTATAAAACAAAGTGTGATCTTAATTAATTAATATACATGTAATCATTAACCAGTAAGTGTTATATTATTATCTACACGAAAGTAAAAATAAAAAATAAAAACAATAAGTAGTAAAAGACTTAATAATAAGTAAAGCAGCTGACCATGCTAGACTCGATATTATTGATATTGGGATAACGTTTGAATTAAGCTAAAATAAAAACAATGAACGAAATATTTCTTATACTTTATTTATAATTTAAATTTTAAACGCATAATTTCTTCTGAGTACTCTAAGAAAATGTTATAAAATTTATAAAGGTGAAAACATTTTGATTCTTGGACCTCAAATTTAACACGAATTACTTAGCAAAGACAGCTGAAACAGTGTATGTCTAATATCATCATCAACTGATGAACATAGTGAACATGATGGATCATACCTATATAAATATGATCCGAGTTTACCGTGTCCAGTTAATAATTGCACGTTATAAAAACTGATATTTTTAATTTCATCCTCAATGAGACAATTGCCAGGAACTCTCATAAGTTTTCCTGTCAGTAAGTTCAGCGTGCCACCTTTGCTGTCATTCTAACAAGCATCACATAGATGTGTTTTTATATGACTCATAAAGCAGGCTGATGTAGAGAATTCTGGGAATTGTTGAATATGATGATTATTAACCTTGAGCAACCTAAAGGCACTAGCAGCGGTCCTCCACGTAAGATAAAGATCCAGGGGAAAGACAATAACACAGGCAGCTGAAGTTGGTGTACGATACAAAGAAGAGATGCGAAGCAAGCATTTAAGCTGTTGTTTATTAACACAATCCAACACCTTCCTATTAACATAAATTGCAGCTCCATAGCCGCAGATGGACTGCGCAATACCTTTATATAGGATCAACCTTTCCTCAAAAGCAAATCTTCGTGAGTTATTTTGAATCCGAAGTAATTTATTGTAAATGATGGTACATTTAGCTAAGATATTTTTAACACGCGGCAGGAAGATAAATTTTACGTCAATAACAATACCCGGATATTTTAATTCCTTAGTACGTTCAATGGTGGAACAAGATAATAATTCTAGCGTTTTCACACATATAACCAAAGACGGAGAATTTACACTTTGTCTGAGAAAAAGTTATAGATCTGATATTATAGATTCTAAATATTTGGATACATAAGTCAAGAAACTCTGTGTAGATTTAAACATAAAACAAAGATCATCAGTATAAGACATAATATGACAATTAATATTACGAGCAGCAGAAAAACATCAATTTTATGATGAACTACAGAGTACGACACGTTCCAAAGAGTGATGCCTAACACAGAGCCGCGAGGAGTCACACACATAGAATTTTTGTAAACTGTAAAACTTCCAATGATTAGCGAAGCAGTCCTCTGATAGAAGTAATCAATGACTCTGTATTCGGGAAGATATGAATTAATTTTATTACTTTTTCATACTTCTATAATGGCAGACCACGTACAATTATCAAAAGCACCCTTGATATCACAGGAGACAGCTACCGCCGGACAATTATCTTTAAGTCCATCTTTAATCAAAGTCCAAATGGAAAACTGCATGCTCAGAAGAGCAACCAGATCTAAAACCATATTGATTAACATGCAAGATATTTTTTCTTCAAGTTCCTCAATCGAAAGTCTATTAATAACTTTTTCAAATACATTTCCTATGCCATTCAGTAGAAAGATAGGACGATAAGCTGATCAGACAAATCTTTATTAAGTTTTTTGTAGTAGTTTTATTGTAGCTGATTTCCAGCATTTTGGAAAGGTATTCAACAGTAAGCACTACATGATCACGATATTCCACAAAGGTTACCGACGTACAAGAAGAAAATTATTGCATACTACAGTTTTAAATACGACGCAGTTTTAGAACTGTACGTAAGTATTAATAGCAAGCCAAAATAACAGTTTTTTAATAATAATAAACTCAGATACTTTTTTATATACAAAGTTCAAGGTAATATGCTAAAAACCAAAAACACGTCAATTCCCAATTTCTTACGTCTTACGCTACGAGTACAAATCGTATAAAACAAAATAACTCATTTCCTTTAACGCTTAAATATGCATAAATTCAATCATGATCGGAAAAAATTAAAATTAATTAGAAATCTTTCATAACAGGATGAATAATTAAATACGGTTTTTCAATGAATATCACATCCGATTTTACTATATGGAATGCAGCAACATTAAACAAAAGGCAAATAAATCGATTAGAATCTGTAGAGATAAAAATATAAATTACTGCGACTAATTATCCAAGGACAGTAGATGGGGAAAAAAGAAGTCGAGGCAGACGAAAAACATGACGGCTGGATAGCATCGAAGAATCAATGAACACATGGCCAATACAAAAACTTATGCAAGAAGCCAGTGAAAGGGCTCTTCCTAAAGTAGGGCATAAGAAGAAGAAGATGAAATAATTATGTACCTTTTATATTAATAGAGGATAAACAGATATTAAAAGTCGGAGAGGATAAGCCAAATGTGCATTTAATAACAAAAAATCACCGTTAACAAATAAGATTACTATAGACGTTCGGGAAAAAAAAATTATTGCAAAAACATATGTTCGGAGTGTTGTGTGCTCATTTACGGTTGTAAAAATGGGTGCTTCGAGAAATAAATAGACCGAATTCAATTTAGATGTGGCTCAGAATAACTGAAACATTGTGAATAGAAATGAAAACAAACAAAGAAATCCGCTAGAAGGAATACACCGGGAAAAAGAAGTAGAATAAATAACATAGAAAAGCGGAAAATAAGACGAAGACAGAGGAGTCCTGTAATAAAATAAGATCTTCGAGGATATAAGTAAATATCTAAACTTTCGGGCACTGGCTACTAACCATCACCAACTTTATTATCAAAATAAAAATATAATATAATAAGTAACATTTTTGTACCTTGCTTTGTGTTTTCGTCGTGTAAAAAAAATTTTTTTTATATTAGCGATTGTTGATTGTGTTGTTTACCACATTCACTATCAGATATTTATAACACTGTTTAAAACACTTGCGTATACAATAATTGTTTACATTTTATATTAAAATAAGTTTTGTGTATTTTTTTAAATAATTTTTATATTCACCGGATAACGGCTTAAAAGTTTTGTTTTGTTCGTAAAGAAAATAATTTTTTAACGATTTTAACTACTTTTTATATCGTTTATTAACTGTATATGGCGAAACCTTTAGACTTGATTCACACTATAGGTCCGGTTACGCTTGCACGACGTTCGCACTTACACGGGGTCCTTCAGTCAATCTCCGACGGTCGATAATCAAATTAATTAAAAAATATTTTTATTTGTTTGTACTTAAAATTAATTAAATATTTGATTAATTGTTTTTGTATTTTCCGTCGAAAATTATCATTGAACTCTTGTATTAAACAATTAGAAGAACGCGGGTGGATCCAAGTTTATTGCGAGAATATTACACTCGCTATAGTCTCGTTTAAAAAGATAAATTTTTACAATACTGTCGTCCGGATTCTCGAAATGATTTTAAATAAAATTACTACAAAAATTCTTAAAGAAAACGCAAGTTTCGTGAAGCGATTTCTAATACATGAAATTAAAAAAAAAAAAATATACAAATTACGCTAATTCTAATTATATTAATTAATCGCTAGAAATTAAAAATTTCAAAAATTTGTGTTAATTTTGTAGTCGTCATGTTAAAACGAATTAAAAAACGTTTTCGTACAAAGACGAATACGTTAAATTCAAAAGATGAATTAAATGTTTACGTAAATTATAATAATCATCATATCGATTAATCGCTGGAAATTAACAATTATTTAAATTTGCATTAATTTCGTGTAATGCACTTGTCGCATTTAAAACGTTCTTGTCCAGTCACCTACTAAAAACTAAATAAAATTCTTACTAATATTATATTTATTATATTAGTAATAATAATAGTTGTTATCAATTGAAAATATCGAAATCATACGTTAAGTATATATATAATGACGCAATTTGTGATTCACACGACACCAGAGTTTTCCCAGAGCGAAACCGAACAGCATCCGTGTATTATATGCGGTGCAGGTTTTATTCTCGACTAGCCAAAATTTATCGATAGTGTGAATGTAAAAATTGCTTCTCTTTTGAGAATATTTTACCGGAACGTCAGCGAAGTGTGAATCAAGCCTTAAACAGTGGATGCGCGAAAAAAATTCAAAAGCATGTTATCGCACGTCTTTCGTCTCTTTTTAATGTTGTCTTATTTTTCTTATCCGACGGCTGAAACTTATCCGGAAAATAAAGTTCGTGCTCTATTATTGATTTAAGATTTTTTTTTTTTTTGGTGTGTGTATATGTTATACAGGTCTTTTGACCGAAATTGACAATTGATTACCGTCTTATTTTTATTAACTCATTTCCCAATGGAAAAGAGTCAACGTCTATGTATATATTATCCCTACAACTTTAGACAACTCTATGTATGCACATACCACCTCCCTAGCCCACATACACGGGTCAGGTGTGGGTATTGATAATATTGAATACTTAATGCTTATTAATTACCTTCGTTATCAATGCATCACTGGTACCGCACCCTACACTGTGTATATGGGCGAAGGGAGAGTCATTTCTAAACAGGTGTATTCTTTTCGACCATTAGGTCCACAATCGAAGTACGCCGTCGTATTCGTAGTTATTATTTAAGGTTACGTCATCTGGTCCACATAAAACATTCAGTTTTCAGTTATTGCGTGTGTGTTGCTTTTATTCAGCTTGTATTAAAGGTCGAATCAGAAAAGACAGATTATTTAAAGTAAACGAAAAATTCTGCGCTATTTGTTAGTAGATCGATGTAATTTATTCTTTGTAAAAAAATAAATAGTCGAATTATGATCGTTTTTTCTTAACAGACCAAAGAAGATGCTATAGTTTATTGAATAATTCGTGATACAACCGTCCCAATTATTATAAACATCGCTGAAAACGCAATCAAAATGAAGCGATCGTAAAATATTATAAATGGAAAAGCTTCGTTAATGCCCCAATTTTCTAAAAAGTAACTTTCGTAAACTTTGGAGTAAGTTCAGACTATAAGACGTTTATACGTCGGTGTGAACGCGCCTGCATGTGTATTAGTGTCTATTTGTCTCGACCTTAATTTGTAATTGACAGTGAAATTAAAAGATAATCGAAAAAAAAAAATATTAATAAACCAGTTAAAAATCTCACTAAAATTATTCGAACATAATCTAATCATCTCTATTCTCGGTCATTGCTACTCAAATCATTTTTTGTATATATATATATATATATTTAAATTTTTAAATTTGTACTTTTGCTGATGATATTCGCGTAATTTTTATAATTATATGTGTAATAAATAGACTCATTAGCACTCCTTCCGATGATGGATACTAAAACTACCACTTCCTATACATACATATAGCATTATCATCATCATCATTGTATGTTTCCCACCATGCACCAGTCGCTTCCATTCAAACCTGTGGCGATATTCCACTTTCGTTTAGCACTATATCGATGAATGTTGATCTTCCACGTGGTTTTTCTCCCATTACCTTCACTTCGATAACATTCTGCAGGATATTTTGATTCTGGCGTAATGCATGGCCTAGCCACTTAAATCACCTGTTGTGGATATTTTACAATACACTTCTTTTTTCATTTAACCTTTCCAGTACTAGTTTTGTTGTTCATTTTCCCTACCGAACTAATTCTCAAAAATTCATACGCTCCGAAAAAGGGCTCGAAAATTTTGAAAAACAACTGAATGAATGTATTGTTGCAAATGACCGTCATCTGAAGGATATTGTCTTCCATAAATGATTGTAAGCTAATCTGTGATTTTCGTATTTTTAAATAAAATTTCGTTCAAAAATTTTGGTCGAAAAGTTTTTGAGTTATTCGAAAAATTCTCTGGGTCACCCTATATTATAACCCAAAATAGGATCGTTTCTCTATGTGTGTTTGTGAGTGCGTACGAGAAATTCCAAGGTTATTACAGTTTTTTTTTTACTAGCACTTTGGTGACAGCGAAAATACTTTTTAGAATGAAATAAAATTATAGTTATAGGCTGAAGAAGCTGGATGAAACAATCCTGTGCCCCGTAAAAAAATATTTTTGCACGTGCGTCTACGTAGGCATTTATATATGCGTGTGGCTTTGTAAATTAATGCGTATAATTGTTCACGAGTGCAACTAGTATATGTATGTACATAGGTGATATATATGTGTGTGTGTGTACCTCTATATGTATAGATGTATTGTGTATAGATAATTATATCATATTTACGCACCTGCTACACCTAAGTTAAAGTATTAATATTACCTCGCATAAATAAGTGTGTATGTACACATTTGATTACTGAGCGTGAAACTGGCCCGCAGCTCTGGAAAATGTAAATGTACAAACGGTTGTTATTTTTTTATATATTACGAAGGTAGTGTACACTGATTAAGCCTAAACTATTGCACCTCGATAAATTAAACAAACTGTAAAATATGAATTTCAATAATGAAAGTATTAATAAAAAAAAATCTTTTATCACTGATATCCAACTTACCATCTTTCACCGCAGACGGTTTGGCGTTATTCTCTTGATTTGGGCATCTGTACTCCTACTTAATATCGGTTATCGACCTTTTCAGCTGTCTCTGTATATTCCGCTTTGTATTGTTTCGGCTAGCATCCCTGTCCATTCCAATTATACAAAATTCAATAATTGAGCAAAATATCCATTACAGACGTGTCAAATTTTTTTTTACTAAAGATCACAACTATTTACATCACGAAGCCAATAAATTATTTTTCTTTGTGTCTGTATCCGTTTGGAGAGTTTGATATTTCAATTGCCGCAAGTTACGCAAGAATTTGAACACAGTATAGGTCTTCTAATAGAAATAACGATATATATATATGTACATTATATTTTCAATACGTAATCCTAAATCCAACGTGATAAAATATTATATTTAGAAATGACGCGTGAAAAATAGCGAAATGAATTTTGTAATTCATATATATATATATATACAACATCGGTCCACTGCTGGATGTATGTTTTCCACAATCTCTTCCATTCGTTTTGGTTCTGAGCTTTCTGAATCCATTTCTTTTATATACATAATTTTTTTTTTTTTTTTTTTTTTTTAAAAAAATCATTATTCTGAACTAGAAAGTAAATTATAGTCAATTTTTCTTTGTAATTGGTTTCTTCTACTGCGCTTTATTTTATTACTCGCTCGTCATCTCTATCTTTGAATTGTAAATCTTTTTATTTTGCAAATTCTTCTCTATTACTCTTGTTAATCCGAAAGCTTTTTTCCGAATTATTTCTCTTTAAAGCTCGAAACGGAGTCGTTTTATTAATTTCGTTTTTTAAATATTTAATTCGATACCAGTAAACGGCGTGATAAAATATATACGTACATACATTATGTGTATAGTATGTTGCGAACTTTAAACATTTTTTAATTTTATTTAAAAAGAATTTCTTTGCTTGAAAAATTATTCGGTCGAAAACTCTCCAAGTTAACTTTCGCGACAGACAGATTAGTTACTTTCGTTTTAGAAAGCATTGCGTGTAATCGCTAACGTTAACGTTATTTTCTAACTGGGGCTAATTATCTTAAAAGTTCTTTCAATATTTTAGCTGGAAATTATCGTTTATCATTTACATTTTTCGGTTTTAAATCGAAACTGTAAGATGACAAACTTTTAATAGTAAAATACACGACAGTAGTAGTGCTATGGGTAAAATCGACTACTTCTTACGATCAACTAATTAGTTATATGCTCGTTTAAAAATCGACTACTTAATCGATTTTTTAAATTTGACTCACGTAATATAACAGGTGTATACTCAATGTTTTCCTCATATGCAAGTTGGAAAATGTACTAATTATCATTAATGATTTTCAATTAATTATAAAATAAAATTTTACTCTAAATAGCTGTTTATACTTTAAATATCGTTTATTTTAAATTTAATTATCCTAACTCGTAATAGGTTTTTTAAAACATAAAAACATATAAAATAATATACACGATCTTTCATATGTAGTAATGTGAAACATTTGAAACGTAATAACGAATACAAATAATTTTTTTTGGAAATTATAAAAAAAACATACGAATAATAAAATTTAATGATTTTTTTGTAAATGAAATAGTTGTTTATTGACTTATTAGTCGGTTCAAAGCAGTCAGTTTTGAAACGATTTAATCAGATTTATACTGACGAAAACATTTTATTGTAAATAAGCTATATTTGTATTTAGTTACTTTTTGTTTAGTAGCTTTAGATCGTTATTCGATTATTGAACGCGTAATATAGTATTTTAGTAGACTACTAACAACTAATTTTAGTCGGTTTATGAATTATTCGATTCTTTGGTAACATTTATCGAGTATATCATACAATGTGTTTTTGTATTTTTTTGTTTTTACCTACTACTAATATAATTTGCAGGTGTTTATTATAATTAATAACGACTTTTCGCTAGTGGTGTAAAATTCATTACGTTTAAACGTATATTTTTAAAAATTAAAATCTATTCCTAAGTATAAATAAACAAAAAATTAAAATACAGATGTTTGAATGTTTTAACATTTTCACGATAATTTCCATCTTTCATGTATGTGAACGCGTAATTACTGCGAAATTAATTCCAAATTAGCGCGACATAAATAACATAACGGAATACAGTTTAAAATAATACAGTTTTTTTAAAAAGTACTCGAATACACGACATTTTCGAATAAATTTAATTTTGAAAATTAAATTCTTCGCGTTAGAAAAGAACCGAGATTTTAAAAAAGTTAAATTTGCATTTGTTAATTTTCGCGAATAAATGTAAAGCAGCTTAAATTAATACTATGATTCTATATTATTGGAAAGTTTTTCTTATCACTGTAAAAGGGAAACTGTTAGTACTTATAATAGCGTACAAGAACGGCTTAGTCGTACAAAGCTTGAGATTAATTAAATAATGTATAATTATTTACAATATTAATGAAATACTAATTATATACTTATTTTAAAATACTATTTTATCTATATATATATTTTTTTTTTTATATAACCCAATTCGTTCGTTTAAATTAGAATATTGTTTATTGGCTTATTATTCGTTTTAGTCTTTATAGACCAGTCATAATTAATAGTTAGTTGAATAATCGATTTATTCGTATTTTTCACGCTAGTTGATCTACGTCGCGTGTTCCGGTAGAAAGTCTTTAAAAGAAAAATGGAAATTAAGTAATTAGTCGGATTTAGATTTTAAAAATCGAATTAATAACTTTTTCTGAAAAATCGAATTAGTCATTTGTTATTATTCGATTATGTCCATCTGTCGATAATATCCGTAGTTACAACCGCGAGTACGGGATACAATTTCATCGATCGTGCATATTCAGTTATCGACTTTAGCGACGCTTCATTTTAATCGACTCTTGGCGAGAGAATATTTTTAACTATCGCCTTGTTTCGTTGTAAAACGATGATTTATACGTCGAAGTAATAAATAATTAATGATTATCACACTAAACGAAAGAGAATTAATTAGTTTATTATTAAAATTAAATTGAAAAAAAAAAATTACAAGTTTAACAGATATTATTAACTTATTTTCCTACTACAAAGAAACTTTGGATCGAGTTTCACGCTGAAATTATCAACACAATCAACTCGCGCATTATATTGGTCGTCAGTTAAGAAGGAAGATTTGAAACTTTTTAAAATTTATACAGTGGCGAAATTTGAATAGACTTTTGTATCGGTAGAGTACCTCGTACGTGGAAAAAAATTCCACAGGTGACATGTGTCGAATAATTCGTGATTGTAGAGAACGACGAAGTGACAAATATTTACACCTGTCTACAAATCAATAAATGCGAAATAGATAGACAGTAGAAAACGGAAAGGTCGTTGACCTGCTTTAACGTGGAAATTGTCTTTAAATTTTAAAGTTTATTCCGTAGGCTGGACACGTTAAAGATAATTATAATGATAATAATATCGTGATTGAAAATAAGCTCGGTATGATACGCTATTATTAAGACGTTCATTTTTTATAATAAGTAATGTAAAAAACATTTTTTACTACAAGATCAAATAAAAAACATTCAATACGCTAGTTATTAGTAATATGATAATTTTGTCTAATTTTTAAAAGCCTGTTGAAGATGGGGGCTAAAAATCTTTGTTTAAATTTAGACAAATAATTATCAATGATTTTGACTCTTTCATTATTTTAAATATAAATCACTACGTAATATATTATACACATGCATGTGTATATATATATGTGAGTGTACAATATGTTATTGTAGATAGTTTTAATTTTTTTTTGGTGTGCATATTTATCTTTGTTGCACTTTATTACCGTTTTTTTAATTTTACGCGTGAACACCTTTCGTAACTTCAATTTGGAGGATGTCTTTTTTAAGTCATCGAAAAATTGCTCATCCGACCTGAATGATCTTAATCAGGGCTCTGATGAACAGAAAAAATCGAATATAACTAAACTAAACATATTTTTTTTTTTTTTGTAATTTGACTAAAATTCTAGCTCGGACAGGGTGGTGAGAATCAATAAAATTAGCCGAATATGCGTAAAATGTAAACATCGGAGGAGACGTCGATAAATTTTTCTTTGAAATTTGTCGAATCGAATGGTAGGAAAAACGAAAAAGGCCGTTCGTTTTCAGCGTTTCATCTTACGATCGTTTGTTTAATGCTAGTAATTAGTGCAGTCTAGTTGCGATTGATTGGAAACGGACGTGTGTGTATGTGTGTGTTTATGTGTGTAACTGCGATGAATGTATAGAAATTAATTATTTAAGAAAACTTACTCATAATAGTGATAATATAAAAAATATTGATATAATAAACTCCGGTTAGTCTTAATAGTGAAATCCCATTAACTGGAAAATTGATAAGAAACGATACCTTGTCAATCAGAAAATTAAAAGTTTTATATATATATATATATATATATATATATATATATATAGATAGATAGATAGATAGATAGAGAGAGAGAGAGAGAGAGAGAGAGAGAGAGAGAGAGAGAGAGAGAGAGAGAGAGAGAGAGAGAGAGAGAGAGAGAGAGAGAGAGAGAGAAAGAGAAAGAGAGAGATAAATAGATAGATAGATAAAATAAATTCAAATGAAATGGAAATAGGCCGACTTTCGATACATTTTTAAAATACATGTGAGATATATATATACTAATACACTAGATTCACGCTTATATTATTATTATCATATTCGACTAACTTCCATTACTTTTTAAGAAGAAGAAATTTTCTCGTCGATATCTTGGTATAGTTTGGTGGAGTTAAATCACATTTTTATACTACTACAGTTAAATGCGTCACATTCACATTGACAATTTTGAAAATTCGTGTATACACGATTGCAAATAATAATTTATAAATTTATAAAACATTTTTTGTCCAGACTATATTAAATGCAGTTTGTAAGATAAAGTGTGCGCAACATTGTGATTGAATTGAATTGATGGACATGTAAATAAAGTGTTAATTTTTTTTCATTTGCTATATTTTTATATTATACGTTCGACGTAGTATTGGGTACTCTTTATGAAATCACGCGCTAGTAATGTTCAGACCACAATAGAGAAATAAGTTAACCAACCCATTTTACACCGCTCGAACGTCTACACCGATTTAACTGATTCTTATAGATAGCTTGAGGTCATCGCTGGATGGTGTCTGTATTCACGTCACTTGTTCATTCAGAATCTTGTCTACCCCAGGCCAGGTTGGTGCTGCTTATTTCAATTAACAACTGGATATGAATTTCATAATTATGGCGAACTATTTTAAATTCAGCATTTACAATCTAGATATTCTAATTTTTTTGGTATAAATTCGTATTAATTTGACACACTCGGTTGGTGTAGATTTCACCGCCGATTAAAAAGTAACCCAATTTCAATTATATAGTTGTGTAGAATTATGCTATACGATAAATCGAGATTGTCATCGTAAGATTCTAAATTTGTTCAACTTGAAAAAGTCGAATCGAACTTCCTGAAACACAGTAACACATTCTTCAAAACTATAACGACATTGATTTTTTACGTAAATTTACAATCGATTGAAATTTTATGCAGTTTACCTTTGTATTATATATATTATCGTACACAATTCGTTTATTATCGATCACACTGTCATTGCCTGTTCGGTAATCGTCCGAATACTTATTTCTATCTAACAATGAATTGAAGCGGAACGGTTTTTATAAGTTATTTTATAATAATGTGAATAAATTACACAGATAAATTCATTAGAGGACAGCCAAACTACAAAGTTCAAAGTATTCCAAAATACTCTATGTATATATATGTATATCCAATAGATTAGACAACAATTCTGCTAAACGTGCACTAAAAATCAAACAAATTACAGCGCGTCGGTTTAGATCTCATTGAAATTAGGTCTGGATTCACTTTACAAGAAATTATGTACGTAATAACCAGTTTTATTCCTCATCGTGATATTGAGAATATGTATATATATATATATAGAACCCCCAGATTGATGATTGATGAAATGAAGGGCTATTGGATAACCTGTGCTCTCGCCAGCTACAAGCAAAAACTAAAATTATGTTTATCAGGAAGATTAAATTTTTGATTCTTTCGATGTTCCGCCTGCTTCTTCGAAAATTTCAGCGCTTACAGTTTCCACGGCGCCTTCAATTTTCATAACACCCAGTCTCGAGAACATAAAAATTCCCGACTTTCGCGAAACAATAAAATGAAAAATAAATTTAATGTAGAAACACCAAAAATATTGTTTTTGTTGGGGAGCCAGATTATATACAATGCTCAACCCCAGTAAAAATAGTTGAACTATTTATGGATGAAAATATTATCGATATGTTGCGTTAGAGGAGACTGAGTAATATGCACTATTCGAGAACCGGCAAATCCTCATCAAAGGATGTAGTATTTCATTGCTGTACTAATGCTCCGACTCTACAGTTCATGGGTGAAACCATACTCGCGGAAGGATATAAAGAACATTACAATGGTCAAATAGTATTGTACTATATAAATCGATTTGATCGACCAAAAATCAATAGTCGTTAGATCAAAAAATGACAGTTGAAAATTTTTACATGACTTACGGATGCCGCCTGCTTCGTAAGAAATCAGGAAGAAACGTTACTCTTTTAGAATTCAAAAGGAATATTTTTACCAAAGGTATCAGTAATTTCCAAAGCATTCGGGTGAAAAAGGTTAAATACGATTCGATCGAATGGATCATTTTGACATTCGTGAGAACAGAAAGTTGAATAGCGCAGACACTGACTACAAATCTGTCGTTCGGACAATGCGTAATGCAAGATAGGAGTTTGTATCAACTGGCTTTACCAATTATCGTAGAATCTAATTATAATGTGTACTTTTAAATTTTAATTTTTTCTATCATTTCGATCTAAATTTTATTTATTTTTCTTTTTAAGATAGCTGTACTTCAGATATATTGAACAATTTTATTGTATGCAATTAAGATTTGCGTATATTCGATAATTTGTAATGAAATACGGAATATATAAGCAATTCCTTATATGCCCGGTGTTCATTTTAAGCAACGGCTGTTTTTCTCTATGCCCCTACTATCTGATGAAATTTGGTTTTTTAGGTTAAAGTTTACAGTGTCTAGTAGGAATATATTCCGTTCATAAGGAAATCATTAAAAAAAAAAAATTGCCCTCTTCGATAGGTTCATTTCGATAATTACCGATTATTTCACTAATATAGTCGAATTAAATTAATAAATAAAATTATTTAACTAGCAAATTTAACTTTTTAAACGAAGTTCAAATTTGATCGATAATCGATTTGTTTATCACGATAAACAACTTTGGAAGATAATTTCTTCTTGTTCGAGATATAATTTTTTTTTCTTTTGGTTGCTGAGAGGCACCGATAGAGCAAGATGCAACCATCATCGGCAGTTATTATATCGCGCGTTGTCTGTAGTAGTTATTATAATTTCGGTAAGTTGAAAGTTGTCTCGGTATCTGTGCAAGATAGTAGCACACAATCGTTGCTCTTCTATTCCACTATATTCTACGCGGGATTTCCTCTAGCTAGTGGTTTCAACCCTTAATCCGTACAGTCGATGATAATAATATTAACGATCCTCGTACATTTGTTACGCGTATTTTGTTTATATATGTATATGGATATGATATATATATATAATAAATCCTAGCAAGAATATTGCCGTCGGTTATTGCACGTTTCGTGCTTTCAGCGATAAAAGGGTGCAGGACTCTCTTTTATAATAAAAAGAGATGCGCGAAGAATAAATCATCGCGAGCTGTAGAAAGTACGACGCGGCAAAGGTTAAAGTAGAAGGTGATGGAACGACGAAGATGATGTGTGCGTGTTTTATATTATGTATGTACATCTACGCATACGATGGACTATCGAGAAGGTGTTACCGCTAATAGTAAGCAAGTACTAATGGAAGTACTTCCGGATTGTTGTGTATATGGGGATGGAGTTGAACTGCCGATTGTTGCTTCGGTTCTAGTGGATATGTCGGAAAGGTGCGTAAGGTATTAACGTCGGCTTACCTATATAATGAGCTTCGGCGATAATAGTATTATTATACCCTAGTCGCTTAATATCTTCCTGGTCACGGACACATGCTGAAAATGTCTTCCTGGTTATGTACACGCGCACGTTGAAATAACTACCTCGTTATTGTATCACCGTGCGAGTTTTTATTATTTATCTTATTTTTTTTTATCTGGCTATTTTTTTAATTTGTAGTTATATTTACGAGATAAAAAAAAACTAAATTCTGTTCTTATCCGCCCGCATTCCGTTAGAAAATATTCTCCTTATCAGCGACGTAGGTTTTATAGGAGACTAAAACATTTGTCCCGACTTTTAAGCGGACGAATTGCTTTTTTTTCGTTTAAGAAATTAGGTGAATCGAAATTGAAAAATAATTAGATGCGAAATTTATTCGACTCTGAAAGTTATAAAATTCCTTGCTAAGAGGAGAAATATTAGAAAAACCCGGTCAACGAGATAATAACAGGAGGGCGCTATATATATATATATATATATATATATATAGTAATCGTAATTTTTGCACATATTTTAATATATATACGACGTTCCCAAAAATTAAATTATTATTAGCTACGTTTAAAGGGCTCGTTCCTTCGTAGTTTTAGAAAATTTAATCACACACGTGAGGACAGCTTTACTACACGACCTCCAGAGTGAAGAAAAGTATCTTTAAGGTCGTTGTTTATTTATGATTTATGTAAACGATTTAAACCAAGTAAACATTTTTGATTACATACGCCGAGACGGACGTTGTCTCGCTGTGAATTCGCGTTTTTTTTTTCTAGAGTACTCGAGAAAGTACCTCTCAAAGCCGGATTGTTGAAGCGTAATGCAACAGAATGAAACTAGACGTAACGGTTGTCGATGTTAGCATTAGATCGTTGAAAGTTCTGAAATATTTTTGATTCTTAAGTTACAATAATGTTGCCGTAAAAATTAGTGACGGGCATAACCGACTACTTCACGTAACTGAGTAATTATTAACACCGTTTCTAAAAAAACCATCTAATTATTCGGTTTTTTATTTATAGTAAACACGGCTTTACAGTTGCAGATATACCTAAGTTATATAATGAATAACGGACTTTAATGCTAAAAATATATATTTCAGTAGGAGAGTAACTAACAGATAATATAGAAATGTATACGAACTTTGTGAAGTTGTAATCATAGAGATTTTAGAACTCGATCGATAAATCGAATATATTTTAGTACAACACGAGTTAATCGATATTTTACAAAATCGATAATTGATTCTAATAAAAATATAACTAGGAATCACCGTATTCCAAATCCGACTCTGACATTCAATCGGTTTTAGTGAAACCTACCAATATCCCATATACATCCAGACTTTAAAATAATCTAGAATTGTTTGAAATTTTGTGAAGTGTAATCGTACAAATTTTTGAGAACCCCATTAACAAATTAAATATATTTTAATACGACGCGAATATACGTAATCGGTGTTTTACAAAATCGATAATTTATTCTAGTGAAAATATAACTAAGAATGGCCGTTTTCAAAATCCGACTAATTTTTAATCGGTTCTAATATTCGATATAAGTATCACATTTTTATAGTCCAACGGACATTTTAAAATATATATTGTAACGCCACTAACATACCGTCTAATAATACATATCCAGATTAGTGTGACGTCACATACAATGGTTATTATTATGGATTATTATTAAATTGTTGAAATTAAAACTTTATATATATATATATTACCGACATTTGCGAACTCTCCAGATGGGATGCTACATGGATTGGGCCACGACCGTTAATTAAAAATGAACAAAACAAAACAAAATAAAACGCAGTTTCTATTTTTATTAGAATTTTAAAATAAATAAAAAACTAATAGATTACGGATTTTCGAACACGCACGATTTTCAAGTACGTTTATTAAAACTAAAACTGAAACTAACTTAAACTGAACTAATAAAACTATACTAACTTTAAACTAGAATGAAATGAATTAATTTAAAAAACTAACTTGAATTAATTTGAACTAACTAAAAATTAGACTGAACATCTCATTTTAATTTATACTAAAAATATGCATATATACACCCACATATACATATATACATGCCTAATTAGAACTTTCCAGATTTTTCTGGAAAGATTCGTTTATTATTATTATTGTATATATTTATGGAACTTCTAGAAAAATCTTTGTACATTTGCATATGTGTGAGTGTATTTTTTGATTGGTTTAACATAATTTTTAATATCCAATCGTAAACATGATTTTACGTGCTCCACGTAGACCATCTCACGTGTAGTAATTATCTTGTCATTTAATATATTATAATATTTGCGTGTATGTGTTTCTATTATTAATACGTCGATCAGACGGTTTTCAATAACTAATCAAAATGTATTAAATTTCTCCTCATTTTCTAGTGGGAAAATTAGGCATATACATATACACGCATACACATTATATACTTATTGTGTAACTAGTACGACGAGAAAGCAACAGAAAGGTTAATAAACCTTAATACAAGCACGCTATTAAACCATCGTCATTATCATTATTCTTTTTACTTATTTTTTAATTCTCAAGCTCATCTTTTTATTTATTTTATTTATTTATTTAATCATTAACATGTGTAACAACATGGTTGTTACAATATATAAAACTAGAATTCATATCTTTACGTAATATTGTGCGTAAATTTTATTCAAACTTTGAAAATTTCTGTTGAATATGGTTGATATTTATAGTTTCCTTATTTCTCATAGTAAACTTATTGTCGAAGTTGATTCAAAAGTTTACTATCAACTCTCAATCGATTTTAAAGATTATAATTATAATCGAAAATAAAAAGTTAATGCGATTGATTGCATTATTGAGTGTTAAGGTGTTCGGATAAAAACTGAAAAATTGTATCGTGGAAAGTGTTAAAAACTACGTCTATTTATATATATATTCGAGATCTCTATAGGTTAATCTTAAGATTGAGACACTCATCAGCGAGATAAAATATAACGACTTAAATATTGCAACGGAATAGCTGGATATTTTTGGTAATGCTTTCTCTCTCTCTCTCTATGTCACAATGTGCCTTTATCGATCTACTCCTGGACGGCGGCTTTCCCCAACACTTTCCATCCACTTCTATTTTGTACATTTCGCATCCAGTTTTTTCCGGTCACCTTTATTGTGTCATCCTGCTAACGAGCCATTGGTCTCGCTTGACTTCTTCTTTTGTATATCGGGCTTCATTTCGGAACACGTTTCGGTTTCGCTGTGCCTAGTCACACGACCAGCTCAAGGCCATTTGACTTTTGCCATCTGCTACACTGTGTCATCTAGTCTTGTTTGCTCGTGTATCCGTATATTACGAATGCGATCCAGCTGTCTGGTGTTTAAGATTTTTCTTTCATGCGCAGTTTGGTTTTCCTGATCCTTTTTCTACAGATTAATTAATGTAAAATCGCATTTTCACGGATTTTATTATGTATATGCGTGTGTTTACAAAAAAAAAAAAAGGAGACATTTCTGACCTTACAAACTACAGACCGGTAAGCCTTATACCTAATCTTTATAAGCTATTTATTAAGTTATTAATGAACAGACTCTGAACATTACTGGATAACGACCAACCCGTTGAACAAGCGTGATTTAGGAAAGGGTACACAGTGGATCACATACATTCAATAAAACAAGTCATAGGAAAATGTCACGAATTTAGACTACCTTTAGCTATGATATTTATCGATTTCGAAAAAGCGTTCGACTCGGTAAAATTAAATTGCACATTAAAAGCTTTGAAAAATTCCAAAATAAATGAAACGTACATACACCTTATAAAATGTATTTATAATAACGCTAAGGCTAGTATAAAAACAAATCAGTATACAGAAACCAGATCGTTAAAGAAAGGAATCAGTATTTAATGCCGCTCTTCAAGAAATAATTAAAAGTTTAAATTGGCAAGATATGAGAATCCGGATAGGGAACGATAAATTAACGTATCTAAGATATGCTGATGACGTAGTATTCTTCGAATCATGGAAAAATGATTAATAAACTGCGAGAAACATGCGAGAAGAGCGGTGTTAAAATAAATGCGGAAAAACGAAAGTTATGTATAATAAATACGCGGAGATGACTGAAGAAAATATAAATAAATAATGTAACAATCGAATCAGTGGCCGCGTTTATATAGTGGCTAATAACGATATGAAAAATGAAGTAAAAAGGCGCGTACAATTGACATGGGCCGCTTTTACACGGAGCATAACTAAAGGCACAACGAATAAATAAAACACAAAGAGCAATTGAGCGGAAAATGTTGGGAATAACTTTACAAGACAAAGTAAAAATATCTGAAATAAGGAGGAGAACTAAAGTAAAAGACATTGCCCGAGAAATCTGAAAAAACAAATGGAGATGGGCAGGACACACAGTTAGATCAGATGATAACAGATGGACGGCTAAATGGCATCCAATGAATAAAAGAGAAAGGAGTCGACCACTATTAAAAAAAGTTTAGACAAGGACTGGTTGATCAATGCATCAGATAGAAATATATGAAAACAAAAGGAAGAGGCCCTGCAGTGGATTAAAAACGGCTCATAAAGAAGAAGAATAAATTCGTTTACGTGTACGTTTTATTATCGTTCGGTTCACACAATCTCAATCTCATCACGAGTGAGAATTTTCAATAGTTTAAAGACATCTAGCCAACTTAGCTAGATCCATTCACGGTAAATGTATCTTTTTTGGAAAATAACGGAGCCGCGGAAACCACAAGGTATAGGCTTGAACGGGATTCATAGTTTAGCCAGTGGTCTATTAATCGTCTAGCGAGTCGACGAGTATCCATCTAAATAATTTATATTATGATTGGTTGAATTGCAAAATCAAACAAAATATATATAATAAAAATGTTTATAAATAATCAAAAAATTAATCGATATAAATTAAAATATTTAAGCACACACACATTATATGGATGGTACGTACATATCGAAAGGTTCGATTCAAGGTCGCGACGTAAAGTTTATTATGTTTTTAACTCTTAATTATCACGGAAAAGACAGTGGCGTCCCACTTCGTATAACATATTTTATTGTTTTATAGATTATTATTATTTGTGCACGTTTGCTAAAAGTATAAACGAAACACTGTAATGTGTATATTTCGATTATTGTTAGTAAAAGTAATATACACATACATATTTATGTGTGTTTATGCGTTTGTGTTTTTCTGTGTTATGTAACGCGTTGCAAATTTTCAAGTACAGCTGGAAGTTGTTACCACAAACTCTAATAATGTTGGCCGAGTGTAGTTTGTGTAAGTTCGACTGACGTTCTTCGGCTTTTACTAATTCAAGCCGTCCTCATTATAAACGTATAAATACAGTATATAGCGCCGGCGTTTAATGCATTTATAAGGGTCAACGGTCGTTTTGAAAATAAATATTCTAACTTATCTAGGCACCGTTATCGTCTCGACGTGTAAATTTTAGAAGTTCTAGGCGACGGTAATTATAGAAACACTACGATCCCAACGGACGATTGAAATTATTCGCATCGTCTAAAATCTTCGAATTACCATAACTAACTAGCCGGTCAATAGTGAAGCGCAGTTTCGATAATTGCGCGTCTAAGACACTCTTTTATCTCAAAACCGGGACGCATTAAGTTATACATTTATAATGTTTTCGAAACGTCAAACGTTAATAATATTAAAAAATTGCGAACGCGTGATAATCAATCATGAAAGAATTTGTATTGAATGAATCTATACCGTATTCAAATTAGTTTTCACGATCTTACGTTTCTAAAAAGTCGTCGCGATAGTAATATCATCCTAATTGTGTAAAAATTCGACGCAGCTTGTCAAAAACACAAAAAACCAAAGAACGAGAAATTATTCCGCGTGCTGAGCCGGAATATATGAATGTCAAAAGTCAGACGTGTTCGTTTCGTACTCGGCAAGTTGGATGAACGTTATGTTTTGTTACAGCAACAAGTTCAAGATGTTACGGTTCCTGACCAATGGAAACGGGTAAACTACGCATTAAGTGAATTAATATTTGGGAAAAAGAAAAAAAACTGATTAAAAAATTCAATTCAAAACTATAATCACCATTTAGCATTTTACGAATAATTCGATTTTTTCAACAGACTTAGGTGATTTCTTCGCGTTTATTTACTATTATACGAAGAATATTAAGTGATTACGTATTCAATCTTCTCATAATTTAACTCGACGCATGCAAAATTACACTTTTTATATTTACTTCCTTATATCAATCAATTATCCGAAAAATCTACAAATCGAATTAATGTTGTCGGCAACTGTTACCATGCGAACGACCGATTTCTCTTATAACGAGACATGCAGGTTGACTGAACAAGCGATAATTGGGTACAACGAGTGTCGTTGACGAGTGCGTCCAGAGTACGACGCTTTTTTTCACCTATAACAAAAAACGATACCAACTCTCTTCGCTCACGTTTGTCTTTACTTGGATAGTGTTTTGTTATTATCCATTTTTTAACTGCGGAATTATCGTCAACGATAACTGTAGTTTTGGGCGAGGAGTAACAAGAAAAGAAGAGGAGGTGGACAGTTCATCTAGTATGGGCAAAAAGTGTGAGCGACAGAAAGAATTAATCATCCTTCACAAAGAACTGGTAGTAAACTATGAAGAAAGTTATACAATTATTTTGGATGGGTCGTATCATACATTGCTGCATGTTCTCTCCGACACGTTCAATTACATCATTCATTGTGGGGCACACGTTGTCGCCCCGTCCCGTTGTACTACGTAGTACGTTGTTTATATCAAATCACACGATACCTCCATGTGCGTCATATCACAGCCGTGTCATACACTCCCCGTCATAAGATAAATCATGCTTAAGTCTCCCAAATTTCTTTATTTTGGACACAGGTATCGTAGAAGTAAGCATACTTTTATAATGGTTATCTTTATCTCTCTCCCGCTTCCGTATAGAAGTCCGTGTTCTTAGCCACTTGGCTATTCCGACGACATAACATCAAGCTTTCTCAGACGGTCACCCATCCAAGTACTAAAACTTGGTCCGACTTTGCTTAACTTCGGTGATCCGACGAGAACCGGTACATTCAACGTGGTATAATCGTAATATATATGTGTACATATATATATATATATATATATATATATATATATATATATATATGTTGGTATATTGGAGAGTAGTGATTTTATGAATTATAAACCAAACAAAATTATTGCAGATTAATCACGATAAAAGTTTTTTATTGCAAACAATAAATGTTACATCAATTTTATAGTGATTAAACTGTGCTATGATTTTGTTTTGTGTATGTATATATATTGGTGTGTGTGTGTATTGATGAATATGTTCAAAATGAATTTACTAAATTAATAATTTAACTTATGATAAAGTCTTCTTCTTCTTATTGTGTCCTCAATCCGTAGATTGGCGGATAACCTTTATGATTTGCGATCCTGTTTATAGGTCTTAGAATTCCCTTATTTCGGCTTTTCTTTTTAAATTTGCGTAACTTGCTGCTCCTGTGTCTTTTATTATCTGTTGGATATATTCTTTCCTAGGTCTTCCTCCGCAGCGTTTGCCTTCCACTTTGCCTTCAATTATTCTGAATCAGCGTTTGATTATGAACGTCCTATCCACTTGGTTCTTCTTTTCTTTAGTGTATTTATTACTTGATTCGTTTATTTCTTTTAATACTTTTTCGTTTTTTATTTTCTCTATCCAACTAATTTTTTTCATCCTACGCCAACGCCACCTTTTGAACGCTTCAATTCTATTGTGCATTTGTTTGTTTATCGTCTCCTGACCCGTTAAAATGCTACATATATATGTTTTCACGAAATGCTTTTTAGTTTCCAATTTTATACCATTTGATGTTAGTAAGGATTATTTTTTATTAAACGCCGTTTTTGCTCGGTTGATTCTCGTTATTATTTCTTTATCTACCATCTTGGGTTATCCGAGATATCTATGACTATTAACTTGTTTTAACTTTTTCCCATTAATTCTTACGTTTGTTGTTCCCGATTTCTTATCGCATTTCATCACCACCGTCTTTTCTTCGTTTATTGCCATATTATATTTATTGGTTACTTCTGCTAATCAGTGTATCAATTTTTCCAATTCTTTTTCATTGTTCCCCACAATTGCTCATCGGCAAATCGGAACATCGACGTTCTTACACCTCCCACTTTGATCTCCATTCACCTTTCTCTATAACTTTCTGAATTATGCTTTCCATGTATACATTAAAGAGGCCTGGTGACATGCAGCACCCACTCCTTTTTCTATTTTAACTTCTACTTCGTTCTCGTTACTTTTTATTATCGTTATTTGCTTTTCATATAATATTTTTATTATTTTTCTATCTTTGTATATTCCTATTCCTTCTAGAGTGTTCCATAGAAGTTTCCAGTTGACTCTATCGAAGGATTTTTCCATGTCGATAAAAGCCACATATGTTGGTTCGTTTATTTCTAGCCTTCTTTCTATTATCTGTCGGATTTCTAGAACCGCTTCCCTTGTTCCTCGATTTTTACGAAATCCATACTGGTTATCATCTAAATTTTCTTCTATTTTCTTGCTAATCCTGTTGCGTATAATTTTTTATGCTTGCACGAGCAAACTGATCGTTCTATGTTCTTTACATTTAACTGCACCGTTCCTTTTCGGTATCATAACCATAATACTAGTTCTGAAATCATCTGGAATCTGTCCCTTTTCATAGATATCCGATATTAAGCTGCTTCTTCGTTCAAATTTAGTAACAACTCGGTCGGGATATTGTCATGGTGCTTTTTTGCTTTTTAATCGTTTAAGGGCAAAATCCATCTCTTCTTTAGCTATAGATGGACCAGAATTATCCTCTGTTATTGATGCGTTGGCTTCCATTTCTTTTCTTTTGATGGACTACTATTTCTGAATAATTCTTCCGTGTATCTTTTCCATGGTAATAAAATGTCTTTTCCTGTTATTATTATTTTCCCATTTTCATCTTCTATTCCATTTGTTTTACCTCTAAATTCTTTAAAATATTTTCTTATATTATTATATGTTGTTTCTAAATTATCTTTTTTATATTTTCTTCTATTCGTGCGCATTCCGCTTCTATAAATTCCTCCTTCGTCCTTCTCACTTCTCTGTTTACTAAATTTCTGTATTGGTTATACATTTTTTTATCTTCTTCTGTTCTCCATGTTTTGTATTTTCGTCTCAATTCCATTAGTTCTATCAATTCGCTTGTTATCCATGGTTTTTTGTATACTATATTTCTTGTTCCCAGCGTTTCCTTTGCTGCTCTAGTTTATTCCATTTGTCATTAATATTTTCATTTACTTTCTTCAAACTTTGCGAGACTTTATTCTGATACAAACTTTTTATATCTTTCATTTTTAACTTTTCTATGCACCATTTCTGTTGTTTATTCTTGTTTATTTTCTTCTTCTTTTTGTACAATAGTTCTGCTTTCATTATAACGACCATGTGGTCGCTATCAATGTCCGCGCCTGGATATATTTTGCATATCTTCATTTGATTTTTAAATCTCTTCCTGACTATAATATAGTCTGTCTGGTATCTGTTTACATCTCCGGGTATTTTCCATGTATAAATTCTCCGCGGGTGTTGTTTGAACATTGTATTGTTATCATGTCATTTTGTACGCAAAATTCGATAAGTTTTTGTCCTCTTTTGTTTCTGATTCCTAAACCGTAGTCCCCAACTTGTTCTCATTTTCTTTCCTTTACCAACTACTGCGTTCCCGTCACCGAGGATAATTAAGTTCTCTTTTTTATCTATGTAATTATTTATGATGTCTTCTATTTGCTCGTATATACTTTCAATATCTTCTTCTGTATAGTTAGACGTTGGCATGTATATCTGCATTATTACTGTATCTGTAGGTACTAGTCTAATCATAATTATTCTGTCGTTATACTGTAAATAATTTTTTACTTTGTTTCGCCATTTTTTCTTTAAAATTATTCCGACGCCGTTCTTTCTTTCTTGATCACTCGAGTTTATAATTCGGTGTTCGTTGCTCCAAAAGTCGTTATTATTATTCCACACTCACTCCCATTGTATCAATTCCTAGTCTTTCCATTTCTACTTTCGCATTTTCTAGTTTTCCGCATATATTGAGAGATCTTACGTTCCACGTCGCAATCGTTGTAACATTTCCTTTATTTTTCAATTGATCTCTTATTTTTGATTGCTTTCCAGACGCCCTTTTTTCATATGCAGCCTGGTTACCCACTACAATATGGGTGGTCGCACATTTCACACTACAAAGCCCACCGCACCTATGACGCCAGGTGTTAGCCGCATCACATGGCATAGTTCTGCGTTTTGGATCGTGTTTCATAGTAGGTTATAAACTAAGGAAATATACGACGGTGGTTTCCGGTTGCCTTCCACCGGATTTTCTGTCAGGGTTTACTCCCTTAGCCTTTGGATAAAAATCCTAACCCCAAGGTAGCCGGTTGTTACTGAGGAGGTAACGATTTTTTAGGTTTTTACGGCGACCTAAACCCGCCGTGGGAGAGACAGTCATAGGATTTTTGCAGACTTTAATGGACAGGTCCTCAATCTGTCCATCTGCATCCTGGTGTCTCTTTGCCCTGTCACTAGTGGAATCGTCTGTCAGAAACTTTCCGCCAGTAGCCGCTCTTGGTCCGCGACTGCTTATTTGACTAATGTCTTATTCGCAGCTAACCTACATATCTGTAGGCCATTCCACTATTCGCCACCTGTGGACGTGCCCCATACCGGTTCGAGCTCCGGTCCCCGGAAGGTACAAAGTACCCCTCGGGGAGGTCTGATAAAGTAGCCCAAATTAAATCAGAATATAATTAATTTCAATTATGAAATAATAAAATGTGTGTGTTGTTCGATTGTTTCTCTTGTATCTCTATATATTTTTTTAAAATTTTTCTTACAGATATTTGTTTTTCCTGTAGCTTAATATTTAATAAAATTATTTATTAACTGTTCTAATACAGTACTAGCTAAATTGCTAAAGGATCGAATATGTAACGCTAAGAATTTGTTTTATTTGTATTATTGTATTATATTATTTGAATAAATTGTATTTTTTTTTTATCTTTGGAGCGAGTTAATAGAAAACGTGTTGTAAATTTATGATTTCTATTAACGTTGTGCTATGAAATATTTTGTTAGATTGCGGTGTACCTTCGTGAATTTCTAATTTCCGTGTTTGTAAAGTTATAAAACCATTTTTGAAGTTTCACGCTCCTAATATTTGAAAATGAAGAAATAAAAATGATACGCGATATGAGATCGTGAAGCTGTCAATGGCGGGCTTACCAACTCTGGATTTAAATATTATTTCAAAAATTGTGACTTCATCGGTTTTAATTGTGCCTAATTATTGGTAGACTTTTTTTTTTAAAAAGTAGTCTGTATTTTCTATGGTTTTCGTTGCACATCTCATAAAATAGTACTCTTATGAGATAAATAGAAATACATGTGATATATATATGTATATCATCAGCTATACTTACTCGAATCTGAGCATGAGTTCTCCACTAAGATTTATGTTTATAACGCACGTGTGAGGCTAGTCCTATGCGGTGTGTTGAAGTAAAATCACAAGAAGGGCAGGTTATAATCTGTTCTGTCGTATCATCATTATTAACAACAGGTTTCTTCTTTTTGTTTGGCGGCTTAACGCTTGTTAGTCTGGTCACCATTTTGGACCACATTTTACGATCTTGAGCACATTGTTCCCATTTGTCCTCCTTTGGATTTATGTCGATTCTTTTCAGATAGTTCGCAATGATACCATTGATTCGCAGTAGAGCTCTACCAATAGGACGTTTGCCCTTGATCAGAGCCTCACACACCAATCCTCTTGGTATTCTATCATTTTCCATCCGGATGACATGTCCCAATCACTTCAAGCGCTTTTCTGCCAGCAACTGATTCATCGAGTGACAATTGGCTTTTGTTAGTATCTCTTCATTCGAAATGTGATCAAACCATCGTACGCGAAGTATTTTTCGCTAAACCGCTGATGGCACATATCAAGTTTCTTAATCTGTTTCTTCATGGTTGGCCAAGTCTCGCCCCCATGCATCAGGTAACACAGCTACTTTTGTTTCCGTCGACAAACCTTTGTTGGTGAACACACGACGGTTGTGGCTTACTGAACGCTGTGTTTTCTTTTCTTATGGGCGATGAAATTTCGTCTTCAAGCGTTGCACTTTTATTTACTGTGTTTCCTAAATATTGAAATTTACAAATTTGCTCTGTTCCCAATTATTTCTACGCTATCCATGTCGTCATTGATTTGAAGAATTTTTGTTTTATCAAAATTTATACTAATCCAAAAATCTTTGTTATACGATCCAAGCATTTCAAAGCTTCCCGTAAATTCTTCC
Source organism: Coronaproctus castanopsis (assembly GCA_032883995.1). NCBI lineage: Eukaryota > Metazoa > Arthropoda > Insecta > Hemiptera > Monophlebidae > Coronaproctus > Coronaproctus castanopsis. The sequence goes on along the minus strand of CM065053.1, from coordinate 149,989,127 downwards.
TATCGTCAGCGACCAAGACACAGTCGTCTGCATACTGCAAACTCGTTATTACAAAAGTTTTTGTTAGCTTCCTCGATGTAAATCTGTTCAAATTATATAATCCACCGTCAAAGCGGAACTTAACCTTTACATCTACATCTGATACGCGTTGTTTGAAAACTGTAGACACCATACTCATATAGTAATTAAACAGCGTAGGCGCTAGTACGCAGCCTTGTTTTACCCCGTATTTATAGGAAACGACCTCCGTTCACAGAGTCAAAAACTTGTTTGACATCGACGAATGCTAAATATACTCTCGTGTTTTCTGTACTTTTTTCAATTAATTGCGGCAACGAGAAAATCATATCGCTTGTACTTCGATTTTGCTTAAAACTCGCACCGGTTTTCTGGACTTTTCACTAAGACTTTGCTGAATATCTTACCCTTGGTACTAAAGAGTTGTCTTCAGTAGTGATAACAATGGGGATACTGCCCGGTCAGCCGGAGGCCAATTCCGAGGTCAACCGGATCAACACCCCCTCCACCCCTCCCACTGTACCGATTATCATACATATTTCGGCGAAATTCTTAACCCAACTAATGATGCTAACTGAATTCGACGACGCGTTATTAATCAATTATTATTATTTCGAGGTCAACCGATCATCACTTATGACCGCCACACCCCCTCCACCCCTCCCACTGTACCTATTATTATACATATTTCGGCGAAATTCTTAACCCTTAACATTGATGAGGTTTCTACCGGGTATTCAATTCGACGAGTTTAACTTTCACTCGGTAGTAATATGTAGACATCTTTCTGATGAACCGGTAATCTGATTTCGTCATTTTGTCCACCACATCCCTCCACACCTCCCATTGTACCGATTATTATACATATTTCGGCGGAATTCTTAACCCAATGAATTATGCACGTCAATGACTTCTGCAACCGGTATTCAATTATTACTGGTATTATTCAATGAGTTTAACTTTCACTCGGTAATACGTAGACATCTTTCTGATGAACCGGTAATCTAATTTTGTCATTTTGACCGCCATACCCCCTCGACACCTCCCACTGTACCATTATTATACATATTTTGGCGGAATTCTTAACCAACTGATGAGTGTGCGAGGGAGCGAGCGTGTGTGCGTGTGTTAGTGTGTAGGTGTGCACATCTTATCATCACCAACAGTCGTATTAATCGTATTGGTGTGTGCGTGTGAGCGTGTGTATGAAACTTAGCACATATTAATCAAATTGGTGTATGCGTGCGAGCGAGCGTGTGTTAGTGTGTAGGTGCGCGCATCTTATCATCACCAACAGTCGTATTCATTGTATCGGTGTTTGCGAGGGAGCGTGTGTGTGTGTGTGTGTAATCTTGATTACGTGACGTCACATCGTCCAAATGGAAACTTACATGTAACATTAACTACTACACTCACTATAATAACAGTCCACTCACTTGTGTGTGTGTAAGGTGTCTATCATACTTGGATATGACTGAATGATGTTCTCATTAAGCAGAGTCTGCGAGCGTGTGTGTGTGTGTGTGTGTATGAAACTTACCATAGTCAACAGTCGTATTAATCATATTGGTGTTTGCGAGGGAGCGAGTGTTATTGCGTGTGTAAAAACCGATGATTACATGACGTCACATCGTCCAAACGAGTTAGATGACGAACAATTCCTATAGGTTTCGATGTTCTAATGCTTTTGACGGGTACTCAAAGAAGCTACCGAAAGAAGCTCCAGTAACTAAACTCGCTTCTGGACAGTATAATATTATAATATCCCGTGAAACATTATACTACTAATCGTTGTTTATTATTATGATTATTATCGCAAGATGTTTATTATGATTATCTGAAAAATGACGGTGGGAAGAAATGCTGATTTGTAGGAATTTTTCGATGCAAGCGGTCTCTAACGTGGTATTCCATTATTACTCGTATTATTCGACGAGTTTAACTTTCACTCGGTAATACTTAGACATCTTTCTGATGAACCGGTAATCTGATTTCGTCATTTTAACCACCACACCCCTCCACACCCCCCATTGTACCTATTATTATACATATTTCGGCGGAATCGTCGAATTTGTCATCGTCCTGATATTTAGACGCGACGTTATTATTATCTACGTACTCGTATTATTCGAGGACGAGTTATTAATCGATTATTATTATTTCGAGGTCTACCGATCATCACTTATGACCGTCACACCCCCTTCACACCTCCCACTGTAGCGATTATTATACATATTTCGGCGGAATTCTTAATCCAACTGATGAGTGTGCGAGGGAGCGAGCGTGTGTGCGTGTGTTAGTGTGTATGTGCGCGCATCTTATCATCACCAACACTCGTATTAATCGTATTGGTGTGTGCGAGCGAGCGAGCGTGTGTGCGTGTGTTAGTGTGTAGGTGTGCGCATCTTATCATCACCAACAGTCGTATTAATCGTATTGGTGTGTGTGTGTGAGTGTGTGTATGAAACTTAGCACATATTAATCAAATTGGTGTATGCGTGCGAGGGAGCGTGTGTACATGTGTATGTGCTAATGGAATGAGGATTCATGGAAATAAGAGCCTTAACTCTGATTTAATCATATTTCATCAATGGTTCAATGCGGTACTACAAGAAGAAAATTACATTGGTAATTCATAAATTGTATCAACCGCCGTTCGATATTTCGCTAATTGATTCGCACACGAATAATTTCAAGATTACTCTCTATAATTATATTTCGCGGGTCAATGGTGATGTGATGATCGGTTGACCTCGGAATAATAATAATAATCGATTAATAACTCGTCGTTGAATTCAGTTAGCATCATTAGTTGGGTTAAGAATTTCGCCGAAATATGTATAATAATCGGTACAGTGGGAGGGGTGGAGGGGGTGTTGATCCGGTTGACCTCGGAATTGGCCTCAGGCTGACCGGGCAGTATCCCCATTGTTATCACTACTGTCTTCTTTATTCTTATACACGGGGATTACAGCTGCTTCTTTAAAGTCCGGCGGAACTTTTTCTTCAAGGCATATTTTCAAACAGAGAGCATGTATGTAATTTATAGCATCGTTTCCTCCAATTTTGTAGATGTCCGCCGGTATAGCATCCAGTCGTGATATTTATTGTGATGATTTATTAGCTTTTATACTCCTGATTGCGTCCTTTATCCAATGTTGGTAGTCCTATACGTTTATATTTCCATTTTTACTTGATATCGTTTGCAATAGATTCAAGTTGACAACGCCGTCATTGTTTAGTAGTTGCTGCTGAAAATATTCCGCCCATCTATTAATTACTCCTCGTCTGTTAACAATTTGATTTCCCGCTGCATCCGTAATGGTTGTTTTCCGCCGATATTTCGGTCCAATTATATATATGTACATAAAATCAGCTGCTATTAATTATGCAGTAGCTTTCGGTACGGTATAATTTTAATTTCCTTGTCATGATTTCCTCCAGTTTTTGGACCACGCCAATTAATTTGAAACAGAACGCGTTTATTGTTTCGGTATATTTCAAAATTTATAATAGATTCTTCGTTACCGTTGCGTTGTACAACACGTTCATTTGGCTTATTTCGACTAAGCTCCCGATAGATAGTTGCGAAATAGTAAATTTGATTTTCCGTTTAGATTTTGAATTGTTAATTCACGTTGAAAATTTTTATTCGTGTTTAATCGTTACGAACGAAACTTAGCGTTGCAATTTAACCTCGAAACGATTTACAATGTTCGAATCGTTATCCATTACAGCAAACTGTACAAACTAAAAAGTGTTTCTAAAATGTAATATGTTTGACGTTTATGAATAATGTTATGAAGGGACATAAAATTTTGAAATATCAACTTTTGTATTGGATATAAATGACAAAGCAAAAATCAAGACGACCGACATATGTGGTATATATATATATATATATATTGCCGGGTAAGGGACACCGAGACACACCATTATGAGAATGACAAATTATGTAAATTTGATGCGTTCATAATTGACAACGGTTTAACCATGGAGAGACTATATTGAGAAAATGGTAAAGCAAAAACCGAGACGATCAACATACATAGAGTATATATGCCGGATAAGGGACGCGGAGACACTACTATAACAGTGTCATATCATATAGAATTGATACGTTCTTGTCCATGGTTAGATCATATAGAGGAAAACCCGTTTATCAGCTGATAGTCTCATCATATTCACAAAGTCCTGCGTGGGTTGATGACGATATCTTCATCATCGATATAATATATATATATATATCTTTGTATATAAAAATCTCCTATCACGATGTTCGTCTCCGCTAATCTTCGAAACCGCTAAATCGATTTCTGTAAAATTTTGTAAATATGGATTGTTTAATTCAACTTAAAATATAGGTTAGTTTTTATCTCGATTAGTGACCGCCAATTTTGAGTTCACGTTTAAATTCTATCAATTATCAATAGATGGTTTTGATTTAAAATATTTTTTTATTCCATGTGCTTCACCACGTAAATGCGTTATAAACAACGTTCTTGTTCAGTTTTATTTTGATATATTTTTCTCATTGTGCTGTGTACTATTTGTATTTTTTTTATACAAAACTATTATGATATGCGAATTTTTATTAAATATTGTGAACTACTGTTTGACTGGAAGGTTTATAAGAAAAAGCGCCCCGTTACTACGTATTCCGATGATACCATCAAATGCTACTGTATCATTCAAGAGACTTTAATTCCCTATTCGTTCGACGTTTTCAATGACCATTAACAAGTATCAAGGCCAGACAATGTCTGTTTACGGGTTAGAGACGTAGATATGTTTTTCCCATAGTTAATTCTTTGTTGCGTGCTCACGCGTTGGTAAACCACGTAATTTATATACATTAGCAAAAGACAGATTACCTAAAAATATTGTATACAGAATAGCGTTTAATTAAATTTCAGTAAAAAAATAAATCTTTTTTTTATTTATTTATTTAACGTGCTTTATACTGCTTCTAAGGCCAGAGGCACGGAAGGATAGTTAGATTAAGGGGAGAAGGTTGGATAAAGTAAGGAAAGTTATAAATTTAGATTCGGCAGATGATGAACACTGTAGGATTTCGGTTAGAGAGGATGCAAGTACAACAGTAAGACGGTGAGCCGAGTACAAGGAACATGATAGGTGAATGTGAGGAATGGGGTATGTTACATGATGAACATAACGGTGCACTCTGGCCTAGAAAGAAATGCTCGTGTGTAAGAAGTGTGTGTCCACAGCGTATGCGAAACAGAGTGACTTCATATTTTCTATTGGAATGTTCCGACCAGGTTGCCTTCTTCCGATCTGTTGTGAACTGCGGTAGAGTTTGAAGATTCGAATCTCATCGATGTATTCCGTCAACATCCCCGGGGACTACCTAACAATGCAATACGAAATTATTGATCGTTATTTGTACAAAATATAATCGTGCACCGATTGTAATTATTGTAGCGCCTTTTGATAATTGTCCATATCGAATTTTTCCTTCGTTCATTTCTTCTTAGGGCGAAAGCTCAAATTTCGAAAATGACAACTTTTCATTAGATTAAGTTCGAAACTGAGGAACCGTTAGAAGTAGACACGATGTTAACAATGAATTTAAAATTAAAAAATCTGTGAGTTCTGTAATACACTACGTCGAATGTGAGATTACGCGATATTATTAAATGCGGATAGAATCTAAGGGCAAATAGACAAACTGAATATCTGATAAGTACATTATTAGCGTTCGCATATAAGTACGTGTGTGTTTGTGTTGTTTGCATCTACCTAATACACAGGTCGTAGCCAAGTGAGATAAAATTACAGATTTCAATAAATGTCGCAGCGCTAAACGGTTTTGTTCGAATATATATATATATATATATATATATATAAGTAATATTAATAATAATAAGCTTTAGAACTCTCATCTCACTGTACGAGAAATTGGTGAAATGGGAAAAAACAAAGAACACTTAAGCTCTCAAAATTGTATTTTGGAGTACATCCTCCAATTGAGTGTTACGATAAATGGTACTCTTTTATTTATATATATATATATTGTACGTCTATATTCATGAGAGATACTGTTGAGAATGTAAATTTGTAGTGGTTGCCGTCATCGGTGTGTAGTATAAGAGGTTTTACCTAGCTGTATCAACATTTAATCCTGACGAAATTGAATATATATATGTGTGTGTGTGCGCGCGTGTATGTATGTGTGTATCTATATAACTCGAATATAACAATTTAGATTTTCTCTTGTTACCGTTATTTACTTTCAGACTAGAGGCTAAGGCATAGTTTTATTAAAAATTAATATACGAACCCGAAATTTATCTGCATACCTAGAGTCAGTTGTTTACGTTGTTGTATAGGTGTGTGTTTATATACGTATATATATATTATATATATTTTACTATCTTCGTTCTTTTAGTCTAATATTCAACTTTAATCTCTTCTTTATTTTCGCGTTTTTGATTTTCTTCATAATTCATCTTTTAACTACACAATTTTCATCGATATATTTTTATTTCTCTATACATTAATGATCGATTTTCTGATTTTCGATAAAATTCTACATTTAATTCCATCCTTAATTACCCGGTCTAAATAGTCTCCCCTTGTATAGGGTGACACAGAAAATATACGTTTTTGTTTTTCGAATAGGGCAGTTAGTAATACGACTATACAACGCGAACCATGCGGTCCACGTTTAGTATATACACGAGGCATTCGTTTTTGTCCAGTTTCAGTTATCGTGGCATCCTATAATCAAGGCGAGCGCGCTTTTTGCGTGAAAAGTTATTTCGAAACGAATCGATCATGAATTCAAAATTACGTGATTTTTTTGTTGGAGTACCTTAAGAGCCGCGTTTATGAAACACATTCACGACATCTGGAAGACCTGAAAACGCGGATTTCTGAAGAGATTTCAAAAATTCAGCCACCCATACTCGAGAAAGTCATCAAAAATTTTGTGAAGACTGAATGAATATATTGTTGCAAATAGCGGTCATCTGAACGATATTGAATTTCACGAATGATTGTAAGCTAATTTCTTGTTTTCCTATTTTTAAATAAAATTTTATTCACAAATTTTCGCCGAGTAGTTTTTGAGTTATTCAAAACTACAACAAAACCATCCGTCTTCTCTGGGTCGCCCTATATATACATGCATACATACGTGTATATATATATATATATATATATATATATATATATATATATATATGTCGCCGTGGTGTAGTTGCTGGAGGGCTTGACTGTCAACTGGACGCTCTGGGGTTAACATGGGACATAGAAAGTTTTTCATCATCATTTAATTCTTAATTGTCACGGAGAGGGCAGTGGCACCCCAACCTGTATAACGTCATATGTGCGCGCATCTGCATCGCATATAAATAGTGCCTTGAATGCCAGCTCATTTTATATATAAAAATGAATGTGCAATAGCTAGTCAGGACGTTCGAAAACGAACTAAACGACGATGATGATGGTGATATATTATATATATATATATATATATATATATATATATATATATATATATATATATATATATATATATGTAAAATGCATAGAATCATAGAAAACCGAGTAAGCCACTAAAAAATGCCATTATAATATATACATTATTTCAATTAATCGATAAATTTTTGATTTTTTGTTACGCCCGATTTATATATCTACAAAGAACTAATACTTTTAGAAAATAATTTATGTGACTGCTTGAGAAGTAGCGGAAGAATATGCCCACGCGTATATATATATCTATATATATATATATATATATATATATATATATATATATATATATATATATATATATATATATATATATATTGACTGTTCTCAGTCGTTGGCAGCAACTATGGCGACAATTTCTTGATATAATTTTCGGTCTCTGGCCTTGTAAAACAATTCTTCTACCTCCATCGACGACCATTTTCGGATATTATCCAGCCAAGCAATCGTTCTTCTGCCTACTTTTCTTTTTCCTGCTACTTTTCCCATGATTATGGATTGCGGTAGTACATATTTCGGACCTCTTAATATGTGTCTACGCTGTTTTTCTTCGTTTGATCGTGTTTAACAATTCTTTATTCTTTTTCAATATGTCCAATATTTCGTTATTCTTCTTCTTTGCTGTCCACGATATGCGCAATATACGACGGTAACACCACATTTCGAAGGCTTCTATATTTTTGATTATTTTAGCCTTCAGCGTCCATGTTTCGCAGCCATTCAGCAACACTGACCATACGTAGCATTTTTAAAACTCTGAGTCTTACTTCAAGAGATATTTCATGCGATGTTAATGTTTTTTCATTTTTATAAATGCTACTCTTGCCTCTCCTATCCTGCATTTAATTTCTTCATTTGAATCCCCGGCTTTGTTTAGCCATACACCGAGGTATCTGTACTTGTTCACTACTTTTAATTCCACATTACTTAGTATTATCTTTTTTACTTTGATCTACTGTCACCATTACTTTAGTTTTCTTAGTATTAATTGTAATACCATATTTATCGCCGGTTCTTTCTAATAATTTCAACAATATTCCCAGGTCTTTCGCATTTTCTGCTAATATTACCGTGTCATCTGCGTACCTTATATTATTAATGATTTCACCTCCAATTTTGACCCCTTCAAATCTGTTTGTTAACGCTTCTCTGAATATGATATCCGCGTATACATTAAACAATGTCGGCGACAAAATACAGCCCGCAGCCTTGTCTCACAACACGTTTTTTTTTTTATTTTATCCGTCGTTTCGCCGTTATTTAGTATTACTGTTGCCATCTGTTGCAAATATAAGTTCTTTATTAATCTTCTATCAGCAGTATCCAATCCAATTTCTTTTAATATATTAATTAATTCGACATGCCGTACTTTGTCGAAGGCTTTTTCAAAGTCTATAAAACACATAAATATTAGTCGTTGAAATTCTTTTAACTTTTGAATTAATATATTCATGCAGAATAATGCATCTCTGGTTCCCAGTCCACATCGAAAACCAAATTGTTCTTTACTTATATTTTCTTCGCATTTTTGCCGTATTCTAGCTTGTATTACTCGTGGTAGTATTTTCAGTGTATGGCTAATTAGACTTATAAGTCTTTAATCGTTACACGACGATGGTCTACTGGTCTTCGGAATCATAACTAAATTTGACACTAGCCATTCTTTTGGAATATCTCCTGTCTTATATATCGTATTAAACAATTGAGTTAGTATCTTAATGCTTCTATCATCAAACAGTTTATATATCTCCGCTACAACATTATCTGGGCCTGGTGCTTTACGTATTTTTGCACATTTTATTGCCTGGGCTACTTCATCTTCTAATATATATAAAACATTCTCAACATTCTGTTCATTGTATTCCGCATATAGACCATCTCTGTCGTCCCCAAATACTAATCGAATGTGATCATGCCATGCTTTTTTGATATCGTCACTTTTTATTAATAGTTGCCGTTCATTGTTTTTTAACATCATTGGTTTTCTTTGCCTATATACACCAGCAATTTCTTTTAATAGTTTATGTAATTTAAAATCATCTTGCTTTTCTTGTAGTTTTTCAATTTCAACGCATTTTTCTTTAAGTAATTTCTCTTTTTCTTCTTGAATTTTGCTAAATATTCTACTCTATTTATATTTTTCAATGATCTTCGTTTTTCTAACAGATTTGCAATTTCCGCTGTGAACCATTCCTTCTTATATACTTTGTTTTCCATTTTTTGAATTACTTCCCTTGTTTGAGTTTGCACAACATTTTTAATCATTTTCCATATATTGTCAGCTGTTCTTTCTTTTACAGTTTCTACTTTTCTCCTACTGAATTCATTGGATATAGCTGTTTTTGCTTGTTTTCTAGTTGTATCATTACTTAGCAATTTTTGAACATCTTTTTGGTGGGTACCTCTTTTATCGGCCAGTGCTTTAATCTTTTTCAATTTAACGGTCATTCTGGCGCATAGGAGGTTATGATCAGAATTAACATCCGCTCCTGGGTACGTCTTCGCCGATTTTACTGCATTTCTGTATCTTTGATTAATTAAAATATAATCAATTTGATTTCGAATTACATTGCTGTCTGTGTCTCTCGGCGATTTCCATATATAGAGCCTTCTTTTTGGCAATTTAAAATATTCATTTGTAATTATAAACTCATTTTCTTCACAAAAATTGAATCAATCGTTCGCTTCGTTCATTTCTGTTTCCCAGTCCATAGTTTCCAGTAACTGCAGAAAACATCTGGCCTACTTTAGCATTAAAATCACCAATAATAACTGTAGTTTCGCTTGTTCGGATTGCTTTTAATGCTTGCTCCAGGTCTCCGTAGAATTTCTCCAGTTCTTCTTCTCTACTATTTTCCGTTGGCGCGTATACTTGAATCACGTTTAGAGGGGCTGGAAAAATATTCAGTTATAGTAAAATGACTCTATCTGTTATTGCTGCACAATGCATTATCGATTTTGCAATATCGTTTTTAACTATTATCGCTACTGCGATGCTTGCCGCTGTCTACTCCAGAATAGTATACTTTATAACCGTCACTTTCAAAATTACCAGAGTCCATCCACCTGGTTTCTGATACACCCAAAACTCCAATATTTAATCTATCCATTTCTGTTGTCACGTTCTTCAATTTACCTACTTCTAGTAGTGTTCTTACATTCCACGTTCCTAATATTAGCTCCTTCCTAGTGAGTTTTAAACGAGAGATCTGCCGCCTCTATTATTTTGCTTAGGGGGTTTTGCATGTTGACGACCTGAGGAGACCCCTTTGTCCTCCTGCCGGGTCTGGCGTATATGAGGCCGCCTGAACCAGTAATATTTATATCTTTATATTCATGTAATAATTGCTTACTAGGAAATTTAATGCGGTGGTTTTCCGTTGCCTTCCACATCGCAATATCACAGCCGATGAAATTAATATGTAATTTCGCCTGTGAGTATCTCAATCAAGCCTTATGTGAAGTCATTCTTCGCTAGCCTTGAAGAAGTAATAGTGCTGCTGCTGACCAGCACTATGATTTTCTGTTAGGGTTTACTCCCTTAGCCTTTGGGTAAAAACCCGAACTGGAAGGCAGTATATATATGTATATATATATATATATAAATATATATAAAGAAAAAATTTGTAATATCCAGTAAAGGATAATATGATAGAATATTTTAATTTTTAATAAAGCTATCATCTACGTTTTCGCCTTTAAACCCTAACGATATGAATAAGGAATATATGTGTATATACATACGTGTGTGTGTGTTTATAAATATGTATAAATGTTCTGGTGTGTAAGGTGGCAGGAAAATTATTTTATCGTACACTATCGTCGAATCAGGGGAAAAAAGTCACTAGCGGATGGGTGAATAGCTCACGGAATTTTCGTGTAATGCTAATACCTTCGCTTACGGATCGTTTAAGGGGAGATTAGGTAGCGCGCGACAGACTATACGGTAGATTAGAAAAGTCCGAAGTGAAGCGCGCCATAAGGGGAAATTAAGTTGGAAATTAATTACGTTTTTTTTTCATTCGTTATTTTTTTTTTTATTTTTTTTGTAAAAGTCGGGCCAGAAAAAAGAAGATTGGAATTCGAACAGAATTGTACACGGTCGATGGAAAACGTTGTACGCCTTAAATTTAATCCCAGCGATAAATGTTCAGCTTTTCCGGCATTTGCGAATGACCCCTTAAATATCATTAAGAGCGATTTTCTCTACTTTTACAGAGGATCATTTTTTGTTCTGTTTTTAATTCTAGGCCGACGGCTCGTACATATATAACACCTCACCCAACTCCTGTTACGACACATATATATATATATATATATATATATATATATATATATATATATATATATATATAATTGAACGTGCGTAGGCTGCGTAAGCAATTTTTTGGGACCTTCTTTAATAATAACCAGCTTCGTTCAGCCAAGGCGGGTTGTATGTATAAACTAAAAATCGACTATCGAAAACTGATAGCTTTAAAGTGGACCGGAAGGAAATTTCTTTACCGATATTGTGTTGTAATTGTAGAATTTTACATACTAAATTAGACACACATATATATATATATATATATTCTTCCTCTATGTGCTTTATACGGCGAATGTATTGTGGTAACATCGTATGACATCAACGTGAAATCGTACGGACCAATTTTTTCCATTCTTCCCGACATGCTAACTTTCTCGTAGCCACAACTAGTGCGAGTTCATTTTTTTTATTTCCTTACATCTGTCTATCGAAACAGATACCGTCCTCGGTTTCTATAGCTACCTGGTATTCCTAGAATAGTATGTACGAGTGTACTGAAAATTTTACTGATTCCCGTTAATTCTCATTAATAAACCGACATCGACTTTCAGTTCAATACCGACGCATTCGGTCCGTGTGCTGTTTAACGTATTCCAGCGTCTTCCTATTTATCGCATCTGTGCGTTTTATTGTACAGGTTTCCGAATCGTGCATCGTTATTGGAAAAATTAAGTCGTTGATCAATTTTACCTCATATTTTGTCACCTATCAGGCGTTTCTTAATATCTTCCTCTTAACCATTACTTATACGACGATCGGCCTTAAATTTGTTCGGTCGATGTTATCATCCTTCGATTTGTAAGTTTGGATGCACTCTATAAACATAACTGACGAAGAAGAAGAGTGAAACTAGTATTTTTCTCAGTTTTAATATGGCGATAAAAAATAAAGCTAATAATCTGTGACGGAGAAATATGATTTCCTTATCGGATAAACTTAATATATAGGAATATAAAAGTCTTATAATTACTAAAAGTTCATAAAGCCTGATACATAAGCTTGTTACCGATTTAAATTATAATAAACCTAGCGTAAGTATAAGTAAATGCAGATATACGAAATACAAAAAATAGTGTACTTATAATTCGCTTGTATCTGTACTTCTGGTATCTATATGTTTTAAGGACTAATTGTATCTACCTGTATTATTTATAATTATAATAACGTACGACGGAACAATCGAAAAATTTATTTACGATATCACCGATAAATCTAAAATGAAGGTGTAATCGCGCATGTACGGCTTATTTAAACTCTAAAGCAATGGTTTTTAAGTCGCTGGCTTTAAATTCATACGGCTGCTGACGGAACACCAAACTGGAGCGGCATCAAATAACGTAGGCAACATCAATGTTTTATATATCATAAGTTTATTTGATACTGTTAGTGCTGATTTTTTATTAAAAATAGGAAATATGTACGCATCCTTACGCCGAATATTTTCTTCGCATTATTATACGTAAACTCTATTTTTCGTGGACATTGTTTTTATATCATTTATAGTTTTTTCTGGATAGTGAGGTGCTACTGGTTCTCTCGGTTTATATTTAAGAATTACCCGATAATGAACAACTTTATAAATTTTAGAACGCCGGCTGAGATCGAACTTTGTCCGGTTGACTGACAGTCGGTCGTTCTAGCAACTCTGCCACCGCGGCAAGTAAGTGTAACTTGCCTTTTAAAATGTTACACACACAGACATATACATATATATATATATGTCACGGTCGGTGAATGATCTTAATCGTTATTTTGTATGCGCGCGTTAATTCAGGCCTATTTCAAAACTTTCTACTTTACTGAATTATACCGGGAAATGTGTTAATGTTTCTTTGCCACGTCAGCAGTAATTAACGGGCGAAAACGGTGACTAAAACGTTGGATTATTTTGAAAATAAAAATATGTTAATGGCGTTTTTATTTTGGTCCGTATTGTTTTCTTTGTTCATTGTGTAAGGCTTCGTTAAAGAGTTCCCTTTAATCCGTTCTCCAGCTATTTTTATTTTATTTTCTATTCATTTAATTATTATTAATTTGATTATTACTATTAGTGTTATTATTAATTATTATTATTGTACCGAATATGCTGTTCTATGTAGGAAGTGGAAGAATTCATTTACGGCGTCGTGTTAATGAATAAACTATAAGAAGTACCACCAACCGTGTTCGTAGATTAGGATCAGTTCCAAGCAAAACGAAATAAAAATTTTAAAGCCTTATTTCTTTACGAAAATTATTTTTTATAATTATTTATGGGACTCGTTTTTCTTCTTTTAATATTTTCAAAAGTCCTCGTTCGTTCGTTGAGGTACCTCCAGTATAAAAAGTTTAATCGATATTTCCAAATTTGTCTTGCGATTGTTAAATACTACTCAATACATGAAGTTGTGACGCCAAGTAATACATCTTTCGGATGATTAATATCCTTCTGGACTTTGTTATAGCGACTGATCTTTGCACAAGGTGTTTTTGCCTCTAGTAAAACATATAATTAACCAATGTACAGAAGCTGAAAGAGATAGGAAACTCGCGATTTCCTATCGCATTTTACGGATGTGAATTACAGACTAGAAGCGATATAAATGACCGGTTACAGAAAGTTATTAAGAATTCTATTGGCGAATCGCAGAACAAATGAATCAATCTTGCGCGAGTTGAATATCTAAACAGAAGATTAATCTATTTAGTTTATAGGAAAATTATTAAATTCTTTGGACATATGATCCGGGCTGACGGTGTTAAAAAGATGCTTATACAAGGGTAATAGTCGGTCACCAAATCTATTTAGCGATCGAATTAACCGAAATTGCGACAGTCAGGAAATTCGCGCTTAAAGCCGAGGATAAAGAAGCTTGGCGCGAGCTCTCTTCAATCGAGCTTACGAATGAATGATATAATATATATATATATATATATATATATATATATATATATATATATATATATATATATATATATATTACCGCAATCCTCATGCTCGCATTATTTATCTCAGCCTATATTCAACTAATTTCAAACTATACTAAATTTCAGTGTTTACCAACTTGCATAACTCGTTAACTATTTTTTTTTTTTTTTTTTTTTTATAAATTCTACAGAAATTGATTTTCTATCGTTATTACTAAGAACGACTATTTACTTACCATTTACCCTTTTTCGAGCATACCACTTTATTATTAGGGCGAGCGTAGATACTATGCAACAATTTTATATTTTTGTCCTAGGTTGTACAAAAAAAAACTATTGCGTTTCAAATTTAACAAAGCGATTTAGAATCGCGTCTAGATGTGTATATGATTTTTTAAACTAAAAATTTATTTAAAAATGTTTACGCTGTCTACTAACGCCATCTACAAATATTCTCGTAGAACTAATGTATATCGATGTTTATGTTGTTATTCGTATTGCAAATTGAGTATTGAATTCTTACTTATAATTTTGTTTACGTTGCTTCGTATTGAGTATTAAATTTTCAAAACTGCTAAAATTGTTTATCATTGATTATAGTAGTTGCTAAAAAAAAGAAAAAAAGGGGGTAGTTGATTGAAGCGAAAGATTTATCCGAATTTTTACTTACAACTTAAAAAATTGCTAAACACTTTTATCGAAGTTTAATGGATGAGAATTAATAGTTCTCTAAGCGTGTATATTACGCACTTATTTTATCGGAATATTTAGGAAATGTATATAATTATCAATTAATTACGAATGTTGAATATATATCCGGGAGTAGTGATTTTACGAATTATAAGCAAAACAAAATCGTAACACAGTTTGATCATTATAAAAGCTTTGCAATGAAAAAAATTTTATCGTGATTGAACTGTTTTATAATTTTGTTTTACTTATTAATTAAGAATGTTTAAATTTTACAAAAACTTTTTAAGGTGCAATTTAAATGTTTCTAATTTTCAAAATCCTTTCGTATTAAAAGTTTATGTATCGAAGATTTTTAGTAATGAGTTTTGTACTATAATTTATATCTTATATAAACAAAAATATTATTCGAAATGGTTTGCGAGTCCTGACGAAGTCGCGCTTTTGTTATATATTAAAACTAAAATTACGCTTGGTCTATTATTATTATAATTATCATTATTACGGAGTAGTTTCAAAAATTATAAGAGAGTTATCGTCAGATATTAACTAATAGTTGATTGTATTCCATCTTTTTATGCGCTTCGAGTTGAAGCGTGTTATTGAAAGCGATAGTCGTTCGTATGTAATTATGATAAAAAGTATTTAGTTTTTCTTTTTGCAGATGTAAATGTGCAAGTTTCGTCGTGTGATGTGTGTACCTACTAAATATAATGTATGTTAAATACTATATTTCAGTGTTAGATATATATATATATATATATATATATATATATATATATATATATATATATATATATATATATATATGTACGAGTATATGTGGGTTATTATGTCTCGTTTTTTCTCTTTATAAGTATAAGTTTTTTGCCTAACATAAATGAGCGTATGTGTGTATATTTATATCTAAATGTGTAATAATATGTGTATGCAATGTGTAATGAGCACTCTATAGATAAAATAGATATATATATATATATATATAGTGTATCTATATGAGAAATATCAGTACGCTGAATTAATTTTTTTTTTTTTTTAATATAGTATATTAATTTTATTACGTAATACCGCGACTGGCGTAGTATTGTGCATCCGTGAAAAATCTTGTACGTATTATATTCTGTATAGTGTAAATATTTTGAAATAAACTGAAATTGAAATTAAAATTAAATTATAATTATTCGTTATCGTATTACGAGCTGGTACGTAATAGTGGTCGTGTTTCGCGTAGCGCGGAACGGTTTTTCGAAATCGAAACGTTCTGTAGTCTTGTTTTCATATTCTGTCGAACGGCAAAATAATTATGATGATAATATTACGACGATAATGATGGAATGAAATAATAGCCACGTTTAAATTACATAAACCAATTTGCTCGCGACAGACAAGAAAAAAACATACTCCATTTCTTTCCAGCAGCGTAAATTTACCGTTATAATTTTTTTTTTTTGAATTTTACTATTTTGTCTTTTACGAAAAAAATCTTCACAACGTCGTCCATCGTAACCTATTTTAAGCCCTTTGCGCGAAATTTTGTATAGTTCGCAATTTTTACCGGCACTTTCATTACATTATAACCTCTATCTATCTATCTATCTATCTATCTATCTATCTATATATATATATATATATATATATATATATTTATATATATATATATATATTTATATATTTATAATTGACGTTATCGTCTGATCGCCTGTTAATGTTTTGCGTTGTTGACTTACCAATTGAGGTTGTGAGAAATTTTCGTATCGTAGAACATGAATTCAAATCTGTAATTTTTCTTCTCTTGTTATAGTCGGCTGCCGGCAAATGGTCAGATTCTATATCCGGGGGAATATTTCAGAAATTTTGTTTAAAGCGTTGTCAATTTAAAAATTTAATACGCACCTAAACTCAAAAAAGCTATTCTCTAAAAAAAGCTGTGTGCATTATATATATATATATATATATATGTATTGTGTATGTTTGAATTTTTGTTTCCTATATGTAAGTGCATATATGTGTGTGTATTTGCTTTATTATATATATATATATGTATATATGTGACTGCAACCTATTTTTGTTATACGTTATAATATGTAAAATAGTGTATAACTGTTTTATACGTAAGGGAGAAAAAGGACCATGTAGCCATACTTTTGTATTTTTTCTTTCTCTCGATGTCTGTCTAAAATTATTCATATTTTTTTTTAACAAGAAAACGAAGATTAAACATTTTTTGTAAAATGCAACGCAAAATTCTTTTTTCCTTAGTTTTTTTTTTTTATATTTAATTTAAAAATATGAAGACCTACGAATTTGTAAAAAAAAATGTAAATAGAAGGTAAAGCGTATTTGAATAAAATGTATGGAAAGTAGGAATATGATATGTACCATGCAAATGTGTACGCCGTAACGGAATTTACTCAGAAAAATGTTCGTTTGTTTAAATCAATTTATGCCGTGCCACCGAATATTCTTCACCACCCCCTGTGATGCGTCGGCTAGATATTGACTGTCTTCGGTTGCCGTTTTAGAAATATCCTCGCTAAATTAATATTCAGTTTATACGTAATATTACTTAATCATATTAAAATTTCAGAAAATTTATATTATTATTATTACTATTATCATGACAATTACGGTTATGATTCAATTGAATTCAATAAAAATTCACATAAAATCACGATTCTTCCCGCATTTAGTCTTGTATATTTCGTATGGATTACACATTTACGCTCTTCAAGTTATCCACGCGCTCACACACACACGCGTGACAATTATATTTCCTAAGATTCAAGTTATTCCTTTTAAAAATAATTATTTTACCGGCATTTTGCTATAAATTTATATCATCGTAACATCTTGATTTTAAAAAAAAATACTTTCATTTTCATCAATATTATTTTGGTTTACGTTGTAAACATTTCATACGGTACCTTAATTTAACAACGGTCGATTGTACCACACAAGCCTCCTCGTACCCACCATGACAGACGCCATAGAAATCCGGATCACGGATAAGCAAACGATTAAAATTCGCGATAAATCTTGTTCAACAAGAGTCGTGGTCGAGATTAAGAACAAATT
Source organism: Coronaproctus castanopsis (assembly GCA_032883995.1). Lineage (NCBI taxonomy): Eukaryota > Metazoa > Arthropoda > Insecta > Hemiptera > Monophlebidae > Coronaproctus > Coronaproctus castanopsis. Next base: position 149,970,625 of record CM065053.1, on the reverse strand, counting down.
ACGGAGAATCAAAACAGTGGACGACGTCATACCGAGCGAACAGACAGGAAGAGATGAGCCCGATTACGAATCGGCCACACTAGGTTAACGCACGGGCCACTAATCGAGGAGAATGCGTCCTCGGTAACATGCAAACTTAGATAGATTCAGCGCTTTAGAACATGTCATTACAGAATATCCGAAATTCGAGCAACAACGTAATGTCAATAACTGGACTACATATAAGTGAATCATTATAATACAGCGAGTAATGTACTTTCTAAAAATAACCGATTTAAAGTAATTATTATAAACTAAACAAATAATTGTTATAAGTATTAAATAATTTTTCTGTAATTTATTGTATCTAATTAGCGTACACGCAAATGAACTTTTTGTAGTCGAGCGTCTTAAAATCAAAAATATAATAATAATTATTTTATTTCTGCAATTTTTTATATTTAGTACGTTTATATTATCTCCGTACTCTTAATCGACATCGAGGTTTTAACTTTTGGTTCAAACACAACCGTTCATTTAATATTTCATTTTTGAGACGATATATATTTTCAACAAAATAATGGTGAATATTAATTTTTTTTTTATAATTTGATCGAATTTTCGATGCCTTGTAGAAATGTAGATTTTATTAGTCCGATGATATCTTTTTCCGTGAAAACATAGCGTACTAGCCAGCTCCCATACAAGAACAAGCTGATTATCTGGAAAGATGAGGTAACTCGTATAGGGTATCATATCACGTCGGATAAAAACATTAACGTTTAAGAAGCGTATAAATCGATGTGTTATAAAATTCGGCGTAAGATGTGTGCGTTATTTCCAATTTGTAATAAAAATAAAAGTCAGCGCTGACACTATCGAATAAATTTATGATATATAAAACAGTAATATTGCCATATTGCCTACGTTATTTGATGCCGCTCCATCAGCCATACTAATTTAAAGAAACGCCAGTTTCTTTAAAAAACATCGCTTACGAGTTAATTAAAATAATGCGCTATTATCATCATTTCCCATTTATCGGCGATATCCTAAAAAAAACGCGCGAGCTAAATTTTTTTATTATTGCGCTGTACGTTATGATGATTGTAAATAATATAGGTAGATCAAATTAGTCCACAAACATATAGATATGAGAAGTACAGAGATACAGTCGAATTAAACGTGTACTATTTTGAGTATTTCATATATTTCTGCATTTTTTGTTCCTTTTTCGAATTTCTAAATTCCATCGATAAATGCTTAGAACACTGAAAATAGCATTTCATCGTTAATACTTATGCTAAGTTAATTATAACTTAAATCTATAATAAGCTTTATCCGGTTTTATGAACTTTTCCTGTTAGTAATTATAGGACTTTTATATTCCTATTACTTTACTTCTTAATGTATATATATATATATTAAGTTTATCCGGTAAGGAAATCGTATTTTTCCGTCACAGAAAACCCGCTATGTTTTTTCACAGCATTCCTAGCTCAATTCACCGTCAAGTATTTATAAAATTTTTAATTATGTACGCTTCTCAGCTTTAGCGTTCGCAATTACACCCGCCCATCATACACACAACATTTTTGGTTGTTTCACAAATCGCAAAATTAACATTAATAAAATCAAAATCAACAAATTAATACAAATACAAGAACCTTATAAAACTATAATCAGAAAAACTAAAAATTACGAAGTTAGATTATCGATCCCGAGATAAAAAATTGTAATAATAAACCGAAATATATTAAAAATTTATTTCCGCATGAATAAGTAGAAAATTTATACAACTAGAAAAGTATTAAAATGTTTAAAATACTAAAACGAAAAAATTTGATAAATATATGTAGAATTAAGTATTCTTATTTTTTCACAATTTACACAAAACAATCCTCTGAAAATGAAATGATCAATTGCGGTATATATAATAAAAAGCTTCAGTAAGGAAAAATTGTATGTATATTAAAATCGGCCAGTAATAATATGAACATAAACTGGATGTTGGTAATGAAACAATTCCAACGCTGAAATGTACACAGTATAAGAAACACTAATAAAAATTCAAAAAACTAAACTCGGAAAGAAACGAAATATAAGTTGGCGCACGCAACCGCACTCCACGTTATAAACAATAGAACGAGAAACACCTTGTGCGTATTTCAAGGACTCTGGTTTGCAATCAGCAATCGCTAATACAGCCCTCTGTAAACTCTACATCCATAGTAACATTAGACAGAAAATCCACACTGTATATGGCATTCCAATGCCTTCTCAGTGCGCATCGCGTGTGCATCCACCAACCGTTCTTAATAGGCATTTTAAAGCACTTTTTTTAAAAAAAAAATCCTTTTTATAATATATTATATGGAAAATATAATTAAAATTCACTTATTTTGTTTAATCTCCATAAAAGTACTTTTTACTATTTTATTACATCATTAATTTTTACGCTGTTCGAGGTATTTCTAGTGTTTGTACAATTATGCCAGCTTTCGATTAAATTTGTTTGGATCACCGGGCATAGCTGTATCCGTGGCAATAATCTAGCCAATCATTTGGTCACCTCGAAGGTTGCATTAGGAACATTATTATTTTATATTCCTATAGATCTCCTAGCTTACATGAAATTTGCGCATAAGGAATACTAAAAAAATCTGTGGTTCGTTGCTTTTACAATAAGACATTATAAATCCATCCAACCCGACGTACCTGTGCTAATCTATGGTTGTGCAGTATTGAAGTTCGATCAAATTGCGAGGTTTTATTACTACTACTTGTCGGCTGAAACTCGGCAGTAGTCGCCTTCCTGCTTTAACATGATTTAAACTTGTTAGGTCTGCTAATTGCTCACTACAAAACAACACACAAATAAATAGAGTAGTTGAATATTCGTGATAATAATGATTTAAATAACATAACAGATTTTACACATACCACGGTAGTACACACACACACACACACACATATGAAGATGGAAAAATAATTAATAAATATGACAACTGCCAACAGGCAAAATCGGCGGAAACCCATAATGGGAAAGGGATTGTTTTAAAAAAAGATCATTTGTTTGTGTGTGTGTATCTACAGATATTTAAATTTATTTTGTATTTTTTGGTTACGTTTATTTTGATTTTAATTTTTATGATTTTAATTAAGTTTGTATATAGAATATAGTGAAATAATTGTGGGCCTGGTAGAAACCTCTAAGCGGTGCCAACAGCGAGATAATTATGCGTAAAACAATGTAAACTCGCAGGCTAATCCTACCAACCACGGTCAAAGGAAAAGGTCCTTTTCAGGACCGAAACAAAGTTTACCAGTAATATCAATAAACATCGAAGACTGTCACCGGAAAAGGAGAATATTTTAACTGAACTCTGCGAAAAAAAATAAATGCGATGCGCTTTTTGTATACAAGAAACGTATTGGGAAATGAAACATAGGAAGCCAAATGTATCCGGGATGAAATTAGCAATTGAAAGGCCACACAAAAAAAAAATATGGAAGTGCTATACTTACTCGGCCAGATTTGGAAATTACGTTAACTGGACGTACAGAAGAGAATAACATGGACATAATAACATTAGACATAGGGAAATGTTGTGTAACATCGTTTATTAAACCTTCAAATATACCTTTCGAGTTTGAGAAACCTGTAAAAATGCAGGATGGGAGATATGACCAGAATAAGCGGAATCTCGAACGAGGCAGTTCAGATTGTGAAATATTGGGAAAAAAAGGTATATAACATGACCGTTACGATATTTAGAAGTGAGGTAATTTATCAAGGAACATCTTATAATTTTTATTTATAACTTCCGTTTATGCTAATTACGTTTGTATTATTATTATTATTATTATTATTATTATTAATTTGGTTTCCGTTAGCGTACGGTTGGTTTGTGTTTTGCTCCTGTTAATTTAGGTATTTTTATTTGTTATATCGTGTTTTTTATATTGGAGTGCGTATATACCGAAATTAAAATTTTATTTCTCTTTAACTATTAAACGGGATTTTGTTAATTTTTGTTTGTTCTGTAGTTATTTTGTTTTGTTTCATTTTCGTTTTGTTACGCGTTAAAGTTTTTGGAATTTTGGTATAGTTTTATCTTCATATATATTGATATTCGTGATTGTAATAGTAACAGTAACCGCGTCGCGTTATCTTTCTTGATTAGATAACGTCGTCTCAATAAACCCGACTATTATCTAAACCTGAAATTATTCTCTCGGAGGTAATTTTTCATTTATTATTTTTATTAGTTATTGCCAGCTTTATTTGAACTATGCCAACCGTAATAATGTGCAGTGTTTGCCAGAAAGACTTGCGTGTTGACGGAGAATATGCGAACTGCTCGGCATGCAGTGGAAAAATACATTTCAGTTGTACTGGTGTAGCTAAATCAACCTGGAGAGCAATGAGCGCGGCTAACAAATCGTGCTGGCGATGTGTGTCGTGTAGAGGAAAGGCTCACGATACCACTAAACTTTCTGCATCTCCTGCTAGACATTCGGATGAAGAAAGTATTGCTAAGTTGATCAGGGCTGAATTTAAACCCATAAATGATAGAATGACCGAAGTGTTAAAATCTGTAGCTTTCCATTCGGCTAAATTTGATGAATTAGTAGCGGAGGTAAGGAAATATAGGGAAGAAGTAGTAGAATTAAAAAAGGAGGTCATAAGCCTCAAAAAAGAGAACATCGAACTGCGTGGGAGATTGGATGATGCGGAGCAATATAGCCGTAAAAATAATTTAATTATTAGTAACGTACCGTTTAGTAGGGAGGAAAATGTTTATGAAGTCGTCAAAAAAATTGGATCTGCCATTGGTTGCAATGTGGATGATTCTGACATCGACGTTTGTCATCGTTTACCACGACCGTCAAGAGGTGGAAATTCTGGTATAATAGTAAAATTTTGTCGGCGTGTGTTAAAACACAAATTTCTTGAAAGACGTCGATCTGTAAAGCTATCTACTGGCCTACTTAATATGCGTTCAGATACCAATAGTGGGACAGGCGATATACCTATATACCTGAATGATCATTTAACGCCTGCACGAACTTCGTCATTATGGGTATAAATTCGTGTGGATCAAAGACTGTAAAATTTTCGTGCGTAAATCGGAAGAGCACAGGGCTCAACAAATAAAGAATATTGACCAAGTCGAATTGTTGAAATCTTCTTAGTTTTTAAGAATTAAGGTAAAGTTAATTATTAGAAATGATGGATTGCGTATGTGATTGTATAGGTAATACTAGTATATATATGTATTCTATTCAAATTAACGTATCACTAACTGATGTAAATATGTACTTATATGTATATTTGTATATGAGCTTTGTACGTGTTCGTTTTTATATTTTTGTTAAATTTAAGTGCATATTGTTTACCGTAAATGCAAATGCAATTAATGTGTGTAAATGGCTGTGCAAATGCACGAGTATTGACCAAGAGTATACTGCTGGTTTTATATAGGGAAGGTTATAAACCGTGTGTATAAGAATTGAGTCTTCCGATGAATGTGGGTAATATTAAGTTATTGGTATTGAATGTGCGTAGTCTTCGTAAGAATTATGAACAGTTTATGGTATATTTATATGAGAGTGATGTTTGTTATGATATTATTGTGCTAACTTAAACTTGGTTACATGAGGCAGAAATAACGCGATACTATATAACAGGTTATAATCATGTTGCTCAGTGTAGACAAAATAAGCGTTCTGGAGGTGTACTTATATATATTAAGGAGGATATAAAGTTTCATACCATAGATACAGCACTGATAAGTGCTAATATAGTTCGCATATCAGTTCAACTAGACGGAGCATCTTTGACAATTATTGGGGTATATAGATTCTGCGAATTACATCGTTCCTTGTTTTTGAGTGATATAAGTCATTTATTTGATATATCATCTGACCTTATGGTAGTGGCTGGTGATATGAATATCAATTTATTAAACGAGAAAGATTCTGCTGATTATTTAAATTTATTTTCTTCCAAGGGTTTTGTAAATATTATCGATAAACCTACTTATCAGCGTACAAGCACTGAGTATGAATCCTGTTTGGATCATGTTTTAATTCGTGGCTTAAATAATAAAAATATTGATATAGATATTAATCACCGTATTTGTGAAGTTGATTTTTCAGATCATCGTGCTTTGTCCGTGACGCTTAGCTTAGCGGCAAGGCGGCTATTAAGGTTTGAAGATAATAGGTATCTGTTAGATAAGTGCTTATTACGGGATAATTTCTATTCACTTGACTTGGGTCCTTTATATATTTCTAGAGCGAATATAGATGAAAAGTTTAAATGGTTTGTGTCTAGAGTAAGTGAATGTATATTAAAAAGTAAAAAAATCAGAAAGGTTAAAAGTTTTGGCCGTAAACGATCGCCCTGGATAACGAATTATCTTGTTGGGATGACTCGTTCAAAAAATGCTTTATATAGACAAACTAGGTTATATCCGCTAGATATAGGTTTATATCAAAAGTATAGAGCTGTGTCAAAGCAAGTTCAAGTTGCGGTTAGAAAGGCAAAATTTGAATACTATACTAGACTTTTGGATAAATATAAAGATAACCCGAAAAATTATTGGGCTATTGTAAATCAAGTTGTTGGTAAACATAGATCAAAAATAAATAAAATACGGTATTGTGATTCAGATATTTTGGTCGAAGGAAACGAAAAGCTAGTTTCTAGTATATTTAATAATTACTTTAAAGATAGTGTGGTGAAATTAGTTGATAGGTCCGGCGAGGATATTCATAAAACGAACGGTGGAAAAAGACAGTTTTTAGCTAATTCTTTCGCTTTCTTTGGATTTACTTGTGATGATGTTAGGAATGCTATTTTATCATTACATAACAAGTTTTCTTTCGGTTTTGATCAGTTGTCAATAATTATTATTAAGGAACACTTGAATTTCTTTGTACCTCCCTTGACGTTTTTATTTAATGAATCATTTGTCACAGGAAAATTTCCAGATATTTTGAAATTAGGTGTTATAACGCCCGTACATAAGTCCGGGTTAAAGACTGACATTACGAACTACAGACCTATATGTATTCTTTCATCACTATCTAAAGTTTTTGAAAAATGTGTTAAAAAAGTCATATTACATTACTTAATGGGAATTAATTTTTTTAGCCCTAATCAATTTGGTTTCCTACCTAATAGGAGTATAAATGACGCTCTATTTGAGCATAATTCTTATATTGCAGACAATTTGGAGGATGGTCGTTCTATACTAGCTGTTTATTTTGATATATGTAAAGCTTTTGATACTATTAACCATGAAATCCTTTTAAACAAGTTATATGCATGTGGATTTCGGGAAATGCTTATTTTTGGTTTAAATCATATGTAAGTGATAGAAAATATGTGACAAAAATAAATAATGTTTTTAGCGATAGTGCGCAGCAATGTTACGGTGTTCCTCAGGGAAGTGTTTTAGGTCCGTATTTATTTCTGATATATATAAATGATCTATGTAACTTGCATGTTGCAGGAAAAATTTTAACTTATGCTGATGATACAGTAATGCTAGTTAGTTCGCGTTTCCCGATAGTGCTTGAACAACTTGCTCAAGATGATGTGAATAAGGTTTATGATTGGTTAAAAGTACACCGCTTAGTAGTTAACACAAATAAAACAAAATTTGTTGTGTATACGTATCAAAATCGGGATGCGCTAAATGGTCTATCTTTAACCCTAAATAAAAATACTATAATAAACAGTGTATGTGAAATAAAATATTTAGGCGTTGTAATAGATAATAAGTTATCTTGGAACAGCCATATAGAATATATTAGTAGTAAACTCAGGAAGTTAAATTATTTATTTTACTATCTTAAGCAGTTCTTTAATGAAAAACAATTGCGTCGGCTTTATCTTGCTTTGTATCAACCTTTTTTTATCGAATGCTATAATACACTGGGGTGGAGCTGCTGTGTACCATATACGACCTTTAGAAATTTTACAGAATTATTTGTGTAGATTAATAAGTGGGAAAAATGGTTCTGGTGATATTCTTAAACTGAAGGACATTTATAAATTGCACTTACTCGAGTTTGTATTTAGAAATAAAGAAAGATTTGATATTCGGATTAGAGGTGGGGTAACGAGATCATCGATGCATGAGATTGCTAGAGTACCAAAGTTTAACAAATATCATACGCGTATGCAGACAATTTATATGGGTCCTGCATATTACAATACTGTACCTATAGACATAAGGAATAGTTTAAAAAATTATAAGAGGAGGCGTAAGGCTATTGTTAAATATTTGTTAACTAATAGTTGATTGTGTTCTTCTTAATATGTGCTTTGAGTTGGAGTGTGTTATTAAAAACAAAATTTGTTCATATACCAGTTTCATAATAAGTATTTAGTTTTTCTTTTGCAGGTGTAAATGTGTATGCTTTGTTGTAGTGTGTACCTAGTAAGTGTATGCTAAATTATATTCTGGTGTTAGGTATATATGGACGTTTGTAAGTGCGTTATGTCTCTTTTCTGTTTTACTCCTTATGTTTAAATAAGTTTGATGTGTGCATATTTATGTCTGTATATGTAGTATGTGTATGTAATGTGTAATGGGTACTGCATAGTTAATAGCATGTGTATATGTAAAATTTCAGTATTGTGATTTACTTTTTTTCTTGTTTTTTTGGTGCCTAGTATTAATGTAAACCGTTAACGGTGCTACAAGTATAGTATATTAATTTTATTATGTAATCCGCGACTCGCGCAGAATTGCGCATCCGCGGAAATCTTGTGTGTATTATTTATATCATGTAATTGTGAAATATTTTGAAATAAAATTGAAAATATTGAATTGAATTATTATTATTATTAATTTAACCGGCATTTAGGCACCGTAAATAATGGTAATGAATAAAGTAATAAAAATGTGATTAATCTAACGTCTCTAGTAAGACAGATTCTCACTGACAGTGTCATTAAAGTTGGAGCACTGGATTATTTGATTTAGTCATGCGTAAGTTTATTATTCAACTTTTAATCGATATTCCGAATCATTTCAAATCATCTTATTACAACTTGGCGCGCTCGAAAGTGAAACAAGTCGCTTTCAACGAAATATGTTAATTAAATCAAAGTTTTCAGCGAAGAAGCGTCTGCAGCTTGCGATTTATTTTGAGACGATAGCGAGTGCAAATCTGCTGGAAACTTTAAAACTTAGATGTATTATCACTGCTCGATGGAAATTGTATCTAATCATTCATTCTCAAAGGTCGCTCATCCGATAAAACGAACAGGCTTTACTTTTAAAAAACTTTTTTGTTTGACCTTCGCCTGAAAGTTTGGATATGCCACACATCGTCTCGCGTGACGAGGCAATTTTTCGTATACGTCTATTAACGTACGACGATCGTTGTTACCTCGTCTCGTTACGCAATTTAGTCTCGGCTTATTTGGCCTCTGCCAAAACGTTAACCAAACTTAGTTTTCTATTTTGTTGTTCTTGTTGCTGTTCTCTTAAAGCGAGATTAGTAGAAGAAGGAATAATGCTCGGGCGAGTTTATGCAAAACTATTCGCTCTAACAGAATTTTGTCGCGAAATGTTTCTATATTTTAGGGACTTAGGCCGTAACTTAGCGATAGAGCGAGGAAATGCTGAAAAGAGAAGAGAACATACCAGTTATTAGATGAACTATTATTATTATTATTATTAGAGGTTCGCAGGTAATATTAACAGCGGCCGACGCAAACGATGTACATTAGACGTGTATACGGTTATATGCAAATTAAGAGCCTTTACTTGTCCTACACGTAATCGGGGTCGTCGTCGTAGTTGAGCTGGTTATACGTTGTTGTCTAATAAAATGAATTTATTAATCTCTCGTTTGTTTAATCAGCGATATTCTCTACTTCGTTCCTTCGTCTATTTCTATTTTCCACTCCGGACCACTCGCACCGTCTCCATCGTTCCGTTTAAACGCCGGACGATACTGGCCAAGTCGCGGTATCTTCCAGGTTCTCTTATTCTTCACTCGACGAATTCTCTTTGTCTTCACATCCTCACGATCTTCCGACGTACCCGTTAACGTTGTTATTATTATATTTCTACTTTTACCGCTTTTACTTAAGAGAAATTCTCTTCTGCGACATTTTCCGCGGTATTTTACACGGTACGTTCTTTTCGTATTCTTCCTATTTCTGCGTCGGTATACGACCATCGTCCTCTCAAATTAACCGAATTTTGATTATTTACCTACCGTACGACAAACGACGAAGCCACAACTGTTCGCGTCGACCTTCGTCTCTTTATATTGTTTCTATTTACTTACTCCGGACTTTCGTCCAAATTAATACTATATACGCGTAATCCGAGTCGAAACGAGCTAACACGTATGCTAAAATCTTCGATTAGATTAATTCTTCGACGCGATTTCGTTAAATCGACTTGTTAGAAAAATACGTAACGTTATACTACCTACGCGGGTTCGAGCTGATATACGATCGCGATCCTACGGCGATTAGATTTGTACGCTTAATCTGTAAATTAGTAAGGATCGGCTAGAATTAAAAATCTAACGTACACGAAAGAATGAACGATTATCATCGATACTTGGAGATATTTTTAAAGCGGTTACTAGTTTCGAAAAAAGAACTTCGTAACTTCTAAGTTTATTCCGCCAAATCGATGATATTTAAAAAAAAAAGACGATTTAGAAAATGTAGAGAAAAAAGCTATCGAAAGGCTGTCATACTTACAGAGTCTAATTCTTAATACGTTAAATAAATGCACGCTCGAATAATTGACGCGATTTGGAAAAGTTTGAGGTTTAACTTAAGAACTTATAACGAGTGTTGTGTATACGTGGGACGGTAGAAATTACTAAACATACGCTCTTCCATTATACAGATAATCAAAGGCTAAACGACAACTTATTTCATAAAACGATCGAAATTTTTCAAATGTTCATTTTTAGAGCATTTCCCTAAAGATTTTTTTGTTTTATCATGTATTTTTTAAATCCCCCTGCTTATCATACTTGCATTTAACTATATTTATTTACTCTCCCTTATCGATAATTCTACAAGATGATTAAAAAAAAAAGGAGATGTTTTCCGAGATGCTCTTCCGATGAAGAAGAAATAATTTAAATCGTAAAAGTGAACGATTTTAAAATTCGAGATATCGATTAAAATTTGAACAATAAACTTATGTACACGGCTATAGTACTGAACGTATTCGATATGGTCTTCCATCAGCATTACATCGATTTTTGCAGTCAAATGCAGCCGGTCCAACAGTAGCGTTCCTACGTGAAACCGGCATGTTTCACCAACTTTAGTTTCCGTGTCCGTACTTCTGGTCTCGTTATACGGCACATAAATGGATCATCATCATCATCATCATCAAAATAATTCGATGCTCCAACTTTAACGATACTCTCACTAAGAATCTAATTTTCTCACTGGAGACGTTATAATCACATTTATTTTTTTCATCACTTCATTCATCGTCCTTGTTTATGGTGCTTTGGTGACGGTACAATTAAAAAAAACTACAGTTGTTATTTTTAATCGCGTCGGAACTCCACTATGTAGTGTGCACATCCTAATTTGATCAAATACATTTTGCTTCGCTTTTCTTCTTCCTCAGGTTAACTGATACGTCTGCGGAATGATGAACGAGGTAACAATCGCATTGTTGCGTATAATTTTCTACTCATACATTTCCCATAGTTTGCTCTAGATTACATTATCGAAAGCCTTTCGATAATTAATGAAATACAGTACTATAGGCACATTGTACTCTACTGATTTCTCTATTAATTGCCTCATATTTAGGATCTGTTCCCGCGTAATTCATCCTTTAACAAATCGAGCTTGTTCTTTGACAATTTGTTCGCTCATTTTTCCGCGTACACGATTGTTAAGGATTCGTAACATTACTTAGAAATGGTTCCATAATTATCGCATTTAGTTCTCTTTCCTTTCCTATATATATATTATATATATATATATATTATATATATATATATATATATATAAATTTACACTTTTCATGCGGCCATTCTTTAGTTTTCTTAATAGGTTCTATGACTTCACTTTTTAATATGTCTTGTTCTAGTTCTGATTCCGGCAGCGGTTGTGAGATTGCCGGTGTTCGTTCATCATCATGATAATATAAAGATCGGTAATAATTTCTTCATACTTCCGCTACTTCTTTCTTTTCTGTTCTAATCACACCTTTTTCATCTTCAATCACCCAATTCCTAATTTGAAAGTCCTGTTATAGTATTTCTACTTTTTTCTACAAATCCTTTGGTTCTACATTCTCCGCGTGGGATTAGATTTTTTTTCGTATATTGTTGATGGGCGTATTTTTATCATTTTTGCAACTTTTTAAAATTTATCGATTTATTAATTTTGTTATATCTACGTTTATTATCTGTTCTCATACATCTTCGGTTGTTAAAAAGTTTCTTAGTTTTTTCAGACAGCCATGTGTTATTATTTAATGACTGCTGATTCTATCTTAATGATTCTCTTTATGTTTTCTTCATGATATTCTTCATGATATTCTTCATTTTATCCCACTGTTGTTGTGCTGATAAGTTCACTGCGTTCGTTATTTATTTCCAGTGTCGTTACAAAGGCTTTGGGATCATTGATCACCAATCTCTGTGTTCGCTGCTGCTTCCTAGGAGCTTTCAGTTTTCCCTGCATTTTCATTATTATTAATCTGTGGTCAGAACCGCACTCAGCTCCAGGTCGAACAATAACATTCTTACATGACTTTCATCGGTTTGAGATCGTGGAATAATTAATCTGATTTCTATGCCGAACCTCCAGGGGAGATCTATGTGTTTAATGTTATATGGTGATGGAAAATCGTATTCGCTATCATGAGTTTATTTTCAGTTGCAAATTTATATATATATATATAGATAGATAGATAGATAGATAGATAATGTGTGTGTTCATGTATGAAGGAAACGTAGACTATAAGATCTCTATAATAATCATAAAAAAAAATTGGGCGTAATTTTTTCTAGATGAAAAAATTTATCCTGTGTTTTTCTTAAGTTCAAACTTGAAGAAAGCTTGGTTTTATATCTTCAACCACTGTACTCCGGCGTATGTATGTATAGTGGATTTTTAACATATAAATGTACGTATACGTATCTAGGAATTGCGTAATAGTGTTTTATTTTATATATTTTCCTTTTCCAGGAAAGTACGTATTAGCTTGGAAACGAGGTAGTTCTATCTTGACGGCCGGACCTACTAAGGTAACCCCGGACGAAAGGATCAGCCTGGTGAATGGTTATAATCTGGAAATAAAAGACGTGGACACAAACGATGCCGGGGATTATATTTGTCACATAGCGACGTTACAGCCTAAAGAGATTACTCACACGGTCGAAGTACTGGGTAAGAAATATCTTTTTGTTAGCCTTAAATAGTCGTATAGATACATAATAATAAATAACAATTTTAAAAATAATAATAGTGTTAAAAATAATAATAATATTTCAAATTTATTTACTATAATGAAAGAAAAAATATGTATATATAAAATATATATATATATATATATAAAATATATATATATATATATATATATATAAGCGCCCACAAGTTCATACATACTTGCGTACGTGTGAATAAATTGCAAGAGTATATTGGAAAGTTGGTTGCGATTAAATATTTCGTATATAAAAAGAAATTGCCGAAGCTGATAAGAGTATAGAAATTCAGAACATAAGCTCTTAATTAAAAGTAGAGATTATCTGAACGCTATCTATAATTGTCCATGTTTTTACATGTTAAGTACAAATAAGTAGAATAAAAATACTCTCTAAATAGTATTGTGAACATATTGGAGTCTCTAATTTCGTAAAATGATGCTGTAGCCGAGTAAGCTTTTCGACTCCGACTATATAAAAATATGATTGCGATATTTTGTGGAGAATGTTTTTATTTTATTTATTCTCGTAGTGAAACAAAATTTTTAACAGGAAGACTAGTTATAAAGAATTTAGGTTGAAAAATATTTAAAAACGTGAAATAATTACGGATAAAACGAATAGTAAAAAATCGCTGTTCGATGTTTAGCGAAACAAATTATATATAATAAATTATATATATTTCGTTTTTTCTGAAAACTTTCGATTGCCGTTATTTTTCAAACCAATAATTGATTATCATCGTGTATTTACCGAGCATTTATTTGTTTTCTTAATGATTTAAAAATTTGTACGCAAAAGGGTAATTATTATTATTATTATTATTTTATATATATATATGAAAAAACCTCAGATATAAGTAAAGGAGTAAAGCGGATGTTTACTATCACCTGACTACGTATTTGCGGAAATGATTATAAATGAAACGCTCGGCGAATTTAAACATGCGAAAGATTTAATGAAATTCGAAGATGACCAAGTTTTACTTGCAGACAGTTTCAAAGCACTTTCAGCAGTGATTAACAAATTAAAAATACAGTAATGAAAAAGTATGGAACGAAAATTAACACTTAAGAAGATAAAAGTTACGGTAATTGGCAAGGTCTGTCCGCCAATGAAGATAAAGTTGAAAAACGAAAGAATAGAACAGATAAAAACATTCAAACATTTAGGACAGTAACGCGTAATACGGATTGTTTTCCAGACAGAAAATTAGTAGTTTGACGGAAGAACAAACTAATACTAGAAAGATTAAATGAAAGAAGTATATTATAAAATATCCGCGAGACGCGATTTAAGTGACAAGGCCGTACGCATTAGGCCGGAATTAAAATATCCTGCAGGATGTTATCGAAGGCAAGATAATGGGGAAAAACCGGCGTGGAAGCCATTTAACAATACTCATCGGTATAATATTAAAATAAAGTGATTGGCACATGGTGCGAACCAGCCTGATGATAATGATGATATATGTATATATTATTTTTTTCTATATTTACATAAATTTGGTAAAATTACTTTTATTTTTATTTTTTAATCAGTAATTTTTTTTACGATATCCAATTTTATTACGCGTTCTCAATCAAAAATCAACGATTACGTCGATTTTAGATTAAAAATTTTACCCCGTGAAGGGCTGAGAGAAAAAATAAACATTAACTGCGTTTAATAAATCGCTGTACGAGAACATCGTCGGCGGAATGATATTTAAATCGCGGTCCTGCCTCCTCCCGAACAGCGAGGTTCCCGCCAGTTTTTAGTTTAACGAGAGGAACTTGGAGAACTGATTTCGTGTCGTGTTTTTTAAACAGGTAAGTAATTTGTCTAAGAATACGTTCCGACATTTTGAATCCTATATATATATATATATATGATGATGATGATGATGGATGATGGTGGTGATGATGATGATAGATATACCTTTTCATCCACATACACCTTTTCCTATTGGACTGCCGAAAAGCTTTTATTCCGAACCATTAATCTTCGCTCGAAACTTCTGTATAAGCAACGGGTACAGACACACATACACACACAACTTACTATATAAAAGTAAAATATTTTATTATACGCCGAAACACTTTTGTAGCTTATCTCCTAGGCTCGAAGGATAAGGATATAAACTGTGTGTGTGTGCGTGTGAGTGTGCTGGTATACAGACCTTCGTGTAGGCTAGCGTTATAACGTAATTTTAAGCGACAACTAGGAACAACCGAATTCTTAGCACGATAGTAAGTGGAACACAGCCGCTAAGAGGATAAGAAAAATAAACTGAAATGGAATGAAAATAGAATTGACGGGTGAAAAAAAGACAAAGAAACTTTTCTTTTAGTCGGTTGTCCAACTTTACATTGTGTACGTCGCAACTGGTACATATCCGGAATGGAAGCGCAAAGGTGTCCTCGTAAAACGTCCTTCTGGTATGAAAGTAGAAACTGATCGGCGAATTACACTTTAGCGAAAGGTTAGAATATCGTTTTTCGACTGCTTAATATTCAAATCAGTCTTTACACAGGCTGGGTTTTTTTTTTTTTTTTAAACAATGTTCCAGTTTTTTTTAGTCCTAAAATAAAATTGTTTGTAAAAAATCGAATAATAAAATGGTGGGTCTTCGTAATACATCCGCTACATTAATATTATTAATTATTAATAGTAGTATTAAACTTATTGAAATTTTACAAAAAAGAAAACACGTGTTAAAGAATCACGAATTAGAATTTAATAAATCGGATTTATACGCGTTGAATGTTTGTTTTTAAAAATGATAAAATAAGCTTAGCATGTTTAACGGTTAATGGAATCACTGGAGATGGGGTTCATTATAATAAGACTAGAATGAAGCTGAGTATTATGCATTGTCTAGAAAACTAAAAACTGACCTAAGTAATTGCGAAAGGACACGAATGAGAAACCATTAACTAACTACATATGCGTCTGTTGTAATAAAGACGAGAAAAATGTTAAATGACGACACAGTTTAAACTAATTAATTATCTAACTCGTCAGAAAAATTAAAATGTGAAACTTTACATCAATATCTAGCATATTTTATTTTAGTAGAGATAGATTCATATTGTTCAATGCTCTGTGCTATGACTAATTATGCATCTAGGAGGATCATGTACCTGTTTGTTTATATAAAGGCTGTAGACTTCCAATCATTAAGCAAATCCTTGTAAATTAAAATTATGATAATAAAATAATCCAGTCGCCGTTAGCGCAGTATTGCGTATAGGAAGTTATATTCCTTTTATTTTAATTTCGTATATGAGTGATTAAGGAAGAAATATGCTCGATATTATTTAAATGTTATGCCATTATTATTATCTTTATTACTTTAATTATTTTTTTTAATTATTCATTTTTTAATTTGTAGTAATTTTTGCTTTATATATATATATATAGCTTTTAGAGTGCAAAACGAAATCTCAAACGATGAATGAGGCCAAGTTATCGAGTCAGAACGGAAGTATAAATTGCGACGAAAAACGAAATTAATAACAATATAATTTGTTTTTTCATATTGATAAAACCATTCAACCCTTAACTAAAAAGGTGTATTTAAAAAAAAAACTTAATTTTTTTATTTTATATCGATAAACCGTTCAACCTAGTAGTAACCGATAGTAAGAATAAGGTAAATATCGTTAATTGTAACGAACCGTTTTCGTTAGTAACAATGGACGTGTGCGTCGATGATATAGTGTTAGGGTGAGATTTATATTTTCGAAGAGTCTTAAAATAAATGGCCTCAAATCGCGACAATAAATCTGGAATATAGCGAAGAACTAGAAGTTCTCGTACGATAGACTTGAGAAAAAGTTTTTGTAAAGTTATTGATTGTGGAATGTAGTGATTTTTATTTATACTTGATTACTAAAAATAGTTAAAATCACTAAATTTATTTTTAATTATGCGAAGCTTTTCGGCAATTACGCCATTGTCAAGCTATATACAGTTAAAATTAATTAATATAAAATCATAACATATTAATTTAAAACTAAGTTTACAATTTTACAATTATGAATACTTTAAACTATCTGACCCTGACTGTGGTACACAACACAATCCTTTTTTTTTTTTTTTTTTTTCTTTTATTATTTCCATTTTTTCGAGTAGTTTTCTTTTTTTAAAATGTTTTTCTGTATGTAGAATCTTATAATTTTGATTAATATTATTTATTTTGTGTTTTAATTCTATACAATGTTTTCCAAATAATGATTTTTCATCATTATTTTTGTATGAGTTTAAATGTTCTTTAAATCTTGTTATGAATTGTCTGCCTGTTTCTCCTATGTATTCTTTTTCACATTGGTTACAATTTAATTTATAGACTCCTGAATTTTTTAATATATTTTTATCTTCTATAGTATTCATAATTCATTTTTGTGTAAAATTGTAAACTTAGTTTTAAATTAATATGTTATGATTTTATATTAATTAATTTTAACTGTATATAGCTTGACAATGGCGTAATTGCCGAAAAGCTTCGCATAATTAAAAATAAATTTAGTGATTTTAACTATTTTTAGTAATCAAGTATAAAGTTTTTGTAGTTTCCAATAATGAAGTAAAATTCAGTCGAACGATATTCGAGTAAGTGGTTTTCTATTTTGAACTTGAAATTAAATAATAATAAATTATAATAATAATAATTCAAATTTTATTCCTTTCAATTTTCCGTTTGATTCGAATAATTTTGATACGTAAAATAAACCGTCTATGCGCAATAATGTGCGAATAGTATTACGTCACAAACACATCGCACACTTTCATATATACGCACGTTTAAATACCATTTACGCGTAAAACAAGATGTTTATTAGGCGATAATGAATGTGTAAATACGATAAAACTATTAGTGCATTATTAAACAAAACCGTTTGAGAACTCTGAAAAAAGCTTATTATATAAAATTCAGTAAATTCTATAAATTCGAATAAAAACCGACAACACGCGATACAAGAAGATTCATATGACGAATATATGTATACATATATATATATATATATATGTTCTTTATTCGCCGTCTCCGTCACGAAGATTGAACATGGCGATGTATTTTCTTGACACGGCAGACCTGAACATTTCAACAAGCGAACGCTGGAACCAACGATGAAAATCTTTTGAGCGCGAGTTTTGAGGACGGCCTTTTAATCTTTTGCCTAAGAGCTTTCTTTCCATAATGAGACGTAGAATTTCGTATTTATGCCCTCTCATGATGTGGCGGAAATATCGTATTTTCCGTTCTTTAATCAAATTTAATAATTCCGGGCGCTTCAATTGCATTTTATTAAGAACTTTTTCGTTAGTAATTTTTAGTATGCACGAAATTTTTAGCACGCGTCCGTACGAATATAATTCAAAGGCCTTTTACGCGTACACGTTATAATAAATAAGTTACAGCCTCAATTAATTCTCGTGAAATCAATAATGCCGATTATATAGAAAGGGGAAACTTTTAAACGTAGTGTTCGGTACAAGTTATTAGAATTAGTAAGGTTAGGTTAGGTTAGCAGGTGGACAGAATTTCAGCAATGTAAAAAATAAGACTCAATCGTGAAAGCTGAATGTTATTAATAATTTCTTAGTTTATAATTCGTCGAGTTTAAATTTCTCTAGGTGGGGAATTATATTCGATCGGATACGAAGCCTGTGTTCTTATTCGTGATTTATCTACCCGTACCGCCTAATCTTGTCCTACTGCTATCGAATGAAATTTTAAATTTACAAGCGTTGTTCAACACGTAAATCAGTAACTGTAACCTACACAACTGAAGAACAGTGACATTTGAGTTTGGACAAACATTCGCAGTATCACACGTCGAAGAATTTTTATGGATTCAACAGTGTATTTTAGCCATACCATCACAATGAAGTGTCCCAAAAATGAGAGCACTGTTCTATATTAACTGAAGAGATGAACTGTCTTAAATTCTAAGTTTTTCCGATAGATAGAGCGCATGTTGACACCGAGTTAATTTACGATCAAACTGTATATTTACGATATCCCGTTTAATACTATTTCCTCAGAAATAATTCAACATGAACCCAGTTGACTGGATCTTGATACGAATAGACTACATACTTTGTTTTACTACTCTCCTACTACGAATAATAATAATAATCATCGAATGAATTCAAAATCGACAATTCAGACGGAAAGTTTGACTAAGTTTTCACGGCAGAAAAATACGCGATATATAGTTTGAAGAATGCAAACATCAGTGATGATAGATGTAGGAGATATCAGTGCGGAAAAGAGACCATCGAACACATTACCGGAGGTTGAAAAATCCTAACGCCGATTGATTATACTAATAAACGTGGTAAACAAAAGAACATATGTCTAAGTATGACGGATGAATCAATCTACGATCGCGGGGAAATTCAGACGACTAATCGTTTAATGGAGACTAGATTTGTCGATTGCACTCCGGAATTCCGAAGCATAGAGGAATTGCGGTTTGATTACGGTTTTATAATGTCCGTATGTTTAATGGAGACTAGATTTGTCGATTGCACTCCGGAATTCCGAAGCATAGAGGAATTGCGGTTTGATTACGGTTTTATAATGTCCGTATTTATAGATTACTTCTTATTACACATGCCTCTGGTTATATCTGATAATTAACATGGAGTGTTCATGAGTCATATAAACTGGATTTTCATATGAAATTTATATGCCAGCTATTTCAGCTACTTGTTCCAGAGTATTTATTTGAATTACTGCATCCCCAAAATTTTCTGTTATTTGCTGAAAAAACATCTGCAAATTCAAAACAGGTCTCAGATGCTTTCCTCCCTAAGATTATTGGCTCGACTCCAGCATTCTTCTGTCTCGGCGTAATTTTTCGAAACACGATTATTAAATTAACCGTAACGCATCTAGAGTTAAGATGAGACGACGAAAAAAAAGTTTAAAGGGATTGTACAATAATAGCTTTTTAACTTTAATATCGAATCTAATATGCTTGAAAATCCGTATACTGTTGTAAAGATTGGTGGATGTGTATATGTGTATATATATATAGTGTATATATATATATACAACCTGTGTCATTAAGATGCGAAAAAGGTAGTCTAATGAATTTTCAAAAATTCCGTTTTGTTCTGTGAACGGAAATTAAACTGAAAAAGACGAAAAGTGTATCGACGCATCAGGCATTAGAAATAAGACGTATATTTGGTTAAGTTGTTCCTCGTGCTTTGACACCGATTCAGTGATGTCAATCTTGAACTGTTTGAAAAGCGGAGTTCAAAAGAAAGTTCCGAATAAATCAGAACCCGAAATGGTAAATATACATTCGAAGTAATCAGCTTGTTCTTTCGTTTCGAAGCTTTCCGAACTTTTATTACGGCGGACAATTCCACTTTTATGCATTTTGACGAACTACTCTGATATAATTAGATAAAATAATTTCACTATATATATTCTTATTGATAGTGATCATGAAAAAGGAAAGAATGAAGAGGCATGATGTAAAGAAGAGAAAAGATTGGCGTAGAATAGAATGAATGAAAATGTATATTAATTAAACAATTCTAACGAACTGCCTAATTTGGATCTTCAAGAAGGAAAAAAACTATGAATTTATCTGTTTTTCCTAGGCAGAACATGATAATTCCTAGAGAAAAGCTCGAACCACTCGTGTTAAATGCATCGAGGCACTATTTCTTCCTTTTTAGCCGTCTGCTAGATCAGATAGTGAAAATTCGGTGTACCGGCGGATTTGGGTTCAATTGAAGTTTCTCATTCAACCTTCTCTACTGTCCGATATAGACATCCTCTTTACATATGGAACGTTCAAGTCCACTCTCGACGACCTGTTGGCTAAGATCAAAGTATAGTGAAAAATATAAACCGCATTTATATGTACGCACGAGTCAGTGTGACTATTTGAAAATTAATAAAAACCGAGATTCGCCACCGGAATTTCGGAAAATATTCGTTTTTCAGCGCTATAACGTACTGGATCTTGTATCTCTAGATTCCCGATTCATAGGGGATCCTTATATTAAGTCCATATTTAAGCAGATTGATATTGTATTTTATGTACATATCCTAGATAGTATTTTGGGATGTTGACTATTAAATCGAATAAAACCGGCTCACAGGATTTTTTATTTAGTAATATAATATGTTACTAATTGGTTTAGGTGTAAACATGTCATCAATTTTTATATTACGTGACCTTCCGAAGACACAGTTTTCATTTTCAAACTGATAGCAGTTAGGAATGTGTATGTATAATTTACAAGAACGCAATCTAGATTTAATGTTGTTCACGTTTTGTGATAACCAACTACCCTGCTGTGTGCTCGTCCTTTTATCCATGTTTTTAGCATTATCATTCTGCGTAAGACTGAGGTTTTTTACTAAGTTAGCGGTTGTTTTTAATATGAAGCCAAGTTGAATTTAGCTCTGGTCATAAGAAATATACCTACACATTCATAACCGTTCTCAGTGAAAACTGTTTTCGAAAGATCACGCAATAAAAAAATTATTCACACGGTTTACACCGAAAAAAATCGTGAGCATATAGAGGGATACCGACCGTGAAAGTTTAAAAGTGTATTTAAAAAAAAATAATAATATCCGAAATTGCGAAATTATTATAATAATTAAAAATGAATTTAAATGTTTCAGCTTATCTATGGGGGTTAATGTGTTTTATAGGAATATGTTTACAGATCCATATAATATGTACATATGCACATATTTATATATATATATAATGCGTGTACACGTACATATACAAAGATGTATGTAATTGGTGTATGTTTGTATATATAAATATCGCCGTGACATAAACGAATTCGTGCTTGTTATTGCTTTGGTGCTACATCGATCCTTATGGGGTGTCCTAAAAAACAAATGTCCTCGAATTCCAGCCGTTTTCGACGTTATAGTTTTATCTTGTTTCGAACACGGCGGAGGTTATCCTAATATTTTATTGTGATCGTGGTTCAGGTGGAGCGCAAGTTGTCCCCTCCAGAGTATAAGAAATAAATTTATATTTTTACATTTGTTCCCAACAACCACCTACACGCACGTACATATACACATATACTAAAAAAATTTAAGGTATTCTTTTAACGTGATAATAATACTACTACTACTAATAATAATAATAATAGTAATAAATAATAATCATAATAATAAATAAAAAATTAATACGCGAAAATTTACATTTTTCGCGTGAAATTGTACTTTTTTTTTCGGCGGTTTGGGTTTTTCCGCATTTAGCTTATTTTTAAAGCTGAAATAGTCGTTTGTAATATTTTTCCGCGATAATGGCCCCTCGCCTCGATCGCTTGTTCCCGGTTTTTGATGGGTTATCCTTAATCCGCGGGGGCCGCTGAGGCATTACACGCTCTCTAATCTTCTACGAATGTAATACTTAATTAACGAAAGCGCCCTTCTAATGACTTCTACCGCTGCCGAGCTTACTTGCCCAACCCCTGTACGCTGTTATATTATCATTGCTACTAAAATTCGCGAGGCCGCAGACGAAGCGCAATAAATTTTACGCAATTTTAAACACGTTACTCCGCGTAGTCTATTTTCTCGTTTACGTTACTTCACGTCTCTATTCCACTCTAAAAGCTTATTACTCTCGTTATTTTACAACGAAAATAAAGAGCGTCACGTACACACACATAGACATAAATTTGCACATACACACACACACACACACACACACACACACGTATACGGTGATGCGAATATAAATAGTTTGAGGAGTAGGTGGATAAAGTAATATTCAACCGTCACGAGGCGGGGTTGGGCAGATGATATCGCTAACGAAAAGTTTAAAACAATTCTTCTTCCATTCTACGCTTACCTCTCATCTTGTCTAACGGTGTTGTTGTTTAATTTCCAGTATTACCGTTGTAAATTCTCCTAAATAACCTAACCCCTTCTTCTGTCGTCCAATATCGTATACTTTCCTAGATGGAAAAACTAAAAACAAGAAGTTTCACCGCACCTATTTCAGAAGGAAAAGCTTTCATTTTCTACTACCTTTACTATTTACTACTAGTAAACTTTCCACGTTATTGTTCCGAGAGAATCATTATTATTACTTTTTCGAAGAACACGTATCTGAAAATTTAGAAGAGACTTTTTAAGACGCGTAAAATTTCTCGGCCGAATACGATTCTTAGCGTTGGAGAATTTGGTTTTCGTTTTTCGAAGGAAAACTGATTAAGTGAATTCGTGTTTTTGGCGAAAGGGTTTGGCTGAATAAAACAGTCTCCTATTTACTCGGTAGGCAAGTTTTAAGGATAACGACGAAGAAAATTAGTAATCGAATCGTAATTAAATTGAGAACTCGCGTGTGTGTGCAAAATCGTTTGTCGTTAAATTTATCCGAGAATAATTTTTAATAAGGATCTAGCTAATACTAATAGTTATATATTAACCAGCGAACAAAACATACGTACAGGTTATACACCGATTTTCGAAACGAACGATAAACGTATGCAAAAAAATAAGACGTGTGTAGACTTATGGAAATGCAGTCGGTGGTCTACAATGCGCTGAAATATTAATGCGAAGAGCACGAAATATCGTCTCGACACCCCAGTATGGTAATACGCTAAACCAAAAAGTTGGCCATACAATACGTAACAGAGAACATTTAGGTAGGCGCTGTAGAGCTGCCGGACACTATTTCGTAAGATATAGTCAGTGGGTATCACTGAGTACACACGTTCAAGTGTCGATTACTAGGTTAAAACTGATTTTCCTAGTTGTACAGATAATGATGAATAAAAAAATTTTTATGTATAGTCTTCGTATTTAATTGTATATATATTGGTAATTTATAGTTTTGGATAGGCTGTACGCTGCATAATTTTCTAGCACTCACCACTAGAGGTGGTAAAGTCCTACTTTGCCAGTAAGGCTTTCTGATCAGAGGTTCTAATTGTTTTATTTGTTTGTTTATTATATGTTTTCTATTTCCTCTAATTTTTAACATATATTTACTATGTAATATATTGTTTGTGTATCGTAATACTTGGTTCTGCGCATTCTGCTCTAATATTGTTAACTGGGCTTGAGTTTATTATGCACAGGCGTAATGCTTTATTATACGCTGTCTGGATTTTTTTTGCGTTGCTGGAGTTTAAATTTAGGAATATACATGAGTAGTTAAAACGAGATAGTATTCGTGTTTTATACAGTATAAGATTTGTTTTCGGGGTGACTTCCCCACTGTGTATTGGTACCATTGCTGCATGTCTTTTATATCTTTTGTGTTTCAGCATTCCAATTTAGTTTCCCATCTAACATTACGCCCGAGTATTTTATTTCTTGGACAAATCGAATTGAAGTATTATTTACTGTAATAAGAGGGTAGCGATTAATTCTGTGTCGGGTGAACAAAATTCCCGTCGTCTTATCATTGTTTATTTTTAGTTGTAGTATTTTTATTATTTCTGGCATCTTAGTTATAGCTGATTGTAGCTGTTGAATAGCAGTTGAAATAGTTGCGGCTGAGCTGTATATCATTATATCATCAGAATATTGCAGTATTTTAACTGTTTTGGTCTGTACGTTATCTAGTTCGCCTGTATATAAATTGTATAGCGATGGACTAAGGGTTGATCCTTGGGGGATCCCTGTACCTGTTTAACTTGTATTATTCTCCTTTATTTCATTTTGATATTTTATAATTAATTTACTGCCGTTATAGTATTGTGATATCCTTTTTATATATGTTGTGGGGATACCTATCATTTTCAATCTGTCGCATAGGATGCTCAGGTTGACTAGATCATATGCATTTGACATATCAAAGGCGATGGCTATCGTGTAGTGATTTTTAGACTTATATATATATATATATTGTTTCGAATGTTTTCCTAAAACCAAACTGTGTTGTTTGGCATTTTATTTTGGTGTTCCGGTCTGGGTAGATTTTAGTGTACCAGTTACTAAGCGTAGTGCTGCCTTTGGTAAACTGGGTAACAGTATTCTGCGGCTGAAACAACTAGTGCCAGTATAGCAGTCCTGAGGAGTTTTGTCTGCTCCCCATGCTGTACCTGCAGTCCTGAGGAGTTCTCTCTGCTCCTCATGCTGTACCTGCAGTCCCGAGGAGTTCTCTCTGCTCCTCATGCTGTACCTGAGGTCCTGAGGAGTTTTGTCTGCTCCCCATGCTGTACCTGCAAGGTGAACGATATGTTTTCATTTTTTGAACTATTTTTTCAGAGTTCTCTTTGTATGTAAAAGTTCGATCAAGAACGTCATCTAGGTTGAGTTAAAAGGCAGATCTTTGTATTTCATCTGTGAATTGAGGTGGAACACCGAAGTTTCTGTTTTTAACGAGTTTAACTTGAGTATCCATTTAGCATAATATTCGGCCAAGCTTGTAAATCGTTTATGATTACATCCTCACCATTGTTTAAGTGTTTGTTTTGAGTTGCATGTGAAATGTCATCTGCGTACCGGGATTTCTCTGCTTTGAGGACAGATAAATCATGTACAGATAACTTAAATAAAAGTGGCGCCTACACTGAACCTTGTGGAAGGCCATTATTTATAGTACACCACCAACTGTTATCAGTGCATCCTTGCCAGGCTTCTTAATGACGATAACTTTAGATTTTTTTAATATCTATAAAGTTAGCCAGTCACAAGTATTTGGTTAAACAGTTGTAATAGGGAACTCGCGAGTTCTGCTCCAAAGTATCACTGAACACTTGGGAGTTTGTACACGTTTATGGTGGAGCATCCTTCAACTTCGAAAGTTAATTACATTATTTTCGATCGTTTTGGGCTTTACCTTGTAAGAAATGATCGAGTTTTTGATGTAGGTAACTATTCCGAACTGTTTGTGGCGCACTAAGGCGACTGGAATGATATTAGTAATTTTCCCTCCTTGGGTCAGTTCGCTATCTGAAACTGTATGCATTTCTTTTACCTTATCAGTGTATTTCATCTCGAGAAATTTGCATTTGACTCTGCTGATTCCTTCTATATTAATTTGTAACATTTCGAGGCGAGATCAGAATTTTAAAATAGAGTGGAAACAACAAGCGCATCTAAATGTTCCTTGATGGTGATTGACAGGATTTAAAAGCTCCCAATAGTCTTTAATTTAATAACGGACCTAAATCGGAAAGAAAAAATAATATACCTTGGAGTACTCTTTACAAATAAAAGAGAATGCGAACATGTAAAAAGAAGACTGGGAATGGCGAAAATAGCAGTAACAAGATTAAGTAGAATATGGAGAGACCACAATATATCAACAAAATATGTAATGAAAACATTAATGTTCCAAATACTGATCTATGGTTCAGAATCGTGGACACTGAAGGCATACTCTTTATGTAAACTAAACGCCTTTGAAATGACGGCTTACAGAATAATGATGAGAATTTTGTGGAAATCATTTCCAACGAATAATTCCATTCTACAAGAATTAAACATTAAACCGCATCCGAGATTAACTAGCAATACAATACTGTCTTAAATTTTTCGGTCATACTGTAAGACGAAACGGCATAGAGAAACAATTTATTCAAGGTATAGTAGAAGGTAAGAGAACCAGAGGAAGAGCCTTCCAATACGTTACGTGGGCTGTTTCAAATGGATAATAAAATTACAGTCAATGGAGATTTCGCTTAAGGCGGTGGATCGGCAGACTTGGAGGAAATTAACAAAATTTTTTCACTTAGTCGCGACATTTGAGATCGGATACACGACTATTATTATTATAATAAAACAAAATAAAATCAAAGTTAATCACTAAAAAATTTTTTTATTACACAAATACGTACACGAAGCTTTTCGGCTATTAAGTCATTATCAAGCTATTGTTCTTAACTTTGATTTTATTTTGTTTTGTTAATTCATAAAATCACTACTCTCAAAAAAATCAACATTATTATAATATATATTTTTTTATGTGTGTGTATGTGTATATATAATATAAATCAATTTTTTTTTTTCAAAAATAGTATATTTGATAGAAATACAACTTTATATTATGAAACTTAAAGTGACAATCCAATTAAGTTTAATGCCACTCTAAATTCCATTTACAATCTTAACTTACATTTTTAATTCGATATAATACTATTATCATCTAAAATGAATAATGAAAATAACAATATAAGAACATTAAATCTTAGTATATCAAATTATAATTTTTTCTGTTATTTATTTCCTCAATAGCTAACATGAATTATTTATATTTACTATTTACCAATTCTTCTGCTTTACATTCTATTACAATATCATTACAATTACACCCCTGCAAGATATGATAAACCGTATCCGCAAAATTACATCGAATACAGTTATCAGTTTCAGCAATACCAAAACGTTTTAAATAAGTTTTGAAACTACCGTGTCCAGTAATAAATTGTGTGTTATAATAATAATTGGGAATAAAATAAGTATTACGGAATCTATCATTTATATTTGGAAAATACTGATACGTTAAGCCACTATATGTATTCCACATGATTTGATATTGCTCTAAATAATATTGATTAAGTACTTTTTTAAACTGTTTATCGTTTAAGTGTTTGCCTTCGTATTTATATTTGTTATTAATATAATCTACTTGATTAAATTCGTGTGTTAAATTAATATTGTTTTTAATGTAAAATTAATTAATATGTTCCACAATTAGCAATTCAAACATTTTCAGGTCATCTAGTAAATCTCGCTTACCGCTGCACAACTCATCCTTCCCACAAAAGATCCAACAAACGCAAAAGAGTCCCCTGGTGGAACGAAAATTGTGCTGAGGCAATAAGGACTAGAAGAAAAGCACTTAAGCTTCTCAAAGCCCACCCTACAATGGAAAATCATATTACCTTCCAGAAAGAACGAGCAAAAGCTAGATTTGTGTTGAAGCAATCAAAACAACAATCATGGAAAGAGTTCACCTCAACTATTACATACAAAACTCACACTTCAGTGATATGGAATAAAATTAACTCACTCGAAGGGAAACACAACTCCCATAAGCCATCATTAATTATTGTTAACAATGTTAAAATTGCTAACACTAACCAAGCTGCTGCAGAATTTGCCAATCAGTTCGCAGCTGCTTCAAACAAGCCTTTGCAATCGCTTAATCACGCAGCCCCACTCTGTATTGATGATGACTCTCATGAACCTTATAATAAAGCAATAACATTAGAAGAGCTACATCACGCTATTCAGAACACAAAACCAACAGCTGTAGGCTGTGATAAAATTCACATTAACATGCTTAAATTTGCTCCAAATCAAGTAATCTCTCTGTTGCTGGAACTTTTCAACCAATTTTGGCTCACTGGTACTTTCCCAGATTCATGGCGCATAGCAGAAGTGATTCCAATTTTAAAATCAACTAAAAACCCAACTCAGCTGGAGAGCTATAGACCCATTTCCTTAACTTCTGTCTTCTGTAAGGTGTTGGAAAAAATTATAAATACCCGATTACAATGGGTTCTACACAAGCAAAAACTTATATCAAAATATCAATGTGGATTCCAAGCCTTGCGATCGACAACAGACCTTCAATACCACCTTCAAAATACAATCATTGAAGCATTCTCAAGAAAGCAGCATGTATTAGCCATATTCTATGATTTTAACAAGGCATTTGACACAATCAATCATCAAAAAATTCTCCAGCAACTACTGAAATGGAGCATACGTGGACGCATGACAGTTTTTATAAAAAATTTCCTAGAACATCGCAGGTTATTTGTTAGACTAGGAGACACCGTGTCTAGCCTTCATGACATCATCAACGGTGTGCCGCAAGGCTCGGTTCTAAGCCCAACACTGTTTAACATTGCAATAAACTCTATTGTTGAAGAAATACCTCCTTTAGTATTCAAGTCCCTATTTGCTGACGACTTGACAATATTTGTCCGATGTAACGACCTCAGAACAGGCGAAACAGTTCTTCAAGAAGTCACTAATAAGCTCAATAACTGGTCAAAAGAAAATGGATTATCCTTTTCACCAGCAAAAACCAAAGTAATGCACTTCTGCCGTATTCGCCATTGTGCTCATCAATTTAATATTATTTTGGATAACAGAATACTAAATTCTACATCATCCACCAAATATTTAGGTCTGATATTTGACGAAAAATTAAATTGGAGAATGCACATCAACCACTTGAAAACCGAATGTTCACGACGATTAAACCTTCTCAGGAAGCTATCTCACACAACATACGGCGCAGATAAAACTTTTGAGAATATATCGCTCCTTAATAAAATCTAAATGCGATTATGGTTTCCCGGCTTATTCATCAGCTAAGCAATCAGTGTTAACATTATTGAATCCAATTCACCACTCAGCTCTAAGGTTAGTTTTAGGCGCTATTCGGTCGACACCCATAAACAATCTGTTTTATGAAGCACAAGAATATCCTCCAGACCTACACCAAGCCTATTTACTCCTAAAATTCCACACTCATATTCATACAACTCCTAACCTCCCCATGCCCATAACTTCTCTACCTTCTGTTCTTACTTGACCATACTTAAAATCCACGCTCCAGTATAAAGTCAAATCCATCCTACACAATAAACTATGCACCTCATTACCTAACTTCTACAGCAACATCCTTTTCCCAAGACCGCCGGGTTCGTCTCATCCTTTATCCTTCGATACCTCTCTCCTGGAACTATGTTGTCCTACTTCTCAAAGTCGTCTACATTCCTCCTTTGAAAATTTAATAAAGCGTTTCAATCATTACAACATCCTATACACGGACGGTGCCAAAAGAGACAACCACTGCGGTTGCGCAGTTGTATATTCAAACAATGTCATTCGATTTCCGCTTCCACAAAACCTCAACGTTCTTTCTACAGAGCTGTACGCAATTTCAATTGCCGTCGATGTGGTTATTGAAGAACTAAAAAACAATGCTGTTATCTGCACCGATTCCTTGAGCTCCATTAAAAGTCTCCAAAACAGATCACACCACCAACATCCTTTGGCCAAATCCATCTTAGCCAACGCATCAGAGTTTACCGGAAAAATTATTCTCCTCTGGATTCCAGGGCATAACGGCGTGGGATCAAACGACAGTGCAGATGCAGCCGCAAAAGAAGCGTGTCTAATATCACCTATTCCCGCTATACCAATTCCAACGAAGGACTTCCTTCACACCATACGATCTAAATTATCCGATAGAGCAAATGAAGGATTTTCAAACCTGCAGCAATACAACGTCAACTGGATAAAGTCAACTACATGTCAAAACTCAAACAGGAGAAACGAAGTAGTCCTGTGCCGTGTACGCTCAGGCCACACACTGCTTACTCACAAGCACTTATTTACTAATAGTGACCAACCGAAATGTACCGCATGTAATATTCCTTTAACTATTCCTCACTTGCTTATTACCTGTACGCTATATTCCTCCGAACGTGCAACCGCAAACCTTCTAAACTGTCTCCCAAATATTTTACAGCATTATCCTGCATCCGAATTTAGACTCCTTGCCTTCCTTCATTTATCCAGACTCTACCCGTTAATATAAATTCCTCCCGTGCCTCTGGCCTTAATAGCAGTACACGGCACGCTTATCAACGAAGAAGAAGAAGAATTAATATGTTTACGTATTTCTAAGTCTATAGGCATAATGCCGGCTGTTACTATCGAAGCCCAGTAACTAGTAGTTTTATATCCTTTAATCATTTTAATAGCTATTGTTCTTTGAAATGATCTTATTAACGTTTTAAACCTTTTAATTTTTAACATATCATCGTAAATACTACTGCTATAGATTATATTTGGCATAATTATGGATTTATACATAATTAGTCCTTTTTTATAATTTACTCTATTATTGTTATTATAAAGTTTATTAAAAATATATAAAAATTTGTTTATTTTATTCTTAACATTATGGAAATGGTTATAGAATTTTAAATTGTTATCAATTGTAACTCCCAGGTATTTTATACTTGTCACGCATTGGATATTAATATCATTATTTGTTAAATTTAATTCTTTGTTTTTAAATTTTTTGTTAAATAAAATATATTTTGATTTTGTCATATTAATATTTAAATTGTAATCATTTAAAAATTTTTCAATTTCCTTATACACTCTACATATATTTACTTCCATAATGTTTTCCTTCTTATCCGCAATTATCATGGCTACATCATCGATGAAGATAACAATTTTAACATTTGCAGGTATTTTAGTTTTGTCAATTCTAGAAAATACCATATTCCATAAATACGGACCTAAAACTGATCCTTGCAGTACTCCTGTCATTAACGCATGTTTCTTCTTGTGTGTACCAATGTTTATAATTGTATATCTATTATGAAAATAATGATTTAATATATTACTTAGATTTTGATCTAGTCCCATTTCTTCTAGCAGTAACATTAATTTATTTAAATTTAGGCTATCAAATGCCTTAGTTATGTCCAATATTACTAGGGCTACATTGTATCCTTTATTTTTAAAGGTTTTCACCGCTTTTATTACTTCAAAAATTGCCAATTCCGCTGACCTATTCTCCAGTCCGCCATATTGATCTTTGTTAATTATTTCCATATCTTGACTTAATTTTTTTAGTTTTTGTAGTATACATTTTTCATAAATTTTGCTTATATTTGAGAGCAAAGATATTGCTCTATATGAGCTTGATTCACACATTGGTCTGTTTGCTTTCGGTAGTATAACAATTTTGGATAATCTCCATATTTCTGGGAAGTAATTTAATTTAAACAAGACATTTATCAATTTGTTGATTACCCCAGGTATCTTAATATTAAATATTTTTAACATTCCATTTGTTGTTTTATCCAATCCTGCTGATGTTTTGTTATTTAAATTTTTTATAATTTCATCTGTTTCATCAATGCTAAATTGATGATTTACTGTATTTTCTTTAAATTTTGGCTTAAATGGGTTTGCATTGATGTAGAGTTTGTTACAAAGTATATTTACTTTGTCTTCATCTGTAGTAGCAACCCCATCTAATGTTGGTATTTGTATTTTTTTATTTTTATTTAACAATATTTTGTATTTTAATCCAAATATGTTTTTATCATCCATCAATTTTTTCCATGCATTCTCCTTAGATTCTTTAATCATATACTTATATGATTTGAACTCTTTTTTGTATTCATTGTAGAATTTCAATTTTGTTTGTATATGTTTGCATCTATAATATTTTTTATAAGCTCTGTGTACTTTATTCCTTTTTAATTGTAATTCTCGATTCCACCAATAAACATTACTTTTTTTCCTTACAACATACGATTGATTTAATATTATTTCCACGTATATTTGGAACTTATTTAACCACTTCTCAATATCATCATGGGTGTTGCATTTTACTTCTGTATCTATCATATTCTTATATTTTGTGATGTTGTAATCCAGTTTGTAGTAATCTATTAGTTTATCAACCTCTTGTTTTATTTGTTAATTTAATATTGAATATAATATAGTAGTGATCACTAAGGTTTATTTGGTAACTAACATTCCAATCCTCAATCACATCTTTTAGGTTTCCTGTCACTAATGTTAAATCTACTGTACTAGTTTGATGTCCTCTTTCGAATGTAATTTGATTTTTTTTATTAAGTGCATGTAATTCGTGTAACTCAATTAATTTCATTAATTCTTTACCTCTTGCATTATTTACCTTATCCCACATTATATTACGAGAATTTAAATCACCTATTATTATATATTTTTTTATATTATTATTATTTATGTACATATTAATAATATGAAAATATAATTTTGATAAATTGTCGGGTGGGATGTATGCAAATATAAAAATTATATTGATTATTTCAACTATTATAATGTTATATTCGTTATGTGTATAAATTGTATTTATAGGTATTCCAACCTTTGATATTATAAATAATTTCTTATATATTATTTTATTATAATTTTTTGGTACATAATTATTTTCACATTTATCTGATATAAATACTAAATCTAAGTTTTCAGAAATTATATTTGATCCCTGGCATCTTTTGAATGATTTTCATTATATTGAAGTATTTTCATGTCAAATTCGAGTTTTCACTTTTTGTTTTTTTTTTATTATTTTAGTTATTCTCATTTTTGTACTTTTATCCGCTACATATCCATGAATTATTTGTAGTTGTGTATTTATTTCCTTAATATTAACCATTTCATCGTTCATTACTTCTTTAATTGTTTCCTCTGCATTTTGATTTTTATTTATTTTATTTATTACTTCCACAGTTTGATTAAAATTCATTGTTCCACTTTTGCCTCTGTTAATATTTTCTATCATACTTTTTATTGGTATTAATATCTTTTCTAATGATTTCGGTTCTGTGGGTTTAGCTTTTTTTATTATTTTTTTAGTTGTTTTTGCTACGTTAGTTGCCACCGCAGTATTGTTTTTCACGATCTTTTCTTCTTCAATTTTGCTCATTGTCACTTCTTCTTTATTTGTTTCTTGTTGCCCTATGATTTTATTTGTTTCTTCTGTTTCCATTTCATCCAGACTGGTTAAGCTAGATGCTGCTGATAAAAACCTATTTGTTTCACTCAACTTAGGCTCGTCTGAAGTGCTAATTTCTTCTGTTGTGATCGAATGCTGTCTTTTTTCACCTGTTTTATTTTCATTTTCCTGATCTTTTTGATAATTCTTATTATCCTCTGTACTAATAAATATTCGAAATTGTTCGTCTTCATATTTTACTAATATCGAATCTGGAATTTCTTCCTTTTCACTTTCCTCATTCATTTCCTCAGGTAAAATGTTGTCTCCTAAAACTGAAAACATGTTTAAAACTTTCTTCATGCATTCCTGATTTTATGAACGTTACTGGTGATGTTATCTTCACATTTATTTTACTTAATGCCTCTTCTATGACAATATGTGGTATGTGAGGAGACACATTGGATAGGATTATTCTCTTGGCCGGATTTATTAACTTACGTATTTTAAAACTTTTTTCCCTAATCATTATGTAGTCATGTTCGTTTGCAAATTTATCCGCAAGTTGCTTGTTTTTTAAATATATACATATTCTATTATTTGAAATTCGGGACGCAAATAGTATGTTATTTGGTTCTATATATTGTCCGATCGCATATACATACTCTTTTAATTTAATTTCACTTTGTGTACCGATATAGTTAATATTATTTCACTTACCAGTTTGTAGTAGTTTCTTATACACACGCGTGTAAACCGCTTATCAACAACCGTCAGATAAGGAATTTTGTTGAGAGATAAAACTTAATTTTAACGATCGGTCTTTATAGCGTACGAAAACAATCGAAAACTGTACTTTTAAAGATCAAACGCATTAACAATAAACCACCTGTTTCGAGAAGAAATGAGAGTTTTTTTTTTATTATTTATAATAAATAAATAATATAAATCAATTGGTAATTCTCGTCGGGAAAGCGATATTGTTAGAAGCGTGTCATGTGAAATAATTTTTTTTTTTTATAGTGCCGTGTTTAACTACCGAGGCTATTACGGCACTGGTGATTTAACAGTTAGATGTAGTAACTGGGGTTGGAAGAGGAAAGAAACTGTATAACTGAGAAAATAGTTGAAGAATTCTTGGAAAGGAAAGCAGATAGAGTACGCGGATGGATATTAGACCGGTAAGGGAGGAGTGTAGGACAGTACAGTAAAATACGGCAGATAAGAGAGGGGTTGGGAGTAAACAAAATGGGCAAAATGCTGGGGGATTGATACGTTGGAGAAGATGGTCATGAGAGAGTGATATGTGACCAAGGCGAAGCCTGCTGAGTGCTATGTAATTGTAACGGGTAATGGCAGGTGGTTCCCAGAAGCTTACATTGGATTTGATGGCGAGAAGGAAGTTATGGTGGTATGAATTCCACTTCCGTTGCCAGTTGTGGTGGAAGAAGTATTTGAGGGCTGTGTTTAGTACAGGGGATGACGGGGCTTTGTAGGTTGTAGGAGAACATGGTATAGAATGGGCTGCCTTATTCTCTACTCCAGTCCCCAAAATCCCCTTATGACCTGAACCCACAAGAGGAATACTGGATCTGTATCTTGTGATAATTTGTAAAGAAGATATTGTATGCAGTTAATTAGAGGGTTCTTCGATTTTGTTTTCTGGAGGGCCCAATACAGCGGCAAGAGAGTCTGTAACGATTAAAGTTTTGTTGTCACTGGGATTTAGTAGTATTATATATTGGATAGCATAAATTGTTAACGGAGAATGCACATGCTGCAGGGCTATTAATAGTTATTTTGATTTAACATTTTCGACAGTCGGATGTTACGTTTTGAGCGCTAGTTACTTACATAACCGATTGCAATAACTGTCAGAGAACACAGCACGATGCACCAACATTTTCTCATACAGTATCGTTATTATAATTTAGTGCCCGTATTTTAATATCGAGTACTTTAATGTGATATAACAATATTTATTAACCTTATTTTGGTGTACGTGTTAACAAGTATCTCAGCCTTGAATTTGTTTTTTAGTTAAGTGTAAATTTTTTCTTATATGACTATTCTTATCGTTTCTATATATTTATTTAATGTTATTTTCTATTTTAATTTGTAAAAAATCTTCGTTATTAAATGATTTTAACTTTATTGTTTCATTTTTTATTATTTATATCTTGAATAACGCTTATTTTAAATACGTTATCGATAATTAAAATGTTAATTATTTACTACGATCGGTAGAATTGATTGTACAATTTATCCCTGTTTTATGATTATTATATAATGTTCGAGCGAGATTTTGATAAATAAGCACGATTTTAGATTTACTAATCTCGAAATTGAAAATAAAATACGATTGTTTTAAATTCATTCATTAATGTCTCCATTTATATGGACGAATAAAATGTTTTACCATACGTATGTTATCAACTAAAAGCAAATTCGCTTAGTCGAAATCATTTTTTTTTTTATCTATTTGTAGACGACAATTTTAATTAACATTTGTAAAATCTTTCTCGTAAATTTCAACGTAATAACGTGGATTCCGAATTTTAATTTCGTATATTTTTGCATTATTAATTATGCTGTTCATTTATTTTAGTTTTTTTTTTTTCTATTTGTTTCAGTTCCGGCCAGAGTCCGTCGGGTAACCACTAGTTCCACCGTGGAAGTTCGTAAAGGCGCTACTGTAACTTTAGAATGCGAAGCGTCAGGAAATCCTGTACCGACGATTATTTGGTCTAGAAAAGTAAGATTTTGCATAATTTCGTCTACGATATTTTTTTATTTTAATTTTTTATTCGTTATGTGAACAAATTTTAATGGCGACCGTTTCCGTATTTTAATATTTTTCAAATCTCACGACACGTTGGAAAATGTTTTTTTTTTTTTCAAAAATCGTATTTGTAATATTAAAAAAAATCCCGTGATAACTGTAAAATTAAACGAAAATATATGCAAATTACCAAGTTTTCGAAAATAACATTTTTATTCCTTCAAATAATTTAAATTATTCCCGTCTCCGTCGTATTATTATGATTTTGGTTATTATTGTTATTATTATAATTATTAATATATTAGGCAACATTTTTTTTTTTTGTAATGTTCAAAGAAAATTCTTGAACAGTGTATGTACAGCTTATAGAATAACCTTTCAGAGAGATGTCGTTCAAAGCGGGTGTACAGTACTTCCTTTAAATCTACTAGTTGTTAAGCCGAGAAAAATAATGTTTCTATTAAAAAACTATCCCTCATTATACCTGGTGTGCACAATATGATAAATGATATTCTTAGGACCGTTAAATCGCATCTCGTCTAATTACGGTAAAACTTATGAAATTGTAAAGAAAAATAAACGTGTTCTTGAAATTTGTCCAAACGTTTAGTAGCAAGACACCGTCGGAAAGTTACACCGTAATAAGTGATGTAAGATAAATAGCTGAAAGGTGACTTTTACAATTACTAACAGGTTACACACGGCGACATTGCTGAATATGTAGGCAGATTTAGTTTAAAAAAACTACGTGAATAAATGAATAATAACGAAAACGGCTAATTCGATTTTTAAAATCTAAATCCGACAAATTACTCTGTTTCATTTTTCTTTATCTACCGGAACATACGCGACGTAGATCAATTTCCGTGAAAAATACGAATAAATCGATTATTCAGTTATTAATTCTGACTGATCTGAAGACTAAAACGAATAATAAGTCAATAAACAATATTCTAATTTAAACGAACGCTCGAAAATATATACGAAGTGGGTTATATATATAAAAAAAAAAATATATATATAGATAAAATATTATTTTAAAATAAGTATATAATTAGTATTTCATTAATATTGTAAATAATTATACATTATTTAATCCATCTCTAGCTTTCTAATCTGTTCTTGTACGTTATTCTATTATCTTTTTAATCAATTACCAATATATTACGCCTAAGTGCTAATCGATTATTCCTATTTTACGATGATAAGAAAAACTTAACTTTCAAATAATATAGAATCATAGTATTAGTTTATTTGCTTTACATTTATTCGTGAAAATTATTAAATGCAAATTTAATCTTTTTAAATCTCAGTTCTTTTCTAACGCGAAGAATTTAATTTTCAAAATTAAACTTATTCGAAAATGTCGTGTATTCCAGTACTTTTTTAAAAAAATTGTATATTATTTTAAATTAAAATCCATTATGTTATTTATATCACTAATTTGGAATTAATACTTATTCATAGTAATATATTGGAAGCGTATCGAATTAATAATTTAAATTATATTGTATTTGAAATAAACAGGAAAATTTTAAAACATTCAAACATTTGTATTTTAACTTGTTTATTTATACTTACGAAAACATTCTAACTTTTAATAATATACGTTTAAACTGAATTTTACACCATTAGTAAAAAAAATGTTATCGCGTTCGTGATGAAACGTATCAACGACGCGTCGTGTAGAGATAATATAACTTAACATTATCGGGTAAGTGAATATATCGCTTTAATTTATTTCCGTCTAGCGCTATTTAGAAAATTATTTGTAAAATGTCATCGGCTGGTAAAACTTGAGTTGCCGCTGCGAAAACCGTACTCACAACACGTGATTATCCGGTATTAAGATTACATTCTTTCGAGTTGCAGGAGTTGCTTACGCAGTCGACAGTAACTTGTAACAATCGTTAATAAAGAGTCTCACAGAGGCCGAGAATAAATCGCTGATTACGTTTTTCGCGGATTATAATAATAAATTAGTTCACATACCTTTACTAGCCGCGTGGCAGAAACTCGAGCAATATTCTAGGCGGAATTCGCTCATGATATATGCAGTACCTGAGTCGATAAGGCAGTGATAAATGTTATTAATGAAAAGCTTTGTATACCATCAGATGCGATTTGTAGGTCAGACCAGGTTGAAGTGCGTAAAGATAAAATACACCGAATAATAGTCGAATTTATCTGGTACAATTACAAACATTTAATTTATAATAATAAAAGAAAGCTGAAAGGAACGAAAATTATAATTAGGGAGCATTTAATAAGGCGGGAAAGATTAAATATCGTACGCGAATTAATTAACGGAATGACAAAAAAACGTTTGGACTGTTGACATACATAAAGTGATTACAAATCGGATCAGGTGTAACCGTTGCGTTATCTAAATGTATCACCGATGGATCCATTTACT
This sequence comes from Coronaproctus castanopsis, assembly GCA_032883995.1. Lineage (NCBI taxonomy): Eukaryota > Metazoa > Arthropoda > Insecta > Hemiptera > Monophlebidae > Coronaproctus > Coronaproctus castanopsis. The sequence goes on along the minus strand of CM065053.1, from coordinate 149,931,552 downwards.
CGAAGAGATAAGAACTCTCTTGCAGTTTTTATATTTATTTTCATTTTAATATTTAATTTAATTATTCTGGTATTACCCAAATGTTGAACTTTCGCTACAGTCATTATTATTTATAATGATAATATTTCAGTTTGTTTTTATCAGTATGTTTTTGTTAATTTATTATCATCATTTTTAAACGTATTTTTCTGTTGCATGTCAGTGTATTTAAGGTATGTACTTTCTGCCGTTTATTTAGTCGCTTCATTAATACTGATACTGGTTTTATCTCTCTTTATGATATTCGCAGTTCTGCTGGAAATATTCTTAAGAGAATTATTACGTGGATTTTTATTTATTCGTCAGTATACCTCCGAGAATGTTTGTTACTTTTATGAACTAGCATATTTCGATGGTGTTTCGATTATGTAAGGTGGATTTCATTGACTGTTTTACTTCTTTTCCGTTTTTTTCATGTAATAGGTTAGAGGTTTCAAGTTCCTGATTTATTGAATTTGTTATTTATTCGATCATTTATCGTCAAATTATTTTCAAACGGTCACTATAATGGGACTTAAAGTGTATTACCAAAATGTTCGGGGATTAAATACAAAAATTAAAAGAACTTCATTTAGGAATGTGTAGAAGTAACTTTGATATTGTAGGATTCACTGAAACTCGGTTAACTGTGGAAGTGTTTACTACGATGAATTTTTAAATCAAGGTTTACATCGCTTATCGCCGTGATAGAGTTGGTAGGCGGGGAGGTGGAGTTTTGTTAGCGATTAAGGACATATATGTTGCAGAGGCAATAGCATTTCCCAGTTTCGGGAAATATAGATTCAGTTTGCATTAAGTTCAGGAATGTTAGTCTGCATGTACAAACAATTATCGGTTGTATCTTGTTACAGCAGATTTTTTTTACGAATGTCGTAATTTATTACTAAATATGAAAAATCCAATTATTATTATGATTAATTCGCTTTCAAATTTCATTGAAATTAATAACTTCAGTTTGGTAAATAATGTCCTTAATTCGCAGAGAAAAACGTTAGATTTGATCATTACTACTTCCGTTTTGTAGGTCGCTGGATCCGCTTCTTCCTGAGGATAAGTATCATCCTGCTCTGGATATCACTGTTCGCTCGGGTTCTTTATATAAAGTGGATTTTAATACAAGCGTGGCACCTTACAACTTTAGAAAAGCAAACCCTTTAACATTAAAACCAAAAATTTCCCTGATTGATTGGGAACTTCTTTATAATATCAGAAATCTGGATGACGCATCTAGTTATTTTTATAGTCTAATATACAATGAACTTCAGAAGCATCTTCTAAAGAAATCATCTAGAAAGTCTACATATCCGCCTTGGTTTACCCCAGAAATTGTTCGTAAACTAAAACTGAAAACTAAGTTTAGAAAATCCTATCGTATAACCGGGAAAGAAACTGATTATTTTAAATTTAGTAAATACTACGGACTGCAGTTAAAAAGCTAATAAGAAATTCTGATGATGATGATTATATTCTTAAGACTGAGATTTTTGGACTTTTGTTAAATATGAACGTAATGACCGGCTACACCCTAGCGTAGTAAAATATAGAAACATAGATCATTGTTCTAGTAGGAATATTTCAGATGCTTTTGCGGAGTATTTTTCATCTCTTCATGTGACTGACAACTTTATGACACTTGACTGTAATTAAAGATGGAAGACACTTAAAACTTGCTTCAATCACCGTAAATGATTATAGAAAATCTATTAACATTCTGAAACCTAAGCGGAGTGTTGGCCCTGATGTATTACCGGCAATAATGTTTAAACTATGTTTGGTAGAGTTTGAAAAGCCACTTATCTATTTGTTCAATCTTATTATTGAAACAGGTAAATGGCCTGTGTTGTTAAAAACAGCTAAGGTTGTTCCAATTTTCAAGTCTGGAGATCGTTGTGAAAACTATCGTCCTATCTCCCTACTATGTGTACCCAGCAAAATATTGGAGTCTATTTTATATGCAAGATTATATAATTTTTTTGCCTAGGGTTGTTCCCGAACAGCATGGCTTCTTAATCTACTACAACTAATCTTGTTACATATACAAAATTAATTACAGACTGGTTGGAGCAACATCTTCAAGTTGATTGTATTTATACCGACTTTAGTATAAGGCTTTTGACAAAGGCAGCCATAGTTTACTTGCGGTTAAGTTGCATAATTACGGATTTTCTGACGATTACATGCAGTTATTTAGATCATATTTAACTTCGCGTGCGTGCTACGTATTATTTAACGGATACCAGTTCAAGCAATATACTCCAGTATTACAGGGGTCAAATTTGGATCCGCTATTATTTAATATTTTCATAAATGATATAGGAATTAACTTACGTTTAAAATTTGTATTATTTGCTGATGACTTAATTCGATCAATTAAAACTGTTACTGATTGTGAATTGTTGCAAGATGATTGGCGACATGGTGCGATAATAATTATTTACCTTTTAATTATAAGAAATGAGTTTATATTTGATTTTGTAGTACAAAAAATAAATGTTTCTTCGATTACTCTATGGGTAATGTTCCAGTTTATAATGTAATCTGTGTTCGGGATTTAGGGGGTTTATATTGACAACGAGCTTAAATTTGCAACTCGTATTGCTAATGTTACCATAAATGCTTACAGAACTATGGGTTTCATCATTAAAAATTCATGCGTATTACGTGATCCTAGGACTCCGTTGTTACTATTCAACACTCTTGTAAGATCGCAATTAGAATACGCATCTGTGGTTTGGGATGCTTTTTACACTAAATATATTCATATGGCGGAAAAAGTTTAATCTCAGTTTTTGAGGTATGTTTATTACAGTCAAACTGCTGGTGTCTATCCTACAATTTTCAGTTACAATATTTTATGCGATTTCCTAAGTATTAAACCCTCGACTGCTAGAAGAAATATAAATAAGCTGAGGTTCCTGCATGATCTTTGTAACGCTCGCAAAGATGACACAATTATTTATTATTATATGTGATCCCCAGTGTTAGTATCATATCGTATTTTCTATGAATCACATTCTCGTACAAATCTAGGTTATAACTCACCACTTCTACGCGCCTTACGTCAATATAATAACGTACTAAACATTCATACATTTTGATAGTAAATTTGTATATAATATTCCTTTGTTAAACTCTATATTTCAGTTGTTACTTTTTTAGTAAGTTTGTTTTATTTTGGTCATGTGTATGTGTCCCGATGGAGAGTTTGTTTACATGAGAGAATGGGTGTATCATTGGTATTTCTGTTTTTTGCTCTGTTCGGATGTGTGCTTGTATATATAGGTATTGTATTTCATTAGAAACATGATCATTTTTCTGTTGGTATTAAGTAATTTATTTTTCCATTCTTAATGATTATTTATATTAATTAGCGTGTTATGTGAGTGTGGTCTAGTATTTTTATTTTTATTCATACTTTTACTTTATAATTTTTCTGCAAGTGCATACGCTGTAATTGGCGTTTTGCTGTTGTGTACGCCGTAATGTTTTGTAAATAAATAAATAATAAACACATGCAAATTGTATTAATTGCCGGTAAAAACACATTTTTTTTTTTTTTTTTTTTTTTTTTTTTATTAATGGGAATGCTTTTACAGCTTACCCAACGTGGAGCCGTAATAATCACTAACTCATATTCTTATGAACTCGGACAACTTCTCGAGAAAAGTTGCTATGTCCGGGAATAAATCTAGATTCTCAACATGCAGAAGGGACATTACATTATAAGGAGGACCACCACGAGATGCGTAAAGTAATTTGAGATACAGTTCAGAACGTAATGCTGTTAATGAAGGACATTCGAAGAACACGTGATCAGGGTTGCAGACTACACGACCAGCATGTAGGGGACAATACGGATTATCTCTAAGCTGCATAACGAACAGGCGGTCAGGCAACAAGCAATGCCCAAACCGCAATCTGCTGATAAGCACAATTCCTCTTCGCTTGATGTTTTTGAAAACGTAGAACCATGGGAACCTAGGGAGAGACGGCTGCAGCTGATAATACGCAGTAAGAGGCGACCGCTGTATGCACTCCATATATGTCTGATCCCAGAGCTTTTTATGAACAGACTGTGTAAAGTGAATGACGTCACGAGAAGAAACTGAAGAGAATAAAACACCACTAGAAGAACCCCTTTTAGCTATTGCATCTACCATTTCATTGTCGGGGACTCCTCGATGTCCCGGTACCCACAAGAATGACACAAATATACTGAGGTTTTCCAGCTGATTAAGTTTCAACAAGATGGCTGAAATCAATGAATCTGACACCTTCCCTTTGCATTCAATAGCCTTTAAAATACTCTGTGAGTCGGTAACAACGAGATAATTACCTGGAAGATTCGCATCAATTAAGGACGACAAAGAAAGAAATACTGCCACACACTCAGCTGTAAATGAGGAACAGAGATCAGATAACTTGTATGCACTGCTAATATTAAGAGAAGGGATATAAACTGCTGCACCAGTTCCCTGAGATGACTTCGATCCATCTGTATAAACAAGGATATGCGTAGGAAAATTTTCAGCGATAATATTATTAAATGTAGCCCGGATCAGTGGGGGAGGCCAATGGACGTAGTTCTCTGGAAAGAAAAATGTTATTTTATTGGCAAAATTGTATGAATAAGGTAACATAAATTGGATGGGTATATGAATTCGCATAGTCTGCACCTGAAATTCATCCAACCTAGGTAAAACCGAAGCCAGCAGAGGCATTTTGCTGTTTGAAAACCGCCAGTTGGAATAAATGTGGTAGAATAAATTGTATAGCGGAAAGCGATCTATGTACATTCTACCGATCAAGAGCTTTAATGCTAAATAACTCCGTCTCAGCTGTAACGGAGGAATCTTACACTCTGCCAACAATGCCGGTATCGGAGTACTTCTAACTGCACCAATACAGAGCCTCACACACTCATTTTGCACACGATCAAGCTTATTTAACAATGATTCAGCTGCAGATCCATAAAAAACACAACCATACTCCATTTTAGAACGAATTAGCGACTTATAAAGAGTCAACAGTATGAAAGGATCACCACCCCAACGAGTATTGTATAAATTACGTAGAATGTTAACGGCGCGGTTAATAGTTTTTATAAGATGTTCAATATGTGGCCTCCATGTTAAACGCGTATCCAACGTAATACCCAAATACCGTATTGACTTACAAAAGGGAATAACTCCATTTTCTGCTGTGATAGAGAAGTTATTGACTGTGAGATGTCTGTATGTAAAAACCACTGCCGCACTTTTCAGGGGACTTAGAGTTAACCCCAACTTATAAAGAACTCGTTCAATTAAATCAATATCCATATTAATATTACATACGGCGTCGGAAAATGATGTATTGGAACTAAATACCGCAATGTCATCGGCATAAAGGAGAGTTTTGGAATACAAAGGCACGTGTGCCAGTTCTGAAATATATAAATTAAAAAGCAACGGACTGAGGGAAGAACCCTGAGGAATTCCCCTATATACCACTCGATGGTATCTGGTGGACGATGAACTTATTAAAATGTGGCGTTGCGAAAATAGTCTACTAATGAAATGGCAGCAATGCTCTGGAATGCCTAGGGACAACAGTTTCTGCTGTAAAGTGGGCAAATGTACGTTGTTAAAGGCGTTCATTATATCGAGGAAAACAGTAATATTGTATTCTTTATTAATGAGACTGTTATATATATTACCAACTAAATCACCCACGCAGTCCAATGTACTGGTGTTATTTCGAAAACCATACATATTAGTTGGAAGGATTTCATTATGCTCTAACCACCAGTTGAGACGCGAAGCTATAACGGATTCACAAATTTTTCTAAAACAAGAGGCTAATGCAATTGGTCTAAGTGATCCATTTTTCTTAGGCACAGGGACGATAACAAAAATCATCCAAGAACTTGGAATCGATTTAGTTTGCCAAACTTTATTTAAAATGTGAACGAAGATAGTAAAAAAATTTTCCGGCAGCTTTTTTAATACTTCGAAAGAAACACCATCGTATCCTGGCGATGTTGAATCCTTCGTTGATAAAATGTAAGCTACCTCCTTTTCAGTAAAAGGAGCATCTAAAAAGTGATCCGAGGGGCTACTTTCAGGTATTATAACTTCTTCTAGTTCAGGTACATGAGGTGGAGCCAGTGACTCAACAAATGAATAAAAATTGTCCTCTGACAACTGTCTAACTTTATTATAAGAAGAACTCCTGAACGATTTAGATAATTCCCATACCTTAGAGATAGATGTTTGTCGATTGAATTGCATGCAAAACTGTTGCCACTTCTTCCTTTTTGTAAGTTTAAATTCCCGCTTAGCTAAAGCATTAATTTTCCTCCAGTGCAGATAATTTTCAACAGAACTATTTTCCTTATATTGTAAAAAAGCTCTCCTTCTATCACAAGCTGCGCGATGGCAGGAAACTGACCACCAAAGGCTTGAGTTACTTTTCCTTGTTTTCTTATATTCACGCTCCTTTATAGTTGGTGACGATTTTGATAGGGCTTCGCTGATAGCTTCATATAACAACTGGAACTGGATCCTAGGGTCAGTCTCATTGCATATATTTAAATCATGTTTCTGAAGCTGAGCAGAAAACCATTGCCAATTCGTACGAATATAGTTCCACCTTTTTCCTAAGGACTGATCAAAAAATCTGTAACTATCCTGTACCTCATTTATACCTATTTCTATTAATATGGGGCAGTGGTCACTCCCTGAAGTGTCTGGGATAATTTTCCAGCTAGCTATTAGACCAAATGTAGGCGAGCAAAATGTCAAATCTAACGGGTTGGCAACAGTTCCGGGCCTACCAAAATGAGTTGGACTGCCATCGTTCAAGATGCAGCAGTCAACATTCAAAAAGGCTTCATACAACACATTCCCTAAATAATTGTTTGTGGAACTACCCCAGGCTACATTATTCGCATTCCAGTCGCCACCGATAATGAATGGAGTTTTCAATGAATTAAAAATATCTGAGAAAATAGAAATATTTGGACGAGAGGAAGGTTTAACATATATACTATAAATATGAATATAAAAAGACGAATTTATATTAATCTTGGTGCCTATCAATTGTATGAAATTCGAGCTATCCTGCGATAAACTGCAAGGAATAGGAAAGGACGTGATGTGGTCCCGCACTAAAATTGCCACGCCACCATATCCATCCTGTCTATCGTTTCTATAAGTAGTAAAATTTTTATACTCGAATTGTTCAATGGGTTCAAGCCATGTCTCCGATAATAACACTACGTCAGCTTCGTATTCATCAATTAATCTATCAAGGCTGTCACAGTTATTTTTCACACTGCGACAGTTCCACTGTAAAATATTAAGTTTCATTTTATGCTCGACCGTCCCTGGATGACAGGAATAGGTCTATTCGCATAATTGTATGCTCGACCATCCGTAGTTATAAGGGCTAGGTCTTTTCGCATATACAAATTATTATACTGATTATGAGATAACGGAGCAAAATATGGCTGACCAGCGAATGAAAAATTATATACACGTAAGCGTACGTATACATATTTACAATCACACAAACATACACATACACACAGAGATACCTACGCATACATATACACGTACATACTTATACACATATTTACACACATGTCTAAGGAGAACGAAGCATTTGAATTATTGATTCGAGCTTATTCTCCAAATGAGGAATCTGGAATTTTTGTAGCGTGGACAAAAGTGCGGGCACCAAGAGATCGGAAGGAGGATGGGTTAGAACGAAAGATGATTTATTTTGGTTATCAATAGGTTGAGGGACTTTAGGATTTGAAGACAAGGATACATTATTAATTATAGGCTCGGATAATGAGATAACAGCGTCATCCCCTTCTGGTGGATACACTGATCTTGGCTTAACGTTTAAGGCTAAATTAGAGTAATAATGATTACCCCAAATTTGACTTCTATCAACAATATTCTTGTTATTTTTCTTATTCCTATTATTATTACTATTACTATTACCATTATAATTACTGATATTATTATTATTATTATTACTACTGTTACCATTATTGTAGTGGCGACTGGAAGAACCTGAGCCACTGCTATTTCTTCTACGTTTAAAGGAACTGGTCCTTGTACGCAACTCTGGGAAATTTTTGTTATTTGTCACTTCAGCAAATGAAAATGCAGGAGTGACCACAGCCCCCTTACAAATCAACTTAGCTTCAGAGAACGAAACATTTTCTACTGCCATAACTTTCTGTAGCTTGAGTTGTTCCTGATAAACTGGACAGCCGCGATCGAAAGCGGAGTGGTTACCCCTACATCTAGAACAAAACAGAGCTGATGACGAGGTTTCACGATTAATTTGGCAATCCGATGATTTATGACTACCAGAGCAAAACCCGCAAATAGTTTTGCTACGGCAAAGTTTGCTAATATGGCCGAATCTAAGGCAATTGTTACACATTTTTGGTCTCCTAATGCTAGGTTCTACTTTACATGAATAATAATCGAAAAAATGAACACAATCGGGTAATAAATTTCCGCAGAACTTTATTTCAATAAGTGGAATAGGAGAAAAGGAACCATCCTGATTTCGTTTATTGAGTCTACGTATGTGATCTATTTTAACACTTGCAGTACAGGATGCGGTGAGTTCCTCGATTGTAAGGTCGATCGGAACGTCCCTTACAATGCCAAAACGAAAGAGTAACGTTTGAGGGATAAAACAATGTATGTTAAGCTCTTTGTGGATACCCTCTGCAAGGAGAAACATATTAGCATGAACCACGGAATTAAATATTAGTCTGACTTGGTTACGACCACTCCTTGTCATACATTTAAGACCCGTAATTTTATTATGAATTAATTTGGCCAACGACATAGGATGAAGGTTGCCAATATTATTATTTATTCCTTCAATCAAAACTATAATTGGTCCCTGAAAATCGTTCGGAAAAATATTAATTGATGTAGGGGATATCGTAACTTGTACGCGAGGATTTATGTTAATATTACATAAAGTATCTTTAACAATTTCAGAATTCGGTTCTACGCGAATATTATTTATCGAAATAATTTCGTCGGAACCGACATCTGTTACAATAGCCTCGTTAGAAATATTAAGATTCGATTTCTTATCTCTAATGTTACACCGATTATTATGCTTATTACCATTAATACCACTACCACTACTACTACTAATACCCACGCTATTATTACCATCAATTTTATTATTACGACTATTATCATTGTTATTATTATTACTATCACTATCAGTATCATTAAAACTACTATTGTTGAACATATTCCCATTATTGCTATGGATAACATTATTATTACTACCACCGTTTTTAACGTTTATATTACGATGTGTATTACCACCGCCACGACCGACGGTGCTTACTTGGGGGGCAGGGGACGATTCTCCCCTGCCCGCAGCTCCAGCTTTAGACATTTATCGACTATATGTGTAGTCGATAATTTCTGTTACACACAAGGAACTGTATAAGCCTAAGCCTGCCTCCGCAACGACCGAATAAAATAAAATAAACACAAATACGAACACGAGTAGTAAACTACAATACGCGAACTCGTACCGAGCGAAACCAAATGTCATGTATTCGAGTTCTTATTAGAACTGTATTATTTTAAATTATATTCCATCGTTATTTATATCATTAATCTGGAAGTTTCTAATCGTATTAATACTTATTCGCAGTAAAATATTACACACGTGGCAAATGAATAATTTAATTATATTCACGTATATTTATGTGAAATAACGACGAAAATTTAACATTAAAACATCTGTATTTTACAAATACATTCTAATTTTTAAAAATATACGTTTAAAAATAATTAATTTTAATCATTAGTGAAAAGTTGCAATTTCTTAAATTATAATAAACAGCTGCAGATTATATTAGTAGTCGGTAAAAACAGAAAAACACATTGCATTACACACTCAATAAATGTTACTAAAGAATCGAATAATTCATAACTTATCTAAAGCTTAACTAAATGTAAGTAGCTTATTTACAATAAGCGACTAAATTGTTTTCGTTAGTATAAATCTGACTAAATCGTTTCAGCGAAACCGAATTAACTGCTTTAAACCGACTAATAATTCAATAAACAACTATTTAATTTAAAAAAAATTGTTCGATTTTATTGTTTGTATTTTTTTAATAATTTTTCGTTAAAATAATTTGTAATTTACATTATTTATTATTACTTTTCAAATGTTTTACACTTCTTACTGCATTTAAAAGATCACGCATTGTATATTATAATTTTTTTCATGTTTTACAAAAACCTGTTGCGAGTTAGGATAATTAAACTTAAAACAAATAATATTTAAAGTATAAGCGGCTATTTAGACTAAAATTTTATGTTATAATTAATTGAAAATAATTAATGATTTATAATTAATACATTACATTGCGACGTTGCGTATGTGGAAAACATTGAATATATTTGTTATATTATGTGAAATAAATGCGATTAAAAAAAATAGATTAATTAATCGATTTTTGATATTACTAATTAGTCGATTATGCCCACGACCAGATCAACCTATCCGTTCGCGAAAAAGTGGAAACAGTTATCGTTTCCTATTTTTTTTAAATTTTTTTTTTATTTGTAATATTGAACTGTCCAAAGGCATACACACAATAAATTTAACATAGGAAAATACATAAGCGAAGGTACGGATTCGGCCAATGTATCATGAACTAAGATTATAATTAGCATTTTACATAAATCTAAATTTTAATATAAATATGTAAATAAAAAATAATAAGTTATAATAAATCGTGCGGTTTAGTCCGCCTGAATCTACGAGTGTCTCCTTCTGTATTGAGGAGTTCAGCAACAATTGTATTCGGATGTCCATAAAGTTTTGCCACGTGCTTACTGGCGTGAAGGCTAACAGCTGCGTCGACGTCCAAAATTTTTAAATCGCGATGTAGCAAAGCAGGGGACATACCAAGGGGCTTTAGCTATCAAGCGAAGTACTTTATTTTGAAATCTCTGAATAATGAGCCTGTTTCTATCTCTTCGTGGTGCCCCAGAGTTGAATGCCATAACATCAAGTGGGCATTAGAATAGATAGATAAATAAGTCGTTTGTTTACTAAACTAACAGGTGAATGGTATCCAAGCAGCCAATAGAGCTTACGTAATTTAAGGCGAAGTTCCTGGCTCTTGGTTTTGACATGATGATTCCAGTTCAAGCGGCGATCGAGATGCATCCCCAAGTACTGGACAGACTCGCTAGTCGGAATAGACTTTCCATTCGCTATTGACGGAATATAGCCGGCGGAACGTAGAGAAAAATCGACTCTGGTAGATTTATTTTCTTTTAATTTAATTTTCCAATTTTTGGCCAAGTCGCAAATGTTGTCGATGGCTAACTGTAGATTTTTGACTGCCGTCTCGTAAGAGCTACTGACTGAAAGAAGAGCAGTATCATCTGCAAACGTAGAAATTGTTACCGAAGGAATCGTAGGAGTGTCAGCAGAGTAGACTAGGTGCAACATCGGACCCAGTACACTTCCTTGCGGAACTCCAGATTTGATAAGAGTCCATTAAATTCAACTTGAAGGTTCTTTTGTACAAGTATGACGTCAGTATTTCGCAGAAGTTATACGGTAGTATTCTGCTCAGTTTGTGGATGAGACCTTCGTGCCATACGCGGCCGAAGGCTTTTTCGACGTCGAGGAATACCGAGGGACAGAATTTATTGTCTTCTAAGGATCGTTCTATTATTTGAGTGACCCTTTGGACTTGTTACAAGGTGCAGTGCTGGTTCCGAAATCCAAATTGCCAGTTTGGAATGACTGCAGCGCGATCAATAATAGGTTTAAGCCGAAGTAAAAAAAGTTTTTCAAAGACTTTTGCTACGATTGAAAGGAGAGATATTGGTCTGTAGGACTGCAGTAACTCATAAGGTTTTCCAGGCTTAGAAATCACGATAATTTTAGCTAGCTTCCGCTGGTCAGGAAAGTGAAGAAGTTTCAAAATGCCATTATAAATATATGTAAGAAATAAGATTGCGGTTTTTGGGAGCTCTTGAAGAATTTTAGATGAGATGTTATCCATACCTGGGGATTTCTTGATTTTTATTTTGCTGATGACTTTAGACACTTTCTTCGGAGTAATTCTAATTATATTAATAGTACTAAATAGTTAATGTAAATGTCTAAATGTAGGAACTCCTTTGGTATATTTATTTATAAGAATGTATTGAAGGAGTTAAATAGGTTATATAAACATGAAGTAATAAGGGTCAAATTCCAGTATTGGAAGGACTTTGTTGCTTCAAGCTTTGCTTGGGGTAGACCATATAAGATGCTGTTTAGACAAAAGTCTCAATTTTCATTGCCTGATTTAAAGGTTGGCAGTCAGACTGTGGTTTCTGAACGTGAAAAAATCGGTGTTTTATTAAATCACTTTTTCCCCACTAAGGTCTATGCTCCTTTGGTGCTGCTTCCTGTCGGTGGCTGTGATTCTCCAATTATAAATAATATTCCTTCAATTGTTAAAAATTTGCGCAACAAGAAAGCGCCGGCTGATGATAGAGTCTGCAATCTGGTTATTAAAAAAATTCACTGTTTGTTTCCTTATTTGTTATAAACATTTACAAAAAAAATGTCTACAGTTTGGTCTCTTTCTAGATTGTTGGAAGGCAGCCTTTTTGAGGTTGCTTTCTAAGCCAGAGATCCATCCGAGTTGTCGGCTTATTGACCGATCTTCTTCTTGAATTGCATGGGGAACGTCTATGAAAAATCCATCCATGAGATTTTAGTACAGGAGATCACAGCACGGGGTACGTTGCATCACCTACAGTTTATTTTTCGCTCAGGTCTATCTGCTGAGCATGACATTCATGCATTAGTTTCGACGGTCAAGCAATACATTTTAGATGGTTGTGCGACCGTCGTGATTTCATATGATATCAAAGGCCCATTTGACAATTGCTGTTGGTCTGCAATAGTGTATGTCCTTAATAATAATTCTATTAATCCATATATAGTTAATTTTATTATAGATTACTTTAACAATCGCTCTGCAGCACTTAAGCTTGCATCATTATCTGGTACAAGGACACCAACGTTGGGCTTACTATGTGGAATATTTTGTATTCCACTGTACATTACAGTATCGAAATTCTGTTTCGATATTAAAGCCACATGTGAGCTAATCGCCTATGCTGATGATCTGTGATTAGTGTTTAAGGCAGAAAGATTATCGTCACCGCCACTTCTCGCGTGTATTTCAAATACCTGGAGAATGTGGTGATGGATATAGGTCTTAGTTTTTCCCCTACCAAACGCAGGTGTTCTGGGTTTGGTAATTCCTCGCTTGTTGGCCGGGTCAAAGAACTTGAATTATTATCAGATTCAAATATCTTGATACCACATATTTAAAATACCTGAGGATAATTATCGATCCAAAATTATCATTTATCTCTCATTTCCAATACATTTCTACAAGATGTTGCAATAAATTATTAGGTTTGAAAAAAAAAATACTGGGGATTGTCATTCAAAGAACGATCGATATTACATAAAGGCCTCATTCAGGCTAATTTTGGGTATGGTGCAGCTGTATATGTTAATAAAAAAATTCGTGATCTGGCCAATAAACAGCAAAAGAAATTTTTGCTTCGAATGGCTTCTTTATACCGGACTACTCCAACCTCTGCTGCTTTTGTCATTTGTGGGGTTCTGCCTCTTGATTTATTTCTTGTGGATAAGGCTCTTCCAGGTGAGTAGATCTAGTTGGAGGGAGTGGTGTGGAGTTGAGACATTCTAATCTACTTGAGAATATATCGGTGTAACTAATGACCAATGCAAATTTTAAAACACACATTACTTCTCCATTATTAGCGAAGTGGCAAGCCAGGTGGGACAATGCTATTACTGGTAGAAAGACTTATGCCTTCCTGTCACATATATCAATACGATTAAAAATGCTGAAGTTTGATGTCAACTTCTTTAGCGCGTAGGTGTTGGCCGGTCATGGCATGACATTAAGTGCACTGATATATGTCCTCTTGGTAGGGAAGCGAAAGACTTTCTATCGCTGGCAGAACAGGTAATGCGATTTAAATTTAAAATTTCATAGTTTTCAATTGGCCCTTCAGTCTACCGTGACCCCCGGAACCGGTGCAGCTCTTATAGCGTGGTCAACTATTCTTATTTTTTATTTTAATTAACTTTAATCATTAACTTTACTCTAATTAGTGTTTAAGCGTTTTATTTTAATTTTTAAGTTTTCTTTTATTCTGTTCAATTGTACTGTAGTTTTTATTTTTTTATTTTTCTCTTCAAACAGATTATTTTGTTTTGCAATGGTAGTAGTAACACCGATTTATAATGTACTTAACTTTATTTTCTGATTGGTATAAGATGATACTATTCTTTTATTTATTTATTATTTTATAATTTTTTCTTTTTCATTTTTCTATTTCATCTTGAAGCTAATTGTTATTTTTTGTGGTGTAGTTGCATTTATACAAATGTTTTGCTGTTTAATTTGTTATTATTATTTTAAGTTATTCTTTTAAGTTTTGCATAAAATCTTTAATTATTGTAATTGATGGAAGAATGGACTATGTAATCTCATCCCTTCTTTCATCGCAATAAGTTAATGTAAGTGTGTGCATTTGTGCCGGGAACTCCATCAATATATTAAAATTCCCTTTTGTTCTATAGAGAGAGGTGGTTTTTAGTGGGTAAAAATCCCACACGCTGATTTTGCCTTCCCTGCAGTTTTTGTTGTTTATATGCACTGCATTAATAAAAAATAAATTTTTTATTATATTAGTGTCTTTTGAAGATTTTCCACCTTCCGCTTAAAAAAAAAATTAATTTAAAAATTCTAATTCTTGTTTGTTTGTTTTCAATTTTTCCACAACAGAACAGTTTATTACCGTCCGGAGATAAAACAGCCCTCGGTTCGTCGTATACTATTGAAGACGCCAATAAACATCATTCCGGCATTTACGTGTGTACTGCCAGCAATAATGTAGGACCCCCTGCTTCAGATCAGATTATTCTTCAAGTACACTGTAAGTTTATATCTTTTTTCTTATTAACTTTTTAATATTATAAAAATAAAATTATTATTATATCGAAAGAACGTATCGTCGTGAGCAACAAGTATGGCTAGACGCGCTGCAGGAAAAAAGGGATTAGATCAAGAAAATTAAACCGGATTGGTGAAGGAAAAATAATTACTCCTTACGTTTAAACGAATTTAAGATTTTATTCAGTTAACATATTGTTGTAAAATAATGAAAGCTTGAAGCCGATTTTCATGTTTTGATACTATTACAGTAATGTACATATTATTCTGTCAGGATGGCAGGATATATTTTCATGTAGATCATACGAGTATATTGACTTTGGGCACCCCAAAAGCAATACTGTAGTAAACGGGAGAAACGTTGTCTTCTTTAGTGTAGAAATATCTTTTAGAGAAGCAAGTCTTTAGATAAAGGCCACGGGATTTTAATTTTAATAGGATCTCTTCATGGCATACACGATCTTACGCTTGAAAAACGTCCAGAAATATACGAGTGCGTTACTATTCTTCCTTAAAAGTTGACGATATAATATCAACTACACGGTGACACTGGCGGAGTGGATTAATTATTTTGAAAACTAAGTTTTAGGAATGATATTTTGTTCGTGTAATATTGGATAAAGGTGTTTTAATAATAATTTTTTGTAATATCTTTCATAGAATAGATAGTAATTGATTGACCGGTATAATGGCGGTTTTTGATAAGATTTATTCGGTCCAAGTTTTATTTTAATGATCGAAAAGTTAAATTGGAGTTTAATACGTTTTACGTAGCATTGTGTTTTTATATATATATATATATATATATATATATATATATATAAACAGAAAGTGAGCTTATTTTGACAAATTTTTAAGAACATTGAAAGTTACACATTTAAGCCGTAGTGGTTGAAATAAGTGGTGATAATTGGAGTTGTATATGTCTCTAGTTCATCATAAACGTGAATAATAAACTGTTTATCATATTTCCATGATAAGGAATAAACGCCTTAAACAAATATTTGGCAAAAGTTTCCGATTTCTCTTCAGGTGATTTATTGCATGAACTGTTATAACTGAAACGAATGAGAACGTTCTGGATACAATTAAACATACTTTTTGCAATCGCAGACCTTTATTTGTTGTCGATAAGGATGCGGTGTACTTTTGAATTTGTTCACCTCTGAGGTTATAAAGTTGCATTTTAACCATGGAATAAATTCTGCTGAATTGGCGTTTGAACAATAGATATGGGAGTATATCTTGTGTTTATCGAATTATTATAAAAAATTGATAGTATATTTTCTGTTTCCTCCGGTAGTCTTTGTATCGTTTTGTACGATATACAATCCACTTCTACCGTTGTATCTTTATTATGTTCTGGACCCTTTCGAGATAAGGTTTTCAACAAATATGCTAGTCATACTATGTTTACTCCACTACAAGGATCGACTGGGCTCTGAAATTTTTGCATGAAGCTTGTAAGCCACTAAATATTAGTTGTGTTTACATATGTAAAGACTTCTAAACCTAATAATTCTCCGTCATATCTCTCCTCTTGGTTTCAAAATTTGTACTAATATTGCTACAGAATTTTCGGAAATCAATCTTTTTCTTTTTTTTTTTTTTATGTCGTTTAATTTCGACTCGTTGCCTTCTATACTGTACGTAATTCGCCATAGTAGGAGATTAATTGTAAATTGCTAGTATTTTTATTCGCAGAGCAACGTATCGATTACATTTTGTATTCCACCACCATTGAGGCACGGAATGTGCAAGAGGCGTGCCGGGAAGTTTATTAATTAGTGGTGTTTTATTCACCGCTGAAAGAGTACTATAAGTAGTTCAATAATTAACATTGTGGAAACATGTCTGAGAAATTCTCCAAATTGATATCCCGTATTTCTGTGATTATACACAGTTGATATTGAAGCCAGTTCATCCTTTTAATGAAGCCATGCCTTGTGGGTATGTTTTGTTATGGAAAAGTGTTAAAAGCCTGAAAATGCATTATTTTTTACTAACACCGATAAATGATCGATACACATGGGGTATTTTCCTTCAGAAATATCAGAGAAAGCTAAAACTAAGTTCAAGTTATTATATCCTTACTTAAAGCCACCTATGCGAGTAGCTTGTTCAGTATTTACAGTATGTAGACTGTGGTTATTTTGAATTTGTAATATTTGGGTACTTTCAAAGTTTGCTCCCAAAGCTGGATGGAACCAATTAAAGTCTCCTCCTCTTTCCTGCGATGTTGATTACGCCGCAATATTAAAAAGTCATTTATTCAAGTCTTGCGCAATGCACAAACGGAAACATTATTTCTCGACAGAAAAGTAACAAGTTCACCATGACTACGATATATTGATCAACAATTCCGCTGTAATATTTTCATATCGTTCTGAGCAGAAGAGAGGGTAGTTAATATTTGTGTTGTGTTTACCATGCACGGGAATATAAAAGCGCGTGAAAATTACGGCTTTTAGATTGAATTTAATATCCATTTTGAATCATTTTTATTAATTTTATTAATTCTATTTATACTGTCCCGAAATTTTTAGAGTTAAATCATTTTTAGGATTCGTTTTATTACCGACCCATGAGCCTCCAGGCTACTTATTTGAAACATTTGATTTTTCCTTATACTGTGTTAATTCCTGTTTAATTGATTAAGTTATGTTGTCCTTTTGTTTTAGTGGTATTTTTAAATTAATGTCGAATGTTCTCTTCTAGCCTTTACATGAAGTATTTTCAGAGAGAGAGGACTAGTGTCATTTCTATGTACTATTTTATTAGAATTGAATCCAGTCAAACTTTCACAGCAAAAGTGTTAACGACTTAGTGGCTCCATATCCTTGTTTTGAAATGGGATCATTCTAAAATTTGGGTATATGATTGACAGGTTTGATGGAGGGGGTCGCGTTCTGGAATTAAACAACCGTTTAAACACCTAATAAAGTTAGATTTGGAAAACATTTGCGTGTTGAAGTGATGGGTTGAGCTCGGTAAGCGTAAGAATAAGCGTTATTCACTATAGGAATTTCAAGCCTCAGCGTAACTCATTTATATGCCATAAGAACTTTGATTTCTTTTTGTCTTTTTCGTTCTAAGCAGGACTTAGACGGGCAATCGTGACTCCGAAGAGCATTGACTAATGTTTTTTTTCCACAGCCTTTACAAGATATTGAACCATGTGAACAATAGAAACACGGAAGACATTGACGGACATT
Source organism: Coronaproctus castanopsis (assembly GCA_032883995.1). NCBI lineage: Eukaryota > Metazoa > Arthropoda > Insecta > Hemiptera > Monophlebidae > Coronaproctus > Coronaproctus castanopsis. The sequence continues at coordinate 149,913,225 of CM065053.1, read as the reverse complement.
TTGAATGTACGATTCACACTCGAATCTAATCAATTAATAAACATATTTCGGAAGAAACTTTGGCCAGAAAAAAATAATTATGTTGTTTTAGATATATATTTTATGTGACCTTCAACGGAGATACGTTTATTCAAGAATTTCTATAACCTGAGAGAGACTATTCTGTAATATATATTTTTTTTTTTGTAATTTAGATACCTTTCATTACAGCTGACCTAGTGAGATAATATGAAGTCTTGAAGGATTTACATATTCTTTTAAACGCCCATCATCAGAGAATTAGCGATCAGTCTGTCTTCGCAAATAATCAGGACATTCGCCTGGCTAGTACTTCCCCGAATTTTAAGACTGTAATTTAATTTTTTTTTTTGTTAAATATTTTTCCGACGCCTAACGAACTGACCGAATTAGAGGAATCTTTCGTTTGTACAATTATCTTAAAATATCATCGTACTATTACGAAGATTCTATCACCGCTATCATTACTAAACCACTAACATGCCTTAGAACCGTTTATTCGGAAATAAAATTATCATTAGTACACTAATTATTAACAGCATTTGATTAAATGTTATACAAACCGCGGGTATCAATTCCCCTCCAACCTCGTCGCCCATTTAAACAATGGTGCATCGATCGATAAACAGTGTTTAAGAGAGGAAAAAAAATTTAATAACGAGGTAAAATAAAATAAGATAAATTACGAAAATTAAAATAAACCACAGTTGTTAGAAACTATTCGCTCAGCGCATACCACGATAGAGCAAAAAAACGAACACAATTTATAACACAACCAACCGCGATAAAGAACCAAGTTTATTAATTACTTATGTATTTAATTTTGCGTAAAAAATTCGATATTTGAACCGTAGTGTTCGATTCAATTTTTTATAATAAGATACATTGAACGTGAAATATAGGATGACCCAGAGAAGACAGACTGTTTTGTTTATTTTTGAATAGCGTCAACACTGCTACAACGCAAACCTTGTGCTTCACGTTTAGTGTACACAAGAAAGATTCGTTTTTGTCCAGTTTCAGTTATTATGACATCCTATAACGAGAAGAAGCGCACCGTGGAATGTTATTTTCGGCGTGAATCGTTCGCCACAGTGCAAAAAGAATTTCGAAAAGAATTCAAAATTATGCAATTTTTTTGTGGGGATACCTTAAGAACTGCGTTTACGAAACTCGTCCACGAGATATAAGACCTGAAAAACACACTGATATTTCTGAAGAAATTTAAAAAATTCAACGACGTATGCTCAAAAAGTGTTCGAAAATTTTCGAAAAAAATTGAAATGAATGTCGGTCATTATTGTGTTCCACAAATGATTGTAAGCTAATCTCTGGTTTTCCTATTTTTGAATAAAATTTCATTCAAAACATTTAGTAGAATAGTTTTTGAGTTATTCAAAAAACAACAAAACGGTCCGTCTTCTCTATGACCCAGGTAACTCTGTATACTTTTATAATCTATTTTTGCGTTGGTTCTTTAAAAATTCTGCGCTAAATTGACAATTTACTTTTATTAATAAGCGTGTTCGAATAAGAAATTTAACGATTAACGATCTAGAGTAAATTTAGTAAATTCAAATTTTGATTACAACGATTTAACGCGATTTGTTTTTGTTCTGTTTTAATACGGTGCGTCAATAATCGAAATTTTTCTTTTCAAATGATAATCAATTTTTAATTATTTCTACTTTCGTCTATAAACGATCGATCACGGATTATATAATTGTAAAATTGTATCTTTACTCGTTAGAGAAATAAGTTTAATGGGATAATATTTTAATTTTACATCCTTTGTTCAATTTTAACTGGACGCTAAATTTTGTATTCTGATCGATGCAATTAAGACAATAACTTAAAGTACGTTCGCGTTATATTCTTCCGATATTACAATTAATTCTTCCGTACAAACGATGACGACCTTTGTCAAATCATGTACGTGAACACAATATGTATGCGAAATGTTCAATTTAAACTAGCATTCTGTATATATATATATTCTGCAGTATTATATTTTTTTTTCTTTTTCATATGTGTGTGTAGGTCTTGTGGTCGACTTTTTACCTGCATTAAACATTAGCCGTATAATAAGGTATTGCGTGTCCTGTCGTAATTTCTGTATATGTGTCTACTCCATTGTTGTTTACTTTGTACGTTCCGTGAAGGAACTGTTAACCTGGTTAGTTTGATTGCACTTCGTCAAAACTTCTAAATAAAGTTGGAAATCTAGTTTGCTGCGACCTAGTAGTGTCCTCTTTGAAGAAACTATTCCACCGTCTTATATTATATATATATATATATATATATATATATATATATATATATATATATATATGTGTGTGTATATAACATTATATAACAAACCAAGTCATGAAGAAAACGAATCTACAACAATCAAATATCTTCGAAGACGCAGTAACAACGAGCAGTAGATAGTAACCGGGAAATATCCATAAATAATTTACGTAAACATCGATAAAGCTTTCCAGTCACAACGATTTACTGGAAATGAAGTGAACTTCTCTCTGCAAAGGTCCCTTAACTTAATGCTTGGACGACTGTTTTCAACCTTTCTTACATCGTGTCGGCAGTAAAGTAGTATGTGTTAGAATTAACTTGTTCCTTCAAATTATATTCCTTTGTGGAGAAGCATACTGCTACTTTATATACCTCTTGCTTCTTACTCCGTTTCTCCATCTGTCTATACTATTAATATATATATATATATATATATATATATATATATATATATATATATATATATATATATATATATATATATACACAATACCGGCATCAAATGGCAACGTATTAGCCCTCTATTGTCCCAAAGTTCCAGTAGAAATCTTCAGCCTGTATGCGTCTTGTTATAAGTCTATTATGTTATCGTCCGCTGTCTATCGCATCTCGGCTAACTCTTACCGAATCCGCCTTATTGTTGTAGAGTACGTTTGTGTTTCAAATATCGGCGATAACGGCAGCGTCGAACCGAATTTATTCTATCTCCTTATCGCACCCACTACTCTTCGTCGGTAATTTCATCATTCTTTTTCTGTGTTTTTCCCGTCTTCGAATATTATTATTTCTCTGGATATTTCGTTTCTTGTTTCTAGTCATCGTTATTTTGTATTTCGTTTAGTTGCTCGATATCAAACGATTTTATGAAAGTAAACAAAAGCTGAAATATTAATTTTTTCCCCTTTTTCCCCCATACCTACCTAGTGCTATCAATAGTGAGTGTGATATCTGCAGTTACTTGAGAGGCACTTCTTCCATCGAAGGTGACCTAGAATGTACAAATTGGATTTATTTGATCAAGTCCAATGGTTGGACCCTCTGCAATCTTCGCAGCTCTGATGAGTTATCCAGCAAATTGACTGCTGTCCAGTTGGGGTGATCGTGTAACTTCGTTGCATGTTTTATCGCTTCCTGTTTTATCACATCAGTAACATATGGAATATGTAGGCCACGATATAATGTTTTATTTGATACAAACCTTGGCGCATTTGCAATGGTTCGTAGAGTTTTATTATGGAATCGCTGCATTAGTGTTATATTTGTTCTTGCAGCCCCGTATTTGACACCCGTATCTTCAAACAGGAGCAAGTATTTGTTTATATATGGTGATTTTATTATCCAAATGTAGCTTTGATTTTCTACCTATTAGCCAATACATTTGGCGAACTTTTATATTTAATTCTTTGTTTTTAGTTTGAATATGCTTTTTCCCTGTTAACTTGCTATCTAGATTGATGTGGATACCGGGGCACTGCGGTATATATGGGAATGAAATAGTAGATAACGCAGCAAAATCGGAAACGAATGTTAAAAACGATAATACTAATAGACACTATACAGAATATATTCCACAAATAAAAATAATGAAATATCAACAAATGCAAGAAGAATATAATAAACAAAAAGAAATAGGGAAACAATACCATAAAATTCAGATAAAAATACCCAAAACCCCATGGTTTTGGAATAACTCATTACAATATAGTAAACACTTTTTAACAACAATTATCCGATTAAGAATAGGACATAATAAAACACGGCCACATCTAACCCGAATACACATAATCCAAAATAGTTTATGCGATAAATGTCAAGAGGAAGAGGATATCAACCATATCATATGGAAATGCGAGAAATACAAACTAAATCGAAATAATATGATACGGGAACTATTAAAATACAAATACACACTTCCTCTAAATGTAGAATCAATAGTAAGTGACCTAAACAATGCAGAACCAGTCAAAATCATATATAAGTTCATAGCCCAGAATAGTATATAAATATAAATATAATAACCCAACTTTAATAGTTTAAAACAAGGAAATCATCATATAAATGGCCAAAGCGACCTATGGTACAGGCCAAAAAAAAAAAAAGATTCATAGCAAGGTATCTTGCACTATCGCTTATCTGCACTACTTTTCGATTGATGGTAATGCTTTTGTACAATATTTCTATTGGTAAAAATTACTCTTTTGCATTTGTTTTCATTGATCTTTATTCGCCATTGTTCGCTCCATGCTGTTACTTCATTTAATGAGCTTGTAAGGTTTTTATTAGCTTCCTCCGGGCAGTGACTATCGCAAGGTATAGCAGTATCATCTGCGAAGGTGGCTACCAAGTTTTTATCAGATACTGGAAGATCTGCTCTATACATTAAGTAGAGCAACGATCCTAACACACTTCCTTGTGGGACTCCAGCAAGTATGGGTTGTGTGTTAGATACCTCATCTTCTAATTTAATCTGAAAATATCCTTCTTTTAAAAATGAGCTAAGTAATTTGTTGATATCAATACAATTCGCATTTTATGCAGTAGACCTTTGTGCCATACCTTATCAAAAGCCTGGCTGACGTCTTGGAATACCGAATCGCATACTTTCTTTTCCTCTAAACTACTTTATATTTTTTTAACCACTCGATTGACTTGCTAGATAGTAGAATGCTTGGTTCTAATACCATATTGGTGATCTGGGAGGCATTGTTTATTTTCTAGAATTTCATTTAATCTTTTCAATATCAGTTTTCCAAAAAGTTTAGAAATTATAGGTAACAGGGCGATCGGTCTGTGTGAGGTCATTTCTGTAGGAGGTTTGCCTGTTTTTTTTTTTTTTTTAACACTATTTGCGAAAACTTGAGCTGCACAGGATAGTATGCAAGTCGTATTATAGCATTAAATATGTACGTCAGCATAACTAGTCCTTTGCGTCGTAGGTCTTTTAATATCTTGGGTGTTATCAGATCATAGCCTGGGGCTTTTTTGGGGTTCATGTTTTTAACAGTTGCTATAATTTCTTTTGGGGAGCAAGTCTTTATTGGTAAGCTTACACCCATACTATATGAATTAACTGGTAGGTTTTCATGACCAGGATGTGAGGTGAAGACTGTAGGTAAAATATTTAACAAATTCATCAGTCTTTTCCTTATCACTGTGAGCCCATTATCTGACGTTCTTATTGGGTGTACAGGTTCGTTCGGTCTTTTTAGGGTACGTGTAGCTTTCCACGAGGTGTTTTCTGGTGATTTATGTATTCAGTGAAGCTCTCATTCTTTAGCTTGAGTAATAAATTTTTTACTATTCTTGTTTGTTTATTGAATTTCCTTTTTATGAGTGGATTTCTATTTGTTTGCCATTGCTTCCTTAATTCCTTTTTTTTAGCTATCTGTTTTAGATTTTCTGTTGGGTAGTATATAATTGGGGAGCCCACCGATTCATCCGGTGTACTCGCCTATGCTACTTTCTGTAGGAGTACAATAAAATTCAAAGCATTTTCTATATCTTCACTTGTCTTAAGTCTTACATTTAAGTTGAGAAATTCATCAACTATTTGTTTAAATTCTTCCCAATTGGTTCTTCTGTTGTGTAATTTCGGCTTGAGTTGTTTCCTAGTCACTCTTGTACTTAATGTTAAAGCAACAGTTGTGTGATCGGAAAATCAACTGTGCTCTGAGATTGTGTTTCAGTAGCTAGTCCTTTAGTTATAAAGAAATCAAGTAAATCGGGAAGTTTTTTATTATCTCTTGGCCGGTATGTGGGAGAACCAGTACTTAAAACATGTCATCTGTTGCTTTCTAGAGCTTTCAATAATTCTTTTCCTTTAAATGTTGTTAATCTTGATGCTCAATATATGTTTTTTTGCATTGTGCCTCCTATTACGTAGGTGTTGCCTAGTGCTTTTAGAAAGTCATTAAATAGATGTTGTGTGATTCTATGTTTTGGTGGATAATATACTGCTGACACTGTTATATTTTTATCAAAGCTTTGTATACTGGTTGCTTGTAAGTAATCTGTTTGATACTTGCTGATTTCATAATGTTCGATGTTATTTTTAATTATTGTAGCTGATCCGCCTCGAACACTACCATAATATGGTAATATATCTATGTTGTTTTGGTTTAAAAACAGTTCAATTTCATGTTTATGACTGGAAAGGCTATTGGCATTACAGGTAGCTATTTTTAGAAAATTCATTTGTCGTTTATTAATCCTGACATATTTTGTTTTATTTGTTGTGTTTCTGTACTATTACTTGGTTTATTTAGTTCAGTTTCCCTGTTGTTGTTGTCCCTATTATTTGGTAAGACTGTAGTTATTCTCTTTCTTCTGTTAATTAGTTCCTGATATACAGTACAGCCTTTGCAATTGGCTGTATGGTGTTCGTTGCATAATGCGCATGTTGGCTGTAGATTTAAGTTTTTATTGCGATTGACGGATGCGTGATTTTGTCCACACTTAACACACTTGTACGATCGGGTACAATATGTTTTTGTGTGTCCATATTGTTGACATCTTATACACTGCACCATTACATTCTTCTTCCTTGGTGTCTCAAATGTGACTTTAGCATTTAATAGGTACCTGATATCGAAGATACTTTTATTATTATCTTTTGGTTCAATGTCAATAAAAATAGAGGAAGCGGATATTACCCTATTCTGTGTTTTACAGTATGTGTTCTGGCTTCATGTCCTTTTTCCCGATAAATCAGATGCTGTCTTCTATTGGGACAGAGGGATGTATGTTCCTTAACACTACTTTATATGCCCGTTCATGTTTTAGTTGATAGGTATGGTAAACTGCATTTTGTTCATTTAAAATTTTAATTATTTCTCTGTAATTTTTTATGTTTAGTGCATTTATTTTTATTAATCCTTCTCGATTAATGGTTTTATAATTGAAAGTATTTGTGCCTAACGTAGTTTCAATTTTTTGTTTTAATATTTGTATATTACTAACGCTAGGTATATAAATATTGGAGGCATCTTTATTTCTTTATGCGAATTTTGTTGTCCGTTATTATGTAAAGTTTCATTTATTTTTTCATTTAGCGGAATGCTTTGCTGATTACCATCGTTAGACGTGTAATCAGATATATTTGGTAATGCTGTATATTTATTTCGCGTATAGATCATTGGTCTTTTGTTATATGTCGGTGATATCGGATTTATTTTCCTTCCATTTATGTTATAATTAACTACCTACTATCCCGGTGTAAACTATAGATTATTACTATTATGATTATCAGCATTATCGGCGAGACCCTTCTATCGGTATGCATTATAGAGCTTTCGATCATTATCGCTACTATTGTGTTCCACTTACATGTTAGTATTAGCATGTGTGTTAGAGCGGTATCGGAGTGCATGTCGGTACTGCTTATGTGTGCGTCATGTATAAGCTTGGAACGTACTCACCGCGATTGCGGACAGTTGAACAATTTAATGCATTAGTAGTGGAGCGCTTACTGCTACTACTGTTTGTTGATGAACCGATCTGTTGCTTTTGGTTATTTTTACGTCCGTGATCGTTGAGGTGGGAATCCTCTTTATGCGGACGACGGAAATTAGATTACTATACCACTTTATTACTATTAAAAAACTTTGTAAACTACGATGCGATGCGGTGTGTGTAGAATGAAAACAGAAACAAATTAAGAACACGAAACTTTCGAACCGATAATTACGCGTATCGGTGATGATCGAAACATTAATGGAGGCAATTAAATAAAACGAAGAAGCTAACGAATTGTTTGTTTAAAAAAAAAAAAAAATTATAATAAAAAAATAAAACAATAATTAATCCGGACAAATAAATTCGTCAAAAATACGCGAATACAATTTATTTCTCATCGAATACGAACTGTTATACATTGAATGCTGTAGAAAGTTAATCGGAATTTATTTTTACGTTCATTTCTTTATAATATCGTGTAACTGACGAAGGTTTTATAACATCGTCATAGTTCCTCAATCTTGTTATAGAGTACGGCTAATTTGAAATGTCAAAATTCTCCGGATAGCGTCATTTTTATTTATTTTTTAATGTCACCATATCCTGTTGCTTGTATACATCGTGTTGTATTTATTTTATATATTTCATTCTTGACTTTCGTCTTGATCCTTTCCCTTCCATGGTGCCTATAATTATTTTTGTTTAATGTTCATTGTGTCTAAAAATATGACTTATACATTTGTATTATCTTTCTCTTAATTTTCTCAATAAGTTTATATTCTCACCTACTGATCTAAATACATCTTTGTTATTAATTTTCTCCGTCCATGCTATTTTTTTTATTCTGCTCCAATACCGGGGTCTCGAACACCTCCAACTGGTTTTACGTCTTTTACCTACCGTCCAAGCTTCAGAACCATAAAATAAAATACTCCATACGAATGTTTCGAACAATTTCTCCTTTTATACTTTATTATATACATATATATATATAATAAAAATGCTTTTATTTAATGAAAACAGTCTACCAGTTTCAATCATCAAGACAACTATATCTTTTAGTATATGTGCCGCGGAAGAATCGCGCGCAGCTAATCAATTCATCGTGGCATATTCAACATCAATCCAATTGTGTATAGAATCCATCAAATCTTAGCACAATTATAATCCACCGGAATAGGCATTCAGTTCACATGGATTCCGAGCCATAAAGGAATAAAAGGCAACGAAATTGTTGAAGTTCAATCTCGCCTCTATCAGATCCTGATACCGAAATTATATTAACAAGAGATGATCTAAAGACTAGTTACAAGAAGAAAATTATAATACTCTGAAATTCCGAATTAAAGTCGACCTCATCCACAAACCACGTCAGAAATATAAAAGAAAAGATCGAAGAATGGAAGTCATCCGATCAAAAATCTCGAAAAGAAGAAGTAGCTTTAACTAGATTAAGATTTGGTCGTACACATGTAACCCACTCATATTCAACAACGCCCCGCTCCCTTCCTTTTTTTTTTTCTGTAACACTTCTCAACACTCTCTTCAGCATATCCTAACATGTTGCAACCATTTATCCGAATCCCGTCAAAAGTTTAACCTATCCGTTAATCTATTCCAACTATTGTGTAATAATAGCCTCATTTAAACGATCTCTTCCTATTCTTCAAACAATGTAATCTATATAATACCATCTAAATAACTTTATACTTTCGGATTGACAACCTCATAGTTGTTTTAAAGCCGATTAAAAATATAAAAATATAGTAATGGTATATATAACACCCATAATCACTAAAAGTATTTTATTGCGAAGCTCTTCGACAATTACGTCATTTTCAAGCACGCTCAAATAAATATTAGTATTGTCGAAAAGCTTCGCAATAAAAAACTTTTAGTAATTATTAGTGTTATATTTTGTTTGGTTTATAATTAATAAAATCACTATTCTCCAATATATTCAACATTTTATTTATATATATATATATATATATATATATATGTATGTATGTGTGTGTGTGTGTGTGTTATGATTATTGTATTGAAAAAAAGGACAAATATATTAGGATACGCTATAAAAGTATTTTTATTTTATTTATTTTTAAAAAATAAACATGTACCACCCAGGAAGAACTACAGAAATACTTTTATATATATATATATATATATATATATATATATATATATATTACTATTATCATTTTTCTACTCGCTCGACAACGAGTATGAGGATCATTACAGCCGTTCTCTTTCTGTTTCGTATATGAGAATTGGAATCGATTTGAAAATACGTGAAGCGAATTTCTGCACTCACGGCGGTGTCAAGATTATTTCCTTCGCATTTATTCTTTTTGTCTTTGGTTCACGGCGTCACCTGTGGAACGAACACTATTAGTTTCTATTTTAGACCGTCATTATTACGTCGTTTCTCCGATTGATTCCAGCTTTCTTAATTGTTCTAGTGATCACGTCTTTGTGTCGAACCTTCGGGGATGACCGCGCATTATCTTTTACCAACGCTTATTACTCCGTAAAACATAACAACGGCTGTTTGTTTCCGGTTAGATATGTGATCTGACCTAATGACAGTGCAGATGCAGCCGTAAAAGGAATCGTGTACAGAAGAAACGAAGTAGTCTTGTGCCGTATACGCTGAAGCCACGCAATGCTCATCAACAAATACTTATTTACTAATAAACACCAACCCAAATGTACTGCATGCAATGTTCCTTTAACTATTCCTCACTTGTTTCTCTTCTGTCCGCTCTATTACTTCGAACGTACAATTGCAAACCTTCCAAATACTTTTCGAAATATTTTACAACATTCCGTTACATCTGAATCTAGATTCCTTAAAATCTACCGGTTAAATTGCTCCCGTGACTCTAGCTTTATTAGCAGTACATGACACAGAGTTACCAACGAAAAGAAGAATACGAAGAAGATGGGTCATCTGTAATATTTCTTAGTCATCTTAAATAGCAGACTTGTAAATTTTTAATCTATCTCACGTTTTTTCCTCGTCCTATAATACGGTCGGAGATTTTTATTATTGAAAACTTTTCTAGAAAACCTTTTATAAAACGATATTCGTATAAATATTAAATAATAGCGACGAAAGTACTCGTTTAACGCCGGTAGATATTTTAAAGGAATCTCTAACTGTTCGCAGAAGTGACAGAAATTTCGGCAGACGTCAAAATTTCCGAAGTGCATCTTTGTTTACCGGATCAAAGACTTCTTCTTTTATGAATCATTTATTTTATTCGCGCGTTTTTTAATTCACTAATGGGCCTAACGCAAATATCGCATCTACAACGGTACTGTCGCATTGTTTTTCAGGCAGATACTCGTCTGTGCAATGGTATTAGAAAAGTATTCTGGTCCGAGTTAGTATTGTAGTTATGACATAACGTAACGAGTTTACTTATAAAGTCGATTTTAATACTTGGGTAACGCTTCACTTTATGATTGATTTTCTGGTAATTACGTATTCAATTATGCCTAAATAAACGATTGTTCTTGTATTTTACGAATAGATGTTCGAAAATTCATTACTTCTTAGTTAGTTTGTGATTTCATCTGGAAAAGTATTGGAAACGAAATATACTTCCACTCTTCTGCTGTTGACTATATTTCGATAGTGTAAATTATGAACAATAAACGTATGACGTGTACTTTCTAGATTATATAACGAAATTCTTGTTTGTAAAATAAAATATCTAATTATCATTTATTAAAAATATTTCTATATTACTCCTAGTCGTAAAATTTAATTTGTGATATTATGAATTCTATTTTTTTATTTTATTTACGTATACATACATACATATATATACATATATAATAATATATATATATATATATATATATATATATATATATTATTATATATGTATATATACGTGGTTAGCGTGAGTTTGTAATTAGAAAATACCTTAAAAATTAAAATGAAATCAGGAGAGGGCTTTAATGTAAAATGACCGTGTTAATTATCTTCGTGTATCAAACCTAGAGCTATAGGTGATATGAACAAAAAAATAAAATAAAATTAAATGAAAAATAAAAAAAAAATTAACTTTTAAACTTTTTTCTTTTCCATCTTTTTAGTTTAGATGAAGTTGTCCTGAAAACTTAAGTTTTCTGAAGTTTCTGATAAATTACCTGTTCTATTCCCTTAATCCCTCGTCAAATTACGATTTTTCGTAAGTATAAATAATGATATATAAGTATATAATACTAATAATAATAATAATAATAATATTCGTTAATGCGTGTCTATACTCTGGTACTATACAAAAATACCCTAACTCGTTTACAACATGTTTCGAATATGTGTACTCTGGTGTTTTAATTCCTTATCGAAGAAATCTTCTAAATCCGTATCAATTTATGTTTTCCACCAATCTTCCCTAAGTCCATCGGTGAGGTCTTACTTCTAAAGTCCTGGTGTTTACTTAATACTACAATTTTTACGAATATACTAGTTTCGACTAATTTTCCATCTCTGGTATATTCAGATCTCAGTGGGAATTATTATTCCGAATATATCAACGTGCCTCAATGTACTATGTTAGACGTTGCATTTTGTTTACGTTAAAGTATAAAGTATTATATATATATATATATATGTATGTGTGCGCGCACGTATTCTTTGTATTAATTTTTCTGTCGATTGAGGCATACTATGGTGGTATAAGTTTTCTTTTCACTTTTGTTCAAAAGTAAAGTGTTTGGTTTGTGTTACTAATGTGGGATATATATATATATATATTATATATACTAGAAGTAACCTATGGCTTCGCCTGTGTAATTATTATTTTTTATACAATATCGCTGTCTCTTTCTTTTCCCAGGTTTATATATTTGTATATAGTATACGTATAAATACATACATACATATATATATATATACAGTAAAATCCGCTTAATGTGATCGCAAATGTCCGAGGGGATATCGATAACATTAAGCGGCTGATAACATTAAGCGAAAAAAAAATCGAGTTGAAAAAATTTTTTTTATTGCACGTACATATATCACATACTTGATTCTAGCTTTGAAGTACATACCACAAAGTGCGTTTGATAAAATAGATACGTAGGTTAATATGATTAGGCATTACTTACCCTTCGGAAGGTAACGTGTCAAAGAACTTTGTTTCAAATTCTGAACGAGTAAATTTTTAACAAGTTTTTCTGACGCATAAGTATCATTGAAATTATCAACAGTGCCTCTGCACTGCACAAATCGTCGAATGGTTGCGAGGGCATCTATAACTTCTTTGTGAGAGGGTACACTATTTTCATTTTCCATTTCCTCCTCTGATGATGAAAGCTCTTCGTCGTCGTGATTTAAAATGTTGTCGCATACATCTTTTTCAGTCACAGGAGCAGCAGTAGTCAAATTGGAATCAATATCGAGCCATTCTTCAAATTCGACTTGCAACAAGTCATCGGGAAAAGGGAGTTCACAAAGCACTTCGACCTGTTCTGATTTTGGAACGAATCCTCCTTTTTTGAAGCAGTTAGAAATTGTTAATTTAGTAACTGAATCCCAGCCATGCTTCAAGAGATGGAGAGCTGATAGAAGATCAGTTTTCGTACTTAATTCGGCCGCCGATAAGCCTTGCATGTTGCCTTCGATCTGTTCCAAAACTCGTTGTCTCATTTCGTTGCGATAGTACGCCTTTAGGGTCCTAATTACGCCTTGATCTAACGGCTGAATTAATGAGGTGGTATTCGGCGGCATAAAAACAATTTTAATGTGGCGTAAAGTTAGGTCGACATTATGAGCTGTACAGTTGTCCACCAGCAAAAGAATGTTTCGATTTAAGCGTTGGTCCCATTGCACCAACCATTCTTTAAAAATTTCCAACGTCATCCAGGCATTCTTATTAGCCGAATATGAAACTGGTAGGTTTTTTACGTTCTTGAAGCATCTTGGATTTTTACTCTTACCGATAACCAGCAGTTCTTCTTTTTCACCGGACATACTGCAGCAGCATAGCACTGTAATTCTATCTTTGGCTACTTTAAACCCCTTCAACGCTTCACTTTTGAACACGTACGTGGTTTCAGGCAGTGCTCGGTAGTAAATCCCGGTTTCATCAGCGTTAAATATGTCATCAGGAGAATACTGATCAATTAAGGTAGGCCAAACATCTTTGATCCACGACTCAGCCGCAGAAACATCAGCGTCAGCTTGTTCGCCGCACGGCTTTCTATAAACTAAGTTGTGCCGATTCGTAAATCTACGAAACCAGCCTTCTGTAGCAACGAAATCTTCTTTGCCTAACTGTTTCGCTAAACTTTCCGCTTTTGCACGTAAAATCGGACCGTTAACTGACGCGTTCTTGTCACGTACCTGATCGAACCATCCAACCAAAGCTGTTTCAACTTGTTCATCTTTACCGAATCGTTTTCTTTTACGCGAAGTGTTCCCGTTGCATATCGTCGCAGTTTCCAATTCTTCTCTCGACTTCAAAATTTTACATAATAGCGGTTGCGAAATTCCTAATTTTGATGCTGCTTCACGTTGAGATATGGGTACAAGCGCGTCATACTTTCGTAAAATGTTTACTTTTTCCGAAACACTGCAATCGCGACGTTTTGGTTTCGACGACATTATCATAAGGAAAGCGATGAAACAACTGTATACGAAGACGATTTGTTATCAACTTCGTTATATGCATAATTGTAGGTACACATTCAATGAAAGAAGATAAGAAACGAGATTTATTGAAAAACCTGCTCTGATTGCGATAACAATAAACGACGTCTTGATCACATAAAAGGGGGAAATTTGTGTGTAAAAAGGACAAGAAATCGGGACCGAAGCATTTTGATAACATTAACCGAATGATAACAATATCCGGCTTCACATTAAGCGGATTCTACTGTATATATATATATATATATATATATATATATATATATATATATATATATATATATATATATATATATATATGTCCGTTATGTCGGACACTCCCCTGTCCGTTAAAAAGTTTAAATTATTGTAATTTCTGTTCTATTTGTGACATCAACGTTAAACAACGCTTAGAACGAATTCGATAGTCTAATCTATAAGCTGTGCGAATTTCATCGTTATTGCTGCAATAGTTTTCTAGTTAAATCGGAACAGACAGACAGATAGACAGGACAAAAATTTAAAAAAATAGATTTTCGGTTTACGTGTGATAAAAAGAGCCTAATGAAGTGATTATAATGACAATATTCTCAAATTACAGATAGACAGGGCACGACAGTTTTATGTGTTAGTATATATATATAAATAATGTGTAGGAATACATTTATCGCAATTTTGTTTTAGCTCTATGTGTATTGTTATAACTTTTTTTATTTTATATTGTATACTTCTCTAACGTAATTGGTTAAATTATTTTCATTTTATACATTTTCTTTATTTCTCTTTGCTCCAAATATGGAATTGATAAGATATTTATCATCAACTATATGGTTTGAAGGGGATGAAGTATTTGAAAATCAGATATCTGCCCAGAAAATCAGACTCATGTAGTAGTGGAAAGAATTTATACATACTTTATCGTTCATTTGCGTTTGAGTGATGTTATAAGCACTGGTTCGGAAGTATTATGTTGCATTTGTGTAAGAAACCCAAGTTTCAAACTTTATCCAAGTCTTTTTTTTTTAGGGAGAGAATGATGACTGAACTAATATTTTTACTTTCTAGACACTCTTCTATACAAGACACTGGTATTCTTTATCAAATATTTTTATAGTCTCAATAAGGGTCATTAGTGTATTCAAACACTTGTCGGAATAACAACGGACATAAGTACGGATTACGATAAAAAACTACGGCTTAATTCTAACTGAACGATATATTGCGATTTAAGTAAAGCACGAACGATGATGACAGTTCCCGAATAATTTATTTTTTATTTTTAAAATTACTTCATAAACGAAGAAACGGTAAGTGAAGTTTTCAAAAAAGCTTTCAACCGAATACTGCCGTCATTCGCCCCCTTAATGGACACATTTTATGTAGGGAGGGAGGGAGGAGACGGTTTTCCATCTATTAATGGCTTTAGTATGATTTTCACACTTCTCCGATGGAAAATAAAAGATAAAGTAAAGGAAACCATTAACGGGATAAAAATACCGATAAACTATCTTAAATTATTTATTAGACGATAATCGTACGCATTAACGATAATAAACGTATTCGATATTTAATCATTTCGAAAGGTTTAATAGAGTAATCATCGTGCGAACCATTAAATAGAAAATTATACACACACACACACACTTAGTAACAATTTTCGAAGAACCAATATTACCGTATAGATTAAAAATTATCAGGGGGTATTACTTTGACAATAGACAGACATTGTATGGCGTCATACAAACGTTTATAGTTGATTTTGAATTTAGAAAAATTTACATATTATATTACATTAATTGTTCTTTAATTTTGCTTAGTTCTTTATAAGTTTCTATTAATTATTTATATAGTTTAAATATATCGTATTAATTAAATTTTAATATTTCTTCTCTTTGGTCGAGTACTCGAGAGGGCACCGATGTAATTAATCTTCACCGCTGTTTCAGATTATCAGCTTATTACGCGAGAGCATATGTGCAGACTCAAAACAGTTGCTTCTTGTATCGCACTGATCCACTATGTTAGTAATCGACATCTTAGTACACCCTCACCCACCGGCGTCCCATTCAAATTTTAATATAAGGATTTTTTCTAATATGTATCGCTATCTTAATTTTATAAGTTCGTTCATATGGAACTAAAAGAAATATACTTGACTGAGAGTCTAGATATCCACTGGAGTGCGCAATTTGTGACGTTATGCAGAGCATGTCTATTAGTGTTATTTTTATTTAAAGAGAATATTTTGCAACTATACAAATGATCGAGATTTTGAAGTTCCCCAGATCCACATAAGTGATTTGAAGCCATTTTCCATTTATTCAATCTACCTTGTTTCGTTCGGAATCTATTTATTCTGAACGATTCCCGTCGTGATAGGTCCATTTCCATGCTGGGATCTTGTATGTTATATCTGCATTAATGGCTTTACTCTTTGTTCATTCATCTTTCCGTCTTTTCTAACAGTTTCTTGGCATGTTCTCCATCCACCAGGATGCGTGTTCTCATTTTAGTTTCTTTATTGGTTCATAGTCTTTATCTACATGCATTAAGCAGTTCTCCGTGTGTGTGAAATTTTTCAAAAGTTTTTGGAAAGCCTCTTCTCGTCTTAATTTTGGAGCAGCAATGTGAGCAATGATCCAGTCTGTATTCGTCGACCTTAATGTGCCGCTAATTATTCGCATTGCGGCTGGTTTCAACTGGGCATCTATAATGTTTAAATAATCGATATATATGATTAATTGGTTATAGAATGTAAGTTTATTAACTAATTTCTACTATTTATATACATATTTACGTAACTAAATCGTTCGGACTTTAATCGCTTAAGGCGTCTAACATTTGCTGTGTGTCGAGTAAATGAGTTGCCTTTGGATGGTTATAGAGTCATTTTTCGTGCTTGGTGACGAAGTCACAAATGAACTCGTCTACTCACTTCATATTCAGATCTGCTTGCAGATCCTCGTTTCTCCGATACCAACCCACATCGGTGATTGGACGAATATTTTTTATTACGCTGAATAACCATTCAGTTGACACACTTTGCATATCCCCAGAATTTGATCCCGTAGGTATAAGGATTGGTTTGATGATAGACTGGTAGCGTAGTCGTTTACTGAAAAGATCGAGTTGTGAATTTCTTACTAACAACCATTACATTTGACGCACTTTAAATATCGGATTTTTTTTTACCTCGCTTTATGCTTCTTTGTTAAACGTGCATTAAGATACAGTCCAAGATATTTATCTGAATTATTCTACGGGATCTGCTGGTTATTAATGTAAACACTATATCGCAGATTAACTTTTCTTAGAGCGTAATTGGCGTGAACGTATTTATGCTAATTGAGTTTTATTCTTTTTCTTCGTGCGTATCGAAACTTGGTGTAAACCGTTTTGCAAGTTATGATGTAAATCAATCACAGACAATATTTATCATTAACAAACACCGTTGTGGTGGTGTCATCCGTTAATGCAATATCAGCCGTACACAAGAAGTACATGATAGATTTTGAAACATTACACCTCGTTTACTTCAATTCTTCATATATAACTCTGAATTTTCCGTCAGAAAGGTATGACTACAACACACGACAATAGATGCCTGGCAGTTGTTGGCTAATTTATGGCATTAGCCTTTATCGAAAGCTTGGACAACATCTAGAAACTCTACCAAACAGTATTTCTCTTCTTCAAACGCTCTGCGGATTATCGAAGTAACTCGATGCACGTGATCAACAGTTAGTGATGAGCACGGGACCCGAGCTAGTGATCTGGGATAACTGTAAGCGGTTTGGCGCTTTAAGAATAACTTCTCAAACAGTTTGAACATGGCCGCCAATAATGAAATTGGCCTGTATGAGGCGTGACTTCTTCTAGTATATCTGGCTTTCTGAGTATAATTATTTCAAAATTTCGAAGCAAGCGATTACATGTTCAAGGCGGAAACACGCATTAAATATATACGTTAACAGTAGTGTTCCATTGCGTGAAATTTTAATGTAAGATAGACGAAATGTATTAATATTCAAAATAAATTTCTCGTTTTATGAAAAAAATAAAATAAATAAATACGACAAACATCTAAAAATCCCTTTCACTGACATATGTAAATATAATGTTATCTGGTATTTTATATATGTATATATAACAATAAGCATTTATCCACTCGTGGATGAAGGATATATATATCAGAAATTTTAATAATAAAATAATCGATAAATCGATTAAAGATAAAATAACAGTAGAATCGATAATTATTAAGAACGATTATTCCGAATTTTAATTAAAATAACTGAATTATCGATAAAAACTCTAATTATTAATAATGAAAACGAAATAATTTAATAAAGCCAATGAATTTAATATTGTGAATATACAAATATATAAATAAGTAACTTTTAACACTAAATTTAACTGATTCATTGAAATATTTTTACTTTTATATAGATGATGGTAATAATTTACTTAACTCGTTCAATTTTCAAATCTATACACCTAATTCATGGGCGAACGATTCCGACGTTAAATTTTAAAATAGACGAAATTCCATAGGCTGAATTGGATCGATTAAAATAAAAATCTTATTAAAAATTAATAGTCAATTTCTGATTACAAATTACAGATCTTAGATAAAATCTTCGATTCAAGAATGTAGTTTACATGCATATATGTATGTATATATAAAACTTTAATTGAATAAATAAAATATTGTGTTATCGATTAAATTTATAAATCTAAACTTATGAATAAAACTTATAACGATTATTCATAAAAATGATAATGAAAATGTACTTCATAGATAAGTAAAAAATTATAAAAACTTTATTTTAAATTTTGTTCAATTTTTACGAAATATAATAATTAAACTGATATTATTTATATTTTTACTTCTATTTAAAAGTTAAAAAAAAAAAAAGTTATATTAATAAAAAAATACCATCATCTTATTAAAAGTTACATTGAATATAAATGCTTGGGTAATCGTAGCTATACATCAACTTAATATCCCGCATAATATCGATAATTATGTGAATAATAATTTTAATGCGAAAAACATTTCTTTTTTTTTAACGTAACAATAAAAAAATGTTCATTTACTCCGATTATAACCGTAGTAATTGAAACGACGAGAAACATTATTCACAATCAATTAATAAAGAAGAAACTTCCGAATGCCACGATGAGAGGCATCCACTGTGTAGGGCTCACAGACTAAGGTAACATACAGACTGATATCAGGGACTAGTTTCATGGGAACTACCGATGAATTGAGAAAACTACCACCTGAAAAACAGCGGATAATCCAGCGAAGCAAAAAAGTTGCACCAAATCCCCTTAAACCGCTAAACATATTAGGACGGGAAAATCGAATACGAGTAGGCTGTGCTTCTACGGCGCTTCAGAACTGATGAAGTGTTAGGTCCCGACGAAATACTCGCAATGTCAATGCGGGAACACCAAACAAAATAACGTTTATCAATCCAACAAGGTGTATTGTTATCGAAGCACGTGATTATACTAACATACTGGCCTATTAATTAATATCGTAATATTATCGATTTTCTCTTTTAATAAATATGCGCATATATTTAAATTCTATTCACCTACGTGGATATATATATATATATGTGTGTGTGTGTGTGTGTGATGTTTTAAAGTGTGCATAACTACTTGTATTCGAATTTAAAGTATGTACACGAGTTGATGTTTTGTTTATGTATATAATAAGCAATAATTTTAGTGTTATTTGCGAACGAATGATAATTTAACACTTCGACTATTGAGATTCTAGGTAATAATCTTGGCACCCGTTATTGAGTAGAGTTATCTGCATTAAAACGGAAACAGGAATGTAAAAACATAAATTGTAAATGATAAGTATAATACGTGCTAAGAAGTCCATACGAGCTTTTCGATACTTTTAAATAATACTCGCATTTTCGACTATGTTTT
Organism: Coronaproctus castanopsis; assembly: GCA_032883995.1. Lineage (NCBI taxonomy): Eukaryota > Metazoa > Arthropoda > Insecta > Hemiptera > Monophlebidae > Coronaproctus > Coronaproctus castanopsis. The sequence goes on along the minus strand of CM065053.1, from coordinate 149,892,854 downwards.
AGGTGTTTTTCTGTTCTTTTCCATTCATCCCCGATTAGTTTACAATTAATTTTTGTACCATTTATCCCTTGTTTAAGCGCAAATCTTTCCTAAATTCCAATAATAAATTAATAATATATAAATCGCTCATTAGACCAGTATTAACGTATGTCTGTCCAGTGTGGAGTTCGATTAGCAACTCTAGCTACAAGAGGCTTCAGTTGGTTCAGAATAGATGCATTATACTCAATACTCTCATTTATAGTAATATAATGAAAATGCGCGAGCAATTGAAACTAGCTTTGTTAAAAGATCATGTATTGAAAATGTCTACTACCTTTTTCAAACAATGTGTTACGCATGATAATGACCTAATTACGGTGATTGGAAATTACGATTCCAAGCAGTTAAGAACAAAATATACTAAGTATATAGCAGACTCGAGCATAATTTACTATAGCTTGTCAAATAATTATCTATAACATTCTTTTTTAAATACATATTAAATACGTTTTGAATTAACGTTATTTTTGACGGTCCGCTTTGTCTAGTTTTTTATCACAGGTTTTTTATGTATTATTTTTCCTGCATTTTGTATATGTTAAACATTCGTTGTTAAAAATTAAGTTTTTCATGTTATATTTATAGTTACTGCGGTAAGTTTATTTTAAACGGTACGCAGTGTCATAATTATTGTTTTTCTTTTGTAATGTTTAATAATGTGAAAATATACGTTTTTCTTTCTTCTTCTTCTTCTTCTTCTTCATTGACTTTAAAATAACTGCTATGAAATGGCTGAATAAGGATAACGACTGGATTGCACGGAAGAATTGGGAGGAAGCTATACACATTCAGCGGTGGATCAAAATAAGCAATTAGTAGTAGTTAGTACTATTAGTGATTCGGCTTGCATGCGTTTACAATTTTCCGTATAGAATTATTTTAAAGAGACGGAGAGAATAAAAGAGTAAGAATAAGAAAGAGAGGTCGTATTTTTAAATGTCAGTAATTTTGAAGTGGAACTTCTGTTGGCGTGTTATATACGAGGAGTTAACCTGCAAAACGAGCAAGCAGGCGAGCGTGCTAGCAAAAATAACCTACAGATATATGTATATATATATGTACACGCGCACGCACACACATTTTATATATATATATATATATATATATATATAAGGCGCGATGAGACGATTAGTAAAATTTTGGCGTGATCAAAAGATAAATAGGAAAATTGAAATTCGATTTATAAAATCATAGTATATTCAATCTTCTTGTATGATGCTAAAACCTGAACAATACACAGGACAGAACGCAACTACATCGAATCACTCAAATTGTGGTGTTGGACACGTGTTACGTGTTCCATGGACGGCCGTGAGAACCAATGAATCAATATTGCAGGAGGTGAGCGAACATAAAAGCCTATGAACGGAAGTGCTGATTAGAATTGGACGGTTTTTCTGCCACATGGTCCGGTCAAATGTACTGGTGGCACTCTTCATCGAGAGGAAATCGAAAAGAAAACGGCATCCTGGTTGTGTGCCTTTAAGATGGTTTGACGGGATTCAAACATTTACCGGGAAGTGATTGTGTGCATGGAGCATACAATAGAAATGGATGGCGCAAACTACTGAATTCTGAATTATGGTTGCATTCGAATGCCACGATGTCTCTACTAATGACCTACAATTCAAAGAAGATATATATATATATATATATATTCCGTTCGCATGTACCGCGCTACCAACACCCGTCTTTAAACCACGTTTTGTGCGTCGACTTATACACATAGGTAGGCTTATATATATATATATATATATATATATGTATGTATGCGTAACATGCGTAAAAATTAAAACGCTCCGAGACACAGCTGTTTTTTTTTCTATATCATGATGTAGTCTTTTCGACTATAAACGCTGTTATCGTTTTCGAACTAATTGTAGAATTATTATAAAAAAATGTCGACAAACAAGTATGTGCCTATAACAAAATTGAATTATTTCGTCGTAACTAAGAGATAAATTTGTTTTTGTTTTTCTACGATAGTGAGAATGAGGATGTATCATTTTGTTCAGGGAAGTTTTTCGTTCGACGAAATCTTAATAGCTTCGTTAAAATCACAAAACCTTTCGGATGAAAGACTGTAGGTATTAATTTATACTTGTGCCGCGTTGAGTTTTAATACTATAAAGAGTTATAGCCAAGTCCTTCGATGGTAGTGTTAGTTGGAAATGGCTTTTTCCGCAGCAGCAGCAGCAGCAGCAACCGCTTTAATCTGAAAAAGCGCGAACGAGTGAAAATGTGAAAAATTGACGGATGTAACGAACCGGTATGGTTGGAAAGGTAACGAGAAACGCGAAAAGATAACAGCGTTAAGATAAGAAGGTAATGAAGTAATTTAACCGGCTGAAAGAAAGTGAATAATGGAGAAAATTTCCTACGTTAATGTATGTGCCTACATACATACATATATATATATATATAAATGCTAATAATATAATGCTGAGGTGATTGAAATAAAAAGGATATCAGCGCCGAAGAGCAAAAGTCAAATCTTGAGAATGGATAGTAAAGTAAATGAATAAAAACGGGTCCTTTAATGCTAAATCGCTATATATATTATATATACATATATATATGTAAGCTGGAAATTCATTTTCTGGAATTTTTTATAAAGTCAACAATTTTTATTTCAATGCCAGTTTTTTATCCATTTTTTTTTTTTATCACTAGAATAGCTAGACGGGAAAGTTATTTTAAGTTAGGAATTGGCAAAGTTAAGTTCATTTCGCTTTGAAATATCGTCGGTTCAGTTTGCTTAACTCTCCAATGAACCATTAAGTACGCAATTACTTCTTTCGAAAATATTTTAATATTTTTGTTATTTTTAATTTAGCTTATTTCTATTATTATCAATATCATTGTTATTACTGTCGGTATTAAGTAATTTAATTAGCGATAGTTTTTGTAGTTTTTTTTACTAATAGTCGATTTTAAAATTGATTTCGGGAATATTCTATTATACGTATGTACATGTGCCCTCGTGTATTTGTGTATATTACTAAGATTTCGATTTATATATACGCATATATTTATCCCGTTGTGGGCTTAACTGAGTTCATTAAATTTAGATATGTGAGAATTTTTAATTTACATATATCGAAATTCCGTTATAATTTCGACAAGTTTATTACGAATTAGACTTGTATGGTTTTTTAGGGTTGTTATATATATATATCCGGACGTCACGGACGCCGTTATTAAAAATGTTGTTAATATATGAATTATTTTATTTATTTATTAAATCGTTATGTTATCGGTATTTTAATCGATTAATTATTTATAATGGTCGCCTTTTGATAAATATTTGTATAGATTATTTATTTATTTATTTATTTAACAGCAGTACTTATTGCCTTTTGGCTATGACCACTTAATTTACATTAATTGAATACAACGCATTAAATTTGTACAAATAAGATACGCGTATAGCTTACTTATTGTAGGCATATCGTCCCGGAGAACATCCTTCAAATCTTCTTTTGGTATATGATTCGGCGTAATTTTCATATTAGGCATATCAGTAACAGGTGATGTACAGTCACGGGTTCATGACAGAGTTCGCACTCCGGAGGTTCGTCATCTCCGAAGATATACACATGCGTTAGCGGAGTATGTCCTATTCTGAGCCGAGCCAGTACTTTTTCATATATGCGACTTTCTTGTGTCGTTGTCCTTAGATGATATATTTTGCTTTTAACCGTTCTCAGTTTATTTATTTATTTATTTATTTTTTTTTAATATTATGTAAATCTCCATATGCCGTTTGTAACTATCAGGGTTATTACAGCATAAGGAGACGTGTGTCTAGTTTATATGTATGCTAGCAGTCCGCTTTCCCTTACAAAAGCCAGAATGCTAACTATTGATTGAGGGTTGTTTGAAAGTATTTTGTGTATTGGGCCCTGTATTTTGTGTTTTAACCTGTGTGGTGTGAATGTTTGGCAGTTGTAGATTAAGTGTGTGACTGTTGGTTCTGTTAAATGTCCGCATAAGGAGCAGTTTGTTGGTGGAGGGCTTTTGGTATAAAAGTAATTGTGTGATATGGCTGTATGACCCACTCGTAGACGGTTTAGGGTACCATATTCTTTTCTACTTGTACCATCTGGAGGCCACCAAGGTTCTATAGTTGATTTTATGCTCCTAAGGAAGGTTGTTTGTGAGGTCCAGTCGGTCGTCCATGCTTGCTGTTGTTCATGAGTATGTGTGCTAATGTTGATGGAGTTGGTGAGTATTCTGGTGCTGGTGAAAGTACCATAGACCGAGTTTCTTTACTGCATCGGTCCTAATCCATCTTTCTCTGGGCCTGTAGTGTAGATTATTTATTTGTTTTGGAGATTAAAAATTGTTTTCTCGCGCGTATTAATTTAGTTAGCTTCTCCATAACTGAAGCTTACATCAAGTATACATACATTGTTGTAAGGAAAATTTTTTATAAACATATAAATTACGATATAAAAATACAAATTTATAATTGAATGAGTCTAATTATCTACGAAAACTGTTCATCTAAATCGTCTAATATAGTTACCCGTTTTTTTTTTCTGGTCGTGCTTTACCAGTCAGTATTTTACCATCGGCGGTTAGTCTAATGACGGGATCGATCTCTGTACGTTTCCTTATTGTTCTGACAGTAAAATCGGTCTGGTCAATCCAGTGCGACAACGCAGCACTTCCGCGTTTGTTATCCATTTTATTCTAGTCTACATTTCAAACGCTTGTAGCTTTTATTGTAATATACACGTTTCCATCGTCTAACGTACAACAGATCGTACGTAACGTGAAAGCAACTTGCCGTAGTTGAATCTTCATCCCTCTGTCGCGAACTAAATTATTAACGATTATATAAATTATCTTTTTGACCGAAATGCGTATTTCACCGACGGCTTTTATTTAAGTATAGCCTGTCGTGATTTTCGTTGGTCTGCTCCATCAGACAGATAAGCGTATGTTATCACCCGATCTGGTTATCGTTTTAACGTGAAAGCAACTTGCCGTAGTTGAATCTTCATCCCTCTGTCGCGAACTAAATTATTAACGATTATATAAATTATCTTTTTGACCGAAATGCGTATTTCACCGACGGCTTTTATTTAAGTATAGCCTGTCGTGATTTTCGTTGGTCTGCTCCATCAGACAGATAAGCGTATGTTATCACCCGATCTGGTTATCGTTTTAAACAATTTATCGAACGTTTAAAAAAATCATAGAAAATTTATAGAAACGCACTGTACTTTTAATTATTGTTATTATTAGTGAAAATAAAAGTGTAAATAATATTTAATGTAAATGTAATGTTTATTTTAACCTCTATGATTTTTACTCATCTTCTCTTCAAAAAGCCGAAATTATTGTTACGACCACGCGAACATAGGGAGCGACAAAATAATAGCGATTCGCACGAGCGCGCGATGTTTCGAATATCGACTGTAATATTAATAAAATAAACAACGTACAGACATACCCTAATTATTTACTTATATATGTGTATATACATTTAATAACAAAATTTCCCCGTAATTAACAACAGATACAAGGTGTATATATATATATTCATTATTCTAGCATTGACTATAACATTACATATATATTTATTATTATTATTATTATTTCTACACTATTCGAAAATATCCTAGTTCCGGCTCTTATCGCTTTCGCCTATCAAACCGACGAAATACACTAACACACAACACGATACACCCACTGTATAATCGACGTATTTATTATTATGCTTATTATAATTTTCAGATTTTAATTAATTTATTTGAAATTTCTAATGTACGTCTCTAGTCTAATCATATAATTATATATATGTGTGTATATATATATATATATATATATATACATACATACAGTCGAATCTGCTATAAGGGACACATTGGGCGGAAGTCATTTGTCCCTTATAACCGGTTCTCCTTATAAAGCGAATTTTTTAAAATCTCCTATTGAAGCGAGTGGGTGAGAGAACATATACACTTTAGTAAACAATTAACATACTTATAACCTTATTAACGCGTAATATTTATTTATATGGAAATTAAGAGAAAAATACAGGGTAAAAGGACCTGACCTGATATTTGTAAAAATTGTTAGTGTAAATTCTTCATCTGCTGCGTTTGAACAAAATCTGCACAGTTATCTAATGATGCCGTAGGAGCACCTTCATTATTCTGTTGCATAAAATTTTCAATAAATTTTTTCGCCTCTGTAGTAGACACAAGAGGTAAGGAAATGTCATCTGTGTCATCATCACTTTTTGATTCTTGTTTTTGTTTCTTCTTTGTGATATTTTCCGTAATTTCGTTATCCAAATCTTCAATATTATTGCCACAGTATGGCACATTGGCGTTAATATCTGAAAATTGTTCACAGTTGGTCACACGTAGTAATTCATTCGGTGTTTCATTACTTTCCATTTCAACAATTTCATTATCAGGCTCCTTGAAACATCAATGATCAAAGCAGTTCTGAATTGTCTTAAAAGTGACCCAGCTATCAGCAAGAAATTGTATAGCCTGCAGTATTGTTATTGTGGAACTGATATCTTTTGCCATTGTAGAAACTGTTACCGGGTCGTCTTCAATAGCTTCTAAGATATGCTGTATCAACATCTTCCTATATTGCACTTTTAAATTTTTTATGACACCCGTATCAAGTGGCTGAATTAGTGAAGTAGTGTTTGGAGGTAAGAATTCAATTTCAATATTCTTCAGTTTAACGACAGTGTGGTGCGAAGTTGCATTGTCAATAAGGAGTAAAATTGTTCTAGAATCTCTCTGTAATTCTATATCCCAGTTTTCTAACCATTTTGAAAAAATAGTAGCAGTCATACACGCATTTTTGTTTGCGTAATATGTTACTGCAAGATTACTTACATTGAGATTTTCACAGCAACGTGGCTTTTTAGTTTTACCAATAACTAAAAGTTTTTTTTGTCACTTCCAGTTGCATTGCAACAACATAGCACAGTGATACGATCCATAGCTTTTTTCGAAACAATAAGTTGTTCGTGTTTGTATACTAATGACCCATCTGGAGTGGCTCGATAAAATAAACCAGTTTCAACCGCATTATAAATGTCATTCAGGCTGTAAACTTTGAAGGAATTTGGAAATTTTTCTTGAACTCCATTGTTCAGCTACTGTGAAATCAGTACTTGCCTTTTTTCCATGAGTTTTTTTGAATTTGATATCTTGTCTCCCTTTCCAGCAATTTAGAAGTACAAAAAATTGAATGAGAAATGCGGTCAATTATACCGCTGTTCTTTAAAAGATTATGTTAAACCAATTCGTATACTTTTTGCTTCAATTTGAATCCATACTGATACATGGAATCGAATCAAATCCTATATGAAGAAAATAGAGATAAATTACGAAGAAAATGTCTAAATTTATTAAGATAAAGAAAAATCAAAATACATCAAGATGAACTTTTGCACGAACATAATGTGCTAAATTTATTTATAAAAATTTGGTACCGCCTAGTAAAAAATAATAGAAAATATACAGACAAAAAATATGAATTCCGAACTGAAATTAAATACAGAATTATCAATAGTAGGAACAAACTATGGGAATAAAGGAACACATGACTTAGTGTAAGTGCAAAAAATTGTCCACTTAAAACAAGAATTGAAAATACGACTACGGCATAAAATGTAATAAATACTAATATATAAATAAGAGCCGGATTTACATAAGGGCACTTGGGACACTGGTGGGAACCCGCACAACTAGGGACCACACAAAAATAATTACACTATTGAAAAATATTTTAATGCGAAGAGCGAGCGATGTATTTAATTCTAGATAAAGGAGTTTGAGAATCTTTTCCGAATGTTGAAATGGTCTTACGGATACATTTAACGTTAATGAGTAGCAATGTGACTGGTGAAAGATCATTCTCTGAATTATTTATTGTGAAAAACGTATCTAGAACATCGATGGCTCTTTTGATGAAAATTTTCATTAAAAAAGTTATTACATACCAAATTAATATTTCCGATAAGTAATAATTTAAAATTAAAATAATTTTTAAAATGTGCTACGAAATCAATTATAACTACACAAATAAGTCTGTATGTTAGGATGGTTGTTAATCAGTGCACGTGTAAATTTGATAGAAAATCACGTAAAATACCTCAATATCACGTTAAATTTGCAGAGTTTTTTATGCAAACTTCAAAACCCTTCACACGCTAATTACAACATGATGTAATATTTCAATTAGCACGCGAATTATTTTAACACAATAATAACATAAAGTTACAAAATTGTCCTGAATCTAATAGCAACTTCACCGATCGGGACAAACTGAAATTAAAATATTTCGAATATTCGACACTGCGATCGCAGCGCTGTCTGCTAGATTCAATGTAAAACATTCCAAGATCATCGACAATTTATAAATAAACGATTAATTAAGTAAATATTTTCCAGCGGACCTAATTGTGAATCTAATTCGTTGGAACGCATACAAATGATTTCATCAAAATCGGTCCAGCCGTTTAGGAGTTCAGTGATATATACACACGCGCGGAAGAATTATATGTATATAAAGATATTTATAAAAAATCAATTGAAATATTAGTTAAATCACTAACATTTATTTTCTTGTAAACAACACAAAGCATTTCGGCATTTACGCCATTATCGAGCGATAACAATTTTTTTTTTTAAATAGTAATTTTACAAGTATAAATTAAAAATAATTACTTAAAAAATACCTGATGGTGACGGTGAATCCATAAAATATTATATCCTTCTTGTCTGTTCTGTTATTAATTTATTTTTTGAATCGTTGAAATTGAATATATTAACATCGATATATTTATTTACTTGATTTTGTTTTTTTATTTATTTTTTAAACGATATTGTTTTCTGGATTCTTTCCAAAAGTGGTATACTGATGGAATTTTAAATTTTCATTTACTGTCGCAATGTATAATATCCAAAAGTAAAATATAAAATATAAAAATATACAAACACAAAATTTTGTTTTAAATACACGATTTTACAGGTATAAATGAAAAATAAGTATTAAAAAAAAATTTAATAATGATTTTTATTGACGTAATAATTTTTAAATTCCTAGTGTTTTCTTCCTCATAATCATTTAACCCTTTCAGTCACGATGACCGCTATATGGTACATAAAATTTTAATCACGATTATATATTTTTTTGGCTGACCATGAAATGTCTGATTTCTAATAATATTTATACGAACACATTGAAAATCGTCTAGAGCAAGAAGCAGCTGTGTATAATGTTACTAATTTTTTCTTAAAATTTCATGCATGAGTGAAATATACGGTACTGGTATAAATGACGAAAATAAGAATAATTAAATAAATTTAAAAGAAAAATAAATAATGAAATAAAAGTAAACTACGAGTAAAATTCAAATGACAACCTGCATAAGGTAATATTCGAAATGAATGAATGAAACATTTTTATTATATTTTATACATAAACTAAAAACAATTTTCTTTCATAGCTTAAAGCTAAGTACCTATACATAACTTAAAGCTAAGTACAAGTATGTATAATTACAAAGCTTATAATATACTTTCGAAATTATTTTGAGGAAAAATAATGCAGGAAAATAGGAAAAACCCTACAGAAAAAACAGACATACTGAGGAAACAAAAATTAATAAATCGATAAATTAATAAAACAAGAAACAATGTGTTTAGAAATAATTTAACTTTAAAATATTTATACTTAACAATAGGTTAATAATTACAAGAATCTGTGTTTTAATCTACGATGCTTATACTTGGTATAACGTATGCGTAGGTATTCCATAATTCCCTATTACTCGAATTAAGTTATTTTGATGAATTTTACAATAGTTTTCATAAAATTTTTGTGATATTTTATGAAAACTGTAAAAGATATTCGAAATGAGAAAAATAATAAAGTAGGCAAAAGTGAGAGTGAAAATGAGATCTCAAATGAGTGTCGAAGATATGAATGACAATCATCTGTGCGTTAGCGTGAACGCCGAACTGCACGTATATCGTGTAAATTTTAACTTACAAATAAATTGTTTATCGTAAATTTTCGTCGGCTAACAATTTTTCTCGACCAAACGTGTAATTATTAATGAGAAATTATATTCTGGAATATACGTTTTCGAAAAAAAATATATAAATAAATAAATTACTAATTAAAATAATTTAATCCTTTTAATTTCGTGACGAACGAAAATGTTTCCTTATTTATTTTAAAAGGAAATAAATTTGTTTTCTCATTAATTACCGAACAATGCGTGTGTTTGCCTAATCTTCGCACCCCCACACGGCGTTTTCCCTGAATTTTTGTTCCTTAAATTACGAAAACTTTCATTGTGTAATCCTGTAATCGAAGGCGTGTTTTTTCCTTAATCCGCGACATAATGCAACTGTAAGTTACCTGTTTAATTTCGGAATGACTGCCGCTTTTATATATACACCAATACACAGGCCACCATATTATATATATATATATATATATATATATATATATATATATATATATATATATATATATAAACAACGTCAGGTTCTAGTTAATGTTCATTATTCACGAAATTACTGGTCGAGTTCATTATTTTTAATAGTCGTTATACACTCTTTCGCATGTATGTGTATAAAGTACCGAGCAAAAGGCGTCATAAATTTGTCGTTAAATTTTTTTGCTTTTTTTTTGTATGATAAGTTAAGGTTTAAATTTCAAGGGTTGGGGGGTTGGTTACGCTGTTACAATTTTGAATATGAAATATACCAACAACAGCCTTCAATTTAAATTTTCCACCTTCTTATTATGTACTTTGGAACGTATCACAGTATTACTTTTTAGGTTATATCGTTATTATTTATTAATAATATTTCTGCGCCGCATAATACCCGGCGACTGATTATTATCAGTAAGAGAACGTAAACTTGAAATATATACAGCCGCTTATTTTTTTGCCCGAATTTACGCTCTACGAAAATTAAATATTCGCATTTTAGTGATAAATTAAATTTTTGTATTAATTTTACTATTTAGTTAGGAACGTTATAATTAAGTACGTAATTTATACGGGAAATGTTTATATAATAATAATATACATATATATTTAGCAATGTACGTGTGTGTTCGTTCATCCATATGTATGATGTAAACATTTTCTTTTTTATATTTGTTATTAAGAGTCTTTTTTTTTTTAAAAAAAATATCGTGCTATGTACTGCAACAAGGACCAGAAAGGAGACTTTTAAATTATATTATATAGGTTCTTTTTTCAGGAGAAGGTATGTTTTGAAGGACTAGTGGAAGAGAACTTGGCATGTTTAGGGAGGAATGAATATTTGTTTATAAAAGGCACATGATTAATATATGTAAGTTAGTTGAGTGTTACAAAGATGGCAGAGGCTCTCAAGTTGCAGCAAATAAGCATTTGTTAATATGATATGGTCTATGCGTAGTCGAGACAAAACCACGTCATTTCGTGTTCCAGTTATAGTCATCCTCGATGATTGTGGAACTGTTTTCAGAAGACGGAGCGCATATTGGAATGTTGGCCCATCTCTGGTTGAATATACAAGGAGCGCTCGAGTATCATTAGCAGATGTTGGAATTTTAGGGACAGATTCCACGGAACACAAAAATGTTGCTGCTTTGTCGGCTCGCACGCTGATGCCTAGATTCGCATGACCTAGAATACAAGCTATTCTTGTTTTTTCAATTATAACATTTCTTCATGATCGGAATTCGTGTACGTTCGACAGCACCTACACAGAGTCCGTGCAGATTATTAAGTTTGAATGCCTAGTATGTGGCACAGTTAGTGTTAAAAATATGCTGTATAATTCACACGAGAGTACGTCGAATGTTGACGGAAGATGAACATGAACCGTAAAATTTTCATAGACCAAAGCGCATCCACAATATCGTCCTTTTTAACACCATCGGCGTAGTAAAGTGTAAAGTTATTATATCTGGGCAGTAGAAGTTTAACCATAGATTGACGTTTGGTGTGGTAATATTAGTTTTTGTCAGGGACGTGTCTGTCTAGATATTGGAACACCACGGTGGCACTTTAGATGATACAGATTGGTAAATTGCTGAAAGTTAATTGAAATTTAACAAAAATTGACTGGATTTTGTGATTGATAATATATTTTGCATGGGGCTGATTAACAGATGCAGATGCTGTTGATTCTGTAGGCAAATCTGGAATCGAATGTAAATGGACAAATAATTTTAGTAAAACACTGTCATTGTGTAGATCAGATGATAGTTCACCTGCTTCACAATAGAAATTAATTATTGTAGTGAATCTGAAAGCTTCAAGAGCCAGCCGTAGGGCAGCGTTATTAGTTCGATTAAATTAAATGAAGATTTGTCTGCCCCTTATACAGTACGAGATAATTTCTTCATTAAATTACATGCAGGACATCTTTTGAGAATTTATATGGTGCTTCAATTTCAACTTGTTATCAAATACTAGTAAATGATACTTAATTGAGTTTACAGTTGAGATTTGTGCATCATCCACTTTCGCCGTAAGACGATGGTTACAAGCTCGAATTCAATAAAATAAAATTCCTTTTTTTTTTTTTTGAGTGGTGAGATTTATTGTTTTTAGACCAAAGAAACGGGTTATTTATTGTTTCTTGGGGTTTAGTTTCTCTTAGGACCATATCATTGCAGGATATTAATACTGTAAGTCATCTGCAAACAGTGCCATTTGAACTGGAAATTAGATAATTTCGGTAATAGAGTTATAGCGGGTTCATTAGGCCGTTGCGGGGTTGCTACGTTTTTACCAACACCGAATGTCCCAGACTTGCTGTATCTGATCTTAAGAAATACATGCAATTAGGTAATCTTGCATTATATCGAAGTAAGCGACTGCTGATTTCGTCAGACAATATAAGCTTAGGCAAATAAAACATTCGATTGGTCTTCGAAACTATACAGATGACATAATCATCAGTAAACTATTTCTCGACCATACGCGTGTCACTCATGATCAACAGAATTTCGATTCCACTGTGTTCCGTATGCGACGTTAACTTCTTCGTCTACCGTGTCCTAATTAACTGAGGGTTATACTCCTCACTGAGGACGTCAGTTAACATTCGCTCTCACATTTTTTTTTACTTCAAAGCCAACCGTCCTTCTTCGTCAAATTTAAAGTCGGCTTCTGTTCCTGTTAATTTAGTAATAATAGTACTTGATGAATTGTCTTGCCAGAATGAAATATTTATCGACTGTATATTTTTGTTGTTTTCTAATTTTGTATTTTCACTAACGTGCTGGAAATTAAAAGTAATAGAATTTGAAGATTAATCAATACGTTATATATACACAGTTATAAAATCAATACAACACATACGTATTTATATATATATATATTATTTATATATATATATATATATATATATATATATATATATATATAATACAAATGATATACGTTTGTACATGTGCGTATTATTTATATTTAACTGCTGTTTGGATTATTAACATCATTCGAATTTATTCAGACTTAGTTAATCTACTTTCTAAGAGGCAGATTTACCGATTCTTGTTTATATCGCAGGAATATTACGCAATAGTCCAACACTACTGAAATTGAAAATTATCGGCTTAAGTAACCTTTTCATACCTGACCTTTATCTGCAACAAGCGTACACTTTCATCTGCATTTACTTATTTCCGACAACTCACACACAGAACAAACATCATACATGAATGAATATGTGCGAAATACGAAAGTTCAAAATTGGCGAGATAATTGGATTTTCTGTTTATCCGATGAGAAATTGCACGACCTTTATTTATCTGCCTATATTTGCGACTACAGAATATTATGTATACACGTGTGTGTATATATATATATATATATAAATATATATATATATATATATATATATATATGTATATGAGAGTGTTTGTGTTTGTGTGTATGTATAATCTGCTTATATATGTCCACAAAATCTATGTTAGACGCTAATTGAATTGCTCCGATAGAACTGTAAATTTCCGGTAGTAATAATTAGTTTCCATTATTCGTGCAAATGCTCGGGGATTAAAAAACTTTTTTTTTTTTTTTTTAGGAAAAAAAAATTTTAAAATACTTCTTAAAAGTCATATCGAATTTAACGTTTTTGAAACTGTTAATGATAGTCACATCATTTTTGTAAAAAATTTATAAATTGTCTCTTACAGTCGTAAATACGTAAACAGAAATAAAAAGACGTTAAATCACGGACACGTGAAATCTAACAATATAAAATGATTATATATTTATTAAAACTTTCGTGGTTGTTTTCCATTTGTCTAGAATTATTTTCGGTGAAAACCACGTCCTGATTATTCAAAAAATTTAACGTTTCGAATGGACTTAATTGAAATTGTAACAAAATCTTAAATATAAGGAAGTTAAAACAAGACTCTCGCGGCATTTAAATTTTTCAGCGTTGTGGGGTTGCCGCACACATGTTCATTATTAACAGTAAAGTCCTAATCAACTCGCAAGTTGATTCGCCTAACCGACCCTACGCATCCTACGAGTAGAGGATAGTTTGCTGTTCCCCCGAACAGTAATCTAGTACTGATTTATCGCGGCCTATTGAATAGATAACTAAGTTCGCTAGAAACGATGTAATCATTAATTAAAAATTCTTACAGTCTGAACGCTAAAACGTTAACGCTGACGAGGCCCATGCGCGTAATTTACAAAAACGAAATTTATAATTTGAATAAATAATCGAAAATTAATGTATTTTATTTTCAGACGCTCCGGAAGTCGAAGTACCGAATGTTTGGATTCACGCCGGAGAAGGTCGAGAAGTGGAATTGGTTTGTTTAGTACACGCGGAACCTCCGGCATCGGTAAGTGATATATCGGTGTTACGAATTAATCGTATTGCCAAGTATCGAAAGTTTTTTCGAATAGAATTATAACATCACCATTGTTATGGACTGCGTTGTACGTTATTTTTACATACAAAATTGGTCAACTTTCAGAACACTAACCAGTACCAGCGCATATGATGTTGTACGGAGTGGGAGTGCGACTACATTCTTCATATGTATACTGGTATTTTGCCGTCTATAATATCTTTCAACAGACCAACAGGTCTTAATACGTACCCTATCCATTTCATTCCTTTCTTTTTTCTAATCGTTTTTATTTCCTGTTGTACACGATTAAAAACTTATTCATTTGGAATTTGATCAAAATCCGAAATTTTTAGCATACGTCGTCAGCAACACGTTTCGAAAGCCTCATTTTTATTTTTTATGTAAATCTCTTTTATCTTTTATTAAAGTCCATGTTTCCGCCGCGTACATTGCGCCTGTCCATATATACGACTAGACAATACGTTTTCATAACCGTATAGACATCGTGTTCTGCGTTATTACGCACTTAATATTTGGTCGTTTGCGAATTTTATAATTGTTATGCATCGTCCTATTTTTACACTACATACATGTAAGTTGTGTAATTATAAATTATGAACTTGATCCATTATTTATAGAAATAAAATAATTGCAAGCCTAAAAAATCCATTATATATATCTTCATCTGTCATCTCCGTTTCGAAGGTCAGTGATTAATTCTGCTACAGTGCCTTTTTAGTCTGCTAGTAATAAAAAATATTATAGTACTCACTGACTCACTGAGTGATCTTTTACAACTATCTATACGCACGGAATTTATTATGAGTATATTAAAACTGTCATTACGACAATAGATTTTGCAACTTCACAAACGTGGAATTAAAGTGAAATTTAATTACGTTCATCCCAACAATGAGATAGCGGTTTGGATTACTCGATCGGATTTAACTCTAACCATTGAGAAGCATATTAAATCGCAATGGGGACAGTTAACACCATAAATTTAAGGAAATGTTTTCCCGTCCCTTGCAATCATATTTCGAATGCAAAAGCTTGTTAAAAGATAAACAATATGCCATTATTCAAAAGGCAATACCAAAATAGCCTTGAGTTAAAAATGGGGATTTCCTCAATAAAGAATTTTCTATGTATTTGTCCGATTAAAAGTGGTCATAACTGAACACCTAGTCATCTTGCCAAGTTAGAGATCATAACTAGCGGAGTTCGTGCATTATGTAATATTGAAGATTGTATGGTACATTAGTTTTGGTCCTGCCCATATACAAGAATATTTCTGTTTGAAATTTTATTAACAAGCATTACGCGCTACCAAGAAAATTTGAACTTATTGTGAATGCTACTTCTTTGGATGCACGCAAATTATGTAATTTCGTTAAGGCTAATAATATAAATTTACAAGCCAAACAGTCCGCTTAAACTGACCAAAATGTGAAAACAGAACAAAAAAACTGTTTATTTATGCATGTATATAATAGTATAAATTTGTAATTTTTGACATGTTAAAAAAATTACTGTTCGTATAAATAAAAAATAAAAATTATAGTTATATATACAAATAAAAATTGTTTCAACATAATAAATCATTATTTATACATGCACGCAATCAGATACACACGTACATATATATATAAATATATGAAAGTGCGCATGCATGTATACATCTGTGTGTGCATACAGAAATCAATTTTTTTATAAGCTGTTGTAATTTTTGATTGTGAAATTTATTGTTCATTGCATCAATAAAAACTATACTATTTGTATAAATAAATAAATATATATATATATGTGTATGTACCAGAAGAATTATTTGTCTGGAATATTCGTTCATCGAACGGCTTGGCCAAATTCGAGATTTTAAAAAAAATATATATATAATTTGTTTAATTCGGTATACCGTACACGTTTGTACGATATTATTTTGGACGTTGCGTACAATTCTTGTGTCGTACTGTAATATGGAATATTGGTTGTAACCGGAGGAAAATGGTTTTTGCGAAGTTCTAGATTTGCCTATTTCGAAAATAATAAAATAATAATAATAATAACAACGAAAGGTACTCTAGAAAAAGGGCGTTCTAAAAAATTGTTGGTTAATTTTTTTGTCGTTCTCCTTGTTGGTGCGTAAAAATAATTGGATATCCAACGGAAAGTATCCGGACCGGAATAATGGAAAAAGTTGGCGCGTGGAAAAAAAATCTCCTAAATAAGGAATTCCTATCTACGCGTTTCCTAAGTTGGTTGTCGAAAAATTGGCGCCGCGTTTAGATAATTTGATTCAGGTATTTCGGCGTTTTCTTCGATCGATCGTTTTTAAGTAGTTAAGGTTACTGCCTAAGTAAAAGAGTACCGCCAAAATTTCCCCTCCCCGAAGTGGTAACGGAACGGAGCGCCGAAAACGTGAGAAATACTTTTTTTTTTTTAAATTTTCATAATACACCTCACAAAGATGCGCGAAAGCGCACGAAGAAAGAACTATAGGAGAAAGCATTAAAGGAATTTATAGACGAACGTGCTTTAGCCGAAGCAATTAGGAAGAAGAGCCACCACGCTTTGCCCTCAGATTTTCGTTCGAGGTGCTGCGAGCCCCTCACCCCAACTCTAAAAGAACCGAAGTGATTTCCTTTGCTCTTCTTCGATATAAATAGGAAAGGATTTCTCATCCTCACGTAGAATAGAAGGAAATTAGACGAGACCGAAATAATAGCGGATCTTATATTGGTCGAAAACACGTAGAGACCGTATTTCATACTGTAGAATGAAGCTTTATTCGAACTTTGAATGCCATTCTTATACTTAGTATCATACCGCCTTTTAGAACTTTACCCGTATACTGGGGACACATGAACTCTATTGAACACACACACATATATCTATCTATCTATCTATCTATTGTCCTCAGTTGTTGGTATTACTGTTACACTCACGTGCGTGTATATAATATGTGTATATATATTAATATATATATATATATATATATATATATATATATATATATATATATATAATGGTAGCAAGTAGCATTCAGTGGTGCTTAGTACTATATTGTATTGTTACAATCTGATACTGAATAAGCTGTCGATATAACGTGTATATGCACATTTTTCCAGACAAGGAAAGACCGATATCTCTTAAGTAATAGTTATACAGAAGAATGCGGAATACCGCGAGACTTATAACAAGTAATTCGCGTTCGCAAAAGCTGGCCGCTTGTTCGACCCTTGAACTGTTTGATATTTTGAGTATTATCGTCGTGCTTTCCAATCGCCAAATTTTTTACTGATTATATTGACCTGGTTTAATCGAAAAATAATTTATTACACAATAAATAGATGATAATCAAAATGAATCAATTACACAGATAAACGCGTGCATAAAGAATTAATTCGATAAAAAATATGTAAATCAACGAGTTATATAATTTACGATAACGTATATTTTGTACCGCGAGTTGATTTCATTAATTTAGTTCGATTTTGAAGTGAAACTTCTATTGGCTTGGTATATATGGAGAATTATCCTCAAAACGATATATATATATACTCACGTTTTGTTGCGTTAGGTGTGTCAACGAAATAACTGACAAATGGAGATAGATATATATATATATATAGTTTGCATGTACCGCACTACCAACACTCGTGTTTCAAACCACGTTTTATAGTGTTAGGGCGACTTATACACATACGTATACTTATTCTTTTATTTATATTTATATATATATATATATATATATATATATATATATATATATATATATATATATATGGGTGTGTTTGTGCGTGTTTAATATACACCCGCGTAAAAATTAAAAAAAAAATTAGGTAAAACGTCTTTAAGTTTTACTTCTTCCCTGCGCTCCGAGGCACAGTTTTTTTTCTTCTATTTTGAAGATGCTCTATAAAATAATCGAATTTTAAACGAGAAATTGTTTATTTAAATAAAACATTGTATTTTCATAAAATGATAATAAACAAATCAAATAATTTATTTATGTGTATGTTATTAGAAAAATAAACATACATTACCCCATCTCGCAAACTACGATGGATTTTTTAAAACACATCGAACGCGAACAATTTCCTTCTCACCATCGCCAACAACGAAAACCTGAAGGCGTACATTCCTAATACTCTAATAAGCGACCCAATTTTACATCTATACGTGGAATTAAAAGAAGGCAATCCGAACAAACTCATACATACAGCTGTCATCGAAATTAAATTTTTATGGAACACGCTTCTGCAATTTGTGTATTTATATAAGTTAAGATGTCCAGTCGAACCGAGTATAAGACCACCGAGACAATGCTTTAACTGTTTTCGATTCGGTAATTCAATCAAACCAAGATGTAAAATGTGTCACGAAGAACATGCATCAAAGTCATATACTAATCCTAATACCGGGACTTCTGGTTATAGTATAAGTTACGTCATTTTTAAAGGCGATCATTCTACTATCGACTGTAGTTGTCCTTTCTATAAGTACTCAGAAAATAATAACCTACGACAACATAACTCGACCCGAAAAAATGCGCAGCTGTAAGCGACGCTTTTTCTTATTCTGATGTAACACGCTCAAACAACGGAAATCATTCCCTTCCTTACCCCAATAAACGTTCAACGCCTCTAAGATTTCGTAATAAACAAATCAAAGCATTTCTCTAACTATAATCATTTGCTTAGTGTTCCTTCTAGTTGATATTCTAACCCAATAAAGGTATCTATTACACAGCAATATCAAAAAATTTCAATAAACGTTCACAACTTTCCAGCAATCAAATTACTACTCGCAACTTCTACTACCCTGGAGAGCGCGTTTATTTCATCGTCTTCCTCTTCTACATCAGCAAATTCTACACCACCGTCTCCTGCATCTGAACAAAATAATAATACTAGGACTAATGGTCAAAAAGGTTGTACCGGTGAATAAAAAACAAACTAAAAAACTATTCAACATTACCGATTTATCCTTATACTTATTATTCATGAGCAAATGTGCACATAACTCATACGATGTATGTAAATGTCTGTGTGTGTGTGTAAATTAGTGAGTGTGTATTTCAACAATTACTTTAATTTTAACCGTGTAAATTGTTTCACTTATACACATGTGGTGCACCTTTACGTATAATTCTGCGTTATATCATATATATATATATATATATATATATATATATATATATATATATATATATGTGTGTGTGTGTGTGTGTGTGTGTGTGTGCGTCTGTGTGTTAATATGTATGTGTACATGTGTGTATAAATATTTTTTCGTTTCGTTATTATGGTTAATTCTTTTATTGTTTTTTTTCGCTCTTCCTCCTCCTCCATGTGCTTCTCTACTTCGTATTGTTTTTCTTGCCAGTTATATCGCTGTTGACAAATATTTTAGTCATCCACAGCTGTTGCTCAGCCTTTTCGCCAAATGCGTCTCCACAATGGTAAAACTAATTTATCAGTATTGCAGTGAAATTGTCGCAGCATCTCCACAAGTAAGGCAAATTTGGAATCCTTTCTCGTCATGAACATTTTCCATATTATCTTGCTATCAGAAACTTGGCTTTCCACTCGCAAAAATTTCTCAATTCATTCTCCAACCACGTACATTTCCACATTGGACAACGTTTAAAACATATGTCTTCGCCTATACTTGTCTTAACTCCAATATCAACCCTCTTCGTTTCGTCCTTTCTAACCAATTATTTGAAAACATGTAATCTTTTCAGTCTCCTGTAGTTGCCTCTATGCGGTTAAATTTTCACACTACAACCATCATTCTTCCCATAATACTGAAAATTCACAATTTTTCAGGGTGTTGGTGTCTTCATTAAGTTTGTATAGATTCTCGGCCACAAATTTTCTAGCTGACTACTATGCTACTCTGCTTACCTTCTTGGACTGTTCATCGCTTATTCACCGCACATTGATTTTCTCTCCATTTTTAAAAACTGACTACAAGGAATACTGGAAAGTAGTCTGGAATAACCCTTATAATGTCTCGCACTATTAATTGCTTCAGACTGACCTTCCATGTTTACCCTGGTTTTACAGTATACAAATGCCAGTTAACCAAATTCGTCAATTAATAATCGTCATATGCAGACTATGATTCGGAAAAAATCATCTCCCTTCTTCATTATTCCAAATGAACCTTACTATCTTCTCCCTACACACTGCCGACGCGAATCACATATTTTAGGCGATAAACAAGTGTCCTGCTTTGTGTACAACCGATGGATGATTTGGCATCATAATTCTGTAGGAAACTGGCGTTGTACTAAACTAGCAGTTGTTGTTTTTATTTTAATCTGACTTATTTTTTTTTTTAATAACCGGAATAAGCAAGTTGTTGAATTTAACTGGTGTACACGTATTCTTTGTTGAAATTTGGATGTTTAAAATTTCAACTGCTTTTCCAACAGCTCATCTATCAATTTTAGACAAGTTTTTAAAATGATTAAATTTTATTTCGTGATCCCCAGAACACTGACGCGAAACCATTGCGGAAGTATTACATAATAGGAACACAAAATTGACGCGGTTTAAAAAAATCCTGAGTGTATTTATTAATGTTTCATTACGTAGCTTTCATTACAAAGAAGATAGTTACGATTATAAGATTTTAAGAATCCATATTCAAGATAAGCCGCAAAAATATTGTTATTTTGTCTTCACCCATATTCCGTCCAGTTTTTCGGGATGATAAGAGTGAGCAGACTTTCTGTGTTAACCCTTTCAATCACGTATAATTTTCCTCTAGCGGAAAATTATGCTTTTTTTTTTAATTTTTTTTTACAATCTGACCCCCTAGGTCATTTAGCAAAATTTTTGACCATGTAATAACGTGACGGCAGTGGTTTATTACGCTTCAACCTCCTGGTGTCACTGGAGGTGTTCAGCAATCTTTGAGCCAAGGTATTAGGATGACCTTCCAGTCTAAGTACATGTCTTTGAGCGTACTGCTTTATAACATCGGACACATATGGAATATTCAAGTCTCTATGTAGGATTGTGTTGGTTATGTACCAGGGTGCACCTGTCATTGTTCTTAATATTTTATTTTGAAACGTTTGTAGCACCTTTATATTTGTTTTTTGTTTTTTTGCACAACCCCATAGCTCTATTCCGTAGGTCCAGACTGGCTTTATAACTGCTGTATATACCAAACGCTTATTGGTCAATGAGAGAACCCTATTCATGCCTAAGACCCAATTCATTTTTCTAACCTTAAGTTCCTTCTTTTTTTTGTCTATATGGTGCCGCCATGTCAATCGACTGTCCAGGTGCATACCTAGATATCTAACACTCGGCTGAATAGGCAGTGTGAGGTTATTGATTCTAACAGGTGGAACTATAACCTTCCTATTTGTGAGCTGAACGATGCATTTTAACGATGTAGTTAAGGAAAAAATACAAAGTAATATTTCGAGCGTCATATTGCTTTTCAGATGACTAATTTCAAAAAATTATATAAATAATTTTTAGAATTGAAACATTTTATGTCAAGGAAATACCCGTTATTTTAAAAATATATAATTTTTTTAACTATTAAAAGTTAGTCTACTGAAAGGGTAAAACTTTTTCGAAGCTGAAAAATCTTCGTTAATTTTAGTTAACGAGCAATCGCACACGCATCACGCGTACTTGTCAATCGTCTGTTTAACTGTTTGTACACTAATTAGACAGATATCTATCGCGTTAACGCGTTTTTATCGTTTTCAATTTTAGTTTATCGATTATTATAACAATTCACTCGTGCGATATTTTAGAATCCACATCCGCGTTATTTTATCGTGTAGTGTTTTAATAGACTTGTCTATATTCTGAAGAATGTAATCACTTAATCGATTCCGGGAAATCGAGTCAACTCGAAGCTTGATCGACTCAAGTCAAATCCATTCTACTTAGAATCGATTAATCGTCGGAATCGACTCAGAATCGCCGAGATCGTCTCAAATTGAAATTGATGTACTTTTTTAATTCACAAACGGTTTTTTTTTTACTTAAATAAAAAAATGATATGCTAAAAAAATATCGAATTTATAATTAAAATTTAAAATACGAAAAAAACCCACACGAAAAAACAATAGTTTATTAATTTTGAATTTCGATAAAAAAATATAAATTTTTTGCCTTAACGATTGCTGGTAAGAATGTTTCCTGCCGATGAGAACACTCTCTCCGATGGCACAGATGTGCCTGAAAAGCACAAATACTTTTTAGCCAATTAGCTGACGATTGGATAACTTTTCAACGTGCGATCGTCACCGCTCCAAAACGTTGTTGCTTTGAGGAATTCGCTATTCCTTTAAATATCGGTCAAATTACGATTTAGATTTTGAGGAGCCATTCTCCGGGAGCAATAATTCAAGGAAATACTTCTCTCGTTTATTATTGTCTATCAATTTGATCAACCAACTCATTCACTTTGACGAATCGATTTTTCACAAAACTGAATCGTTCAACTCTGGAATCGATTCGAATTGACAGCGCTAGTTTTTTAGTTTCTTAATTTTTTCCGTAAAAAATTCTGCGTGAGCAAGTTCGTTAATTTATTATCGAATTTTTCACTTTTTTTTCTTTATTTATGTCATATTCATCGAACTATCTACTAAACGTTTATTTAACTGGTTTTTGTTCTTGCAAGACCATAATCGAACTTACGCCGAGGTGGCATAGTTGAGAACGCTTGACTCTCAATCAGACAGTCGAGAACTCAATTTCGGCTGGCGCATAAAATTTTTTATCGACGTATGAACTGCCACGAAGAAGTGCATTACTAGCCCAATTTTGTACGTTAAAATAATAACGTATAAACAGCATTCGTCAACGATACGACGATAACGGTAATAATCCAGTTTATATAAACGAGAAAGATGCCCATCTTACTACAATAGTAAAACTGCGTCAAATTAAACGTTTATTTATTTATTTATTTATTATTACGGTGGTTTTTTTTTGCTTGTGTTTCGAAGAATGGCTTGCTGTGTTTCTTCCATATTTAAAAACAAAATTTTCCAGTAAAAGTTTTATTGTTTTTCTTCTATGATGATGGTGATTAGTATTATTATTATTCGGTTTTCAAAATCAGTGGATTTAGTTGTTATTCATTAATATTTTATTCATCCGTCTAGATCCCGTTACGTCTGTAATACGACCCTAACCGATTGCCTAGCAGTTTAAGCGACTTTTAATGTAAGAATTATAAGAGTCGAATGGATGAAGGTATTGTTAAACGCTAATATAGGAGTTTCGGAACAGACGAAGAAGAGCATTTCGCGAAGGAGCTTTTTTTTTTTTACTTTTCCACGAAACAACTACGGGGATGATGGAGGGTGAGGATCGTTTAAAATACGCTGGAAAGTTTTGAAAATATAAAGGAAACGAATTAAGATGGCAAACGTTTTATTTTACGTCTCGTTCGTTGTCGATTATGTAAATTGATGATGATGACGATGACGACGACGACGACAACAACGGATTGATAAACGACTAGTACCTTCCGAATATAAGCTGAGACGACGATAAAGAGTACGTCGTACGCGAATATAATCCGTATTCCAATAATAATAATAATAATAATAATAATACTAGTAAATATCTTGAAAACGTAAGAAAGAGAAGTAAGAAATGCTGAAAGTTTAAGGGGGCCTTGAACAACAGTCGGTTCTAGAGGATCCAACGGCAGCTTCTAAATACAAGTTTCCAAAGGTTTTTTCGGAAAAGACTCGATCTGGCTGACTGGCTGGTCGGATGTAAGAAAATCTGAGAAAAATTTATGTTCCGGAAGCGATCGTAAATTATTTAAACGCATTGGAAAATGTATTTTTACCATATATATATATATATATATATATATATATATATATATATATATATATATATATATAAAATCATAATATTATGTGTACTACATTCTCGAGTCTACAGATGCTTGTCTAAGTAGTTAGTGTGGTAGTAAATAAACGCTATCCACTTCCCGTTCATTTCGATAGTTTTTATTCATGTAAATTTGACTTACTATGTTTAAAGAAGACCGGTGGGATATACCTTCAAGTATATATATATATATATATATATATATATATATATATATATATATATATATATATATATATATATATATATATATATATATATATATATATATATTTTTATATATATTATATATATATATATATATATATATATATATATATATATATATATATATATATATATATATATATATATATATATATAACACTATGCTAACGGTACTACATCGTGGACAAACGAGAAGTATAGGGAAAAAGCTAAAAGGAGTATTTGCTACCCTCGAAACGCGTTATATCTATTTTTTCGCTTTACCCAAAGAAATATGTAAAACAAACGGAATTCGAACATACAGGGTGAGAATAAAAAATATTGTACGTTTGATTTATGTATCAAAAAATGCCGTTAAAATAATCTGATATAATAATAATCATGTTGTCGTGTGTAATGTATATATAAATATATTTTATGTATATATGTGTATATGTATATATATATATTATTGAACATTTGTAATACTTACAAACTGAGGATGACAACATTAAAACGAACGATAATGTTCATTCTGTTTTCATTTTTATATTTTATGTCCCTCGCGTTTCAAAATCTTATTCTTTTTTTTTAATATTTTACACATATAAAATTACGCTCGTATTATGAAATATATCATCTGGATATACTCGTGGAAATCCGAAACGGTTTTCTAAATGGTCACGACTTTTTTTCTTAAAACTTACCATGACGTATAAAATACTTAAGTATGAAGAAATGCGGAAATAACGCGAGCTCCTTTGATATATTAATTTAAAACCAATATTCTACATTTATCGAGCAGAATTTTTAACACAATAATGATCACTATCCACTTACAGGAATAATTTGTTGCCGTTTACGCACCTATTGTACGATATTATCATTAAAATGATTTATTATACGTTATTCACCGAAATGTTAAGGGGGAGATAACAATGTATATCGTATATTTATATAAAAATAAATTATATATTTGTTGAGTGCGTATATTATATATATATATATATAATTGTGGATTTGTTTGATTCAATTTATATTATTTTTATTTATATTTAATTTTATTACGTTGTGGTCGCCAAGTAGTTGAAAATTTAGTATATTTTATTTGTGAATTAAAATTTCTAATATTATTTACCGTTTGCTCTCAGTTATATTCGACTATTCACCGCGATCACTACGTGGCAACAGTTAGAATTTGTATAAATGATTAATAAGCAATTTAATTGTTAGATTTTTAATTTATGTTATTATTATTTTTTCTTTCATCTAAGGACCACGTGAAATAATTTGTGCACGATTCTTTATCTCCAGCCATTCGGCAATGAACAAATACGACGATGATGTTGATTCTTCTGGTTTTATGTTTTTTAACTTTTCCTGGAACGCTATGCTCCTCGAGTTCAGAATTTTATATCTATCCTTGGCAATTTTAGTCGTTGGCCTAATATTTTATTTTGTGACAGAAATTTTTACTTAATTTCGGTCAGGTATCTGTTTTTGTATTTGCTCCTTTTCTAATTTTCACATTCATTATCATCTTGTGGTTCTGGTAAGATATAGCCACATGATCTATTTTATAGCCTCCTACATTTGGATTTGGAGATTTTCGTGTTTATTTCTTTTTTGATAATTCTTTAAAATTTGTTGACATTAGTTTAAGGTTAAAATCTTGATATACATCTATTAACCATTCACAGTATATTCGCCTACAGTTTTTTGTATTTTCTTTCTTTACCGCCTTGAGCATTAAAATCTCGTATTCATATTTTAATATTGCTCATAGGAATTTTTGTTATTTTATGCTCCAGAAGTTCCTAGAATTTTAAAACTTTTCCAAGATTTTTGATTATCATTGTTAATTGGAGCATGATAATTTATATGTTTTATTTATACACCGTATAGTCATACTTGATAGACGTTCGCTCGACGAGCAGAAGTTTGTAATTGAGTTTAGTATATTTTTGTTCACGATAAATCCTGTTCCCAGATATGATATCTTTGTTCTAGATACTTGACTACTCTCGCCTTTAAAGAGTCGACATCCTTCATATCTTCATCTCCGAATAGTGTTTCTTGTAGTGCCATGTATTTGTCCTTCCCTTCATTACTTTTATTAGCTGTTTTAATTTACCGACTTTAAGTAACGAATTTATGTTTAATGTTCCAAATAGATATTTTCGTTTTGATTTTAATTTTACCGTCAATGATTCTGATTTTACTTTGCATGTTGGTCCATACTCTTCAGAATATGATAGTCTGATGAAGTCGCTTTTTGCGACGGAAGATTCCCTTTTCAGTTTATCTCCTGGAGTAGTTTTATGAATATATTTTTCCATTATGCAAATTATTTGAAATTTAATGTTTGGGAAGTAGTATAAATTGTAAGTCCCGGTCATGATTTCATCCGCTCCTAACATGGAGAACAGACGCTGACCACCTAGCTGCTCCAATGGAGACGGAAGTTTCTAGATTTAAGTTTCGTTTTCTGTCAGGGTTATCTCCCTTAGCCTTTAGGTAAAAACTTTGACCGCAACAGGTAACAATTAAAGGTTTTTACGGCGACCTAAACCTGCCGAGCGAGAGGCAGTCATAGGATGTATGCAGACTTTTAGTAGACAGTTCATCAAGCTGTCCATCAGCATCCTCGTGTCCTCTTGTCCTGTCACTACTTGAATCGTCTGAGAGACTTTCCACCAGTAGCCGATGTTGTTCAGTGACTGTTTGTTCGACTGATGTCTGCTAACCTACATATCTGTAGACCATTCCACTATCTGCCACCTGTGGACGCGCCTCGCTCCGTTTACAGTTCCGGATCACGGAAGGTTTTTTTGTACCCTCGTGGATGGTTATATTATTATTATTATTAAATAGCATATTACGAGCGCTACGAAATTAAACAATGATAATAAGATTGATTTATGAGTTAATACATATAAAAAAGTACTAGGAACATAAATTATAACCCGACGGTGCACCTCCGATACCGGACAATGCCCCGACGGCCAAAGGTGTAGATGACGAACCTAGTATAACTGATTATTGTCTACTGTCTAGATCGCGTACGTACATTTTTGATACGGTTATTTACAATTATAATTCCAATAATAAAATTTTTATAAACAGTTATTTGTGTAATGTCTAGAACGAACGTTTTTATATGATTATTTAGTCAACAACGTAGCCATGTCCGATTATAAGCTTACACATGTCGAATTACGTTAGCACTCAACTATTACTTCAAACTCAACATGAATAAAGCGCATCCAAATTACTATAAAACGTTTTGTTCAAACTTGGAAAGGTCGTACATCAAAAACAAAGAAGCATTTGGTCTACGGTGCAAGAATTATTATTCGCCAGCTCAACATAGTCCGTTAACACCGGAACTGACTACTCCACTCAGCCCGCTATGGTAAAAAGCCAAACCTTGCGGGTGATGAACACTTAAAAACTATCAATAAACACATAAAATGCTCATTATAGTCCGCCCAACAAGAGCACTGGTCGAGCTTAAGCAGCAACAAGTTACGACGTTAAATTGGCATCTGAACAATATCGTACCGCACAAATAGACGAGAGAAAGTAACTCTAGCGAGGATACGAAATGATCACACTAGGCTAACGCACTGCCCACTGATTACTGGAGAAAAACACGTGTTGTGCCCTTACTTCCCAGCTCTCTGCGCTGACGGTGAGATACATAATCACTGAATGCCGAAAATTCGAAAATCAAAGAAGAGAGGCGTCAATTGTCGGACTCGGTATAAACGAAGTGTTACAAGATGAGGAAGACATATCACAGAAGCTATTAAATTTTTTAAACATATCGAACCTACTCAAGTTAATATAATTAAGTACGTTACTGTGTAACAATATATACTTTTTCACTGTTTTTTATAAATAGAAGACTTTTATACTGTATTAAGGACGCAACTATAGTCGATCGTCGTTTAAATAAAATATAATAAATAAATAAATAAATATATATATATAATTTTATATACCAGTATGAAATACATTGTAATGGTCGTCTTAGACATCGTGTTTTCTGTTTCTGTCTAATTAACTCTGGACTTGTTCTTCTCCTAGTTAATTAGCTTCGCTTTCATTTACGGTCGTCGTGTTATCGTCTGGTCTTTTATCAAATTTGTTTTTCTCTTCTCAAAGGTTTATCTTTTTTTTTCTTGTTTTCTTCCAATGTGATGAATTTTCTGTCTCATTCCCGTTACTTTTATCGGACTTAATAATTTTTTTTCAGTTGACGATACTTTCCATTCCTTTGGCTATAGTTATTTCTTTTTTGGTTTCTTATGCTCTGTTGTCTTTTTTTTTTTTTTTTTAAATATTATTATTATTTCCTTTTGTTTAATGTTTTACTATTTCCTTTAAACTGACGGTTCTTTTAAAGTGTAAAATTGAAGGCCGCTTGAAAAAGGCTTTTCATTTTAATAAATAAAATAAACGACCGAAAAATCGTAAAGAACCGTCGAGAAGACGAGCAAGGCGAATTAATTATAAAACCGCAAAAGTGGTAATAATAATAATTTAATAATAATGATGATAATGATTTTACCGGTTTTTGATTTTTAATTTAGAAAAATGTAAACCCTTTAAATAGCGAAAATGTTAAAACTGAGTCAAAGGTTTATTCTTGGCTTTCCAACGTCATCGTCTCTACGTAAGCGGCGGCCCGTATATATTGTGAACGGAGAGAAATTTCTTATTCTCGAATAAAATCACGCGAAATTAGGTAGAGAAAATAAAAATTAAGAAAAGTAATTTTTAAAAACGTAAATTAAATTTGTTTATTCTTTA
The DNA here is from genome assembly GCA_032883995.1 of Coronaproctus castanopsis. Taxonomy (NCBI): domain Eukaryota; kingdom Metazoa; phylum Arthropoda; class Insecta; order Hemiptera; family Monophlebidae; genus Coronaproctus; species Coronaproctus castanopsis. The sequence continues at coordinate 149,863,026 of CM065053.1, read as the reverse complement.
ATAATTTTTTTGTAATTCGCGTTTATTCCGTTGAATTTTGAGGTAGAAAAAATTAATAATTTTCGGTATCCTTTAAAAATTTGTTTGATCGTTTATATATTCACGTACGCCGTTATAATAAGTGAACGGCTGATATGTTTGTAAAAAATCGCTCCGAATTTATATTATTGTCTTACAGATATCTAAGTATCAATCGTCATATCCTGAACTATTTTCATTTTCTGTGTACCTTATTAGTATAATATTCTTACGTCTGTAAATCAACTTCTTTATGTTCAATTACGCGAAACCGAACGTCATGAATATACTGCAATAACAGATTTCTCGATGATTAAAATTAGCTCTAGATGTAACCGTCTATTTTTGCAGTTCGCTACTAATAGTATGTATTCCGAGTCTAGATTCGGTTATAAATAATAATCCGAATTGTATAAATATCACATGGAAAATATCGTCTATCCCTAATAAAATTTACCAGAAAAAAATCGTTACGTGTTTACGAAAAAATCGAATCACCGTTGTAAAATTGTATTTATCGTTTACAGAAGGTCGCTGCTATGTTTTAAAAATTTTACAAACGTACATAACACTGAAGAAGCTATACTATTTATAAGGAGATTTCCAAAATCGATACTTAATGTTAATTCGGTCCGAGTAATTAAAATACTCGATCAACTTTCACTATAGCCGTATAAACCGAGTTGTAGGTAGTGCATACAAAAGCATCCAAACGTTTTCTTTCATCATATCTTAATACTGCTAACAAAAATTTCATTTACCCGACTATAATTCAACCTAGGTTAACGTACGGGTGTCCGGGTTTCAGTCCCTGACGGTACTTTGCGCCTACAAGTGGTACAAAACTTGTTTCGCAGAATTATATCGAACAAATTTAACGGGTGCATAAACAATTAAACCTTCCAGATATTTGCTTATTTGTTAATAAAATTTAAAATTTTATCATAATTGTAAATTTCACGATAATGTATTTTATGAATATAATTATTGGTGACTACATATAGTTCTCGCTCACATTTTGTCTTTTTCCCTTTTTTTTTTTTTGATGCAACGGAGTGTAAATGGAACTGCACCATTCTTTCGGTCAGTCTTCTGTTTCCCAAACGATGTGACATATTATGAATTTCGTCAATTCATTATCATTTCCGCCGGGATTTCATCTACTCAAACTGATTTCTTTTTCTTTAAGTCTTTTACAGCTTGCTCTATTTCACATTTCAATATTTTTGGTTCCTTTTCTAATGATTGATTTGTCAATGCGTTACTTTTTCGGCATCATTCCCACATGCATATAAATTTTAGCCTTCTTATTATACGCGCTATGAATACCTCCGTCTAAATTAATTTTTTATTGTATTCTTGTTACTTAATATAATTTTACACGTCGTATATTTAGTTACTTAGTCATATCGTTAGTGAGATAATTACCACTTAATTTTTTTTTTTTTTTTTTTAATTGGGTTTAAGTACCACTTACTCTTTGTTGTATGGTGCAGATTTTTCTCGTCATGTTACCCGGTGATTTATTTTATAATTAGTTAACTTTGTAATTTGAAGGCTATGCTTATTATCTATATGTTGTATGTCGTTTTATGCACGAAATAATTTGTTTGAATAGTCGGACATGCAATAGACTGGTTTTTAAAAAAGGAACGACGCTTGCGAAAGGGCGGAATTATTGTAGCGTTACAATTTTACATTTTGCCATGAAAACTTTTCTTTATTTACTAAAATTTAAACTAAGAAAATTGTTAATAATTATATCGATGCAAATATTAAAATGCGAATACACGTATTTATGCTGCACCGTGTGAAATTAATGAATCACATTTGACGAATTTTGTACTACTTTATACATTTTATTAGT